>RPOG01000159.1:207467-612467 GCA_008086565.1 Thalassoma bifasciatum | reverse complement strand
AACAACCAGTAGAATCATCAGAACTGGTGTCGCTAAGGCAACAGAACAATCCAGCTCGATGGAGGTTAAAAAAATGAATTTTCTCTCTTATTGTTTTTTTATCATAAACACATCGTCCATTTCTCTGAACCACTTCATGTTTGCATAACAAATATATTAAGTTTCCTTTTTAGATCAGCACCATAAAAATAACAGACATGATAAATACAAAACCATAATAAATAAGAAAAATATTACTTGGAAATAATCATATTAAATTAGAGAATAAATATAAAGGCACTTCCAGAGCTTTCATCCCTTGATAAGATTTTTTTTTCTCTGATCTGATCCAGGACCAGAAATTTGTTCCTCTGCTGTGATGGAACAAAACATGACGGGAATAAATCCAGAAAAGTCAGAAACGTGTCCAATTTGTCCTCTGTTCTCACGGATAAAAGAACTGTATCCAGATAATTCTTAATTCACAGTATTTTCCTGCAGCTTGAGGTAAATCTGTGATTTTCTTTCAGTTTTTGAAGGGCTCATATTGCATGGATGGAGCTGTTGGATGTTCCTTTTCTGACTGACGAATGATTCACTGTTAGGTCATTAGAAAAAGTCCTTTGTCCATTTTTTTTTATCCATACTCGTCTCTTTTGAATCCACTTCCCATTGGTTGCTTGGCAGGAACTGTGGGTACAGTGCATGAGCCAGAGCAGTTTCCTCCAGAGTATTTATCCTCTGGTGCAATTGTTAAGTTGAGCTCTGAGGTTTTGTATCGGTGTGTGTTTGAACCTGATGTTTATGGTAAGAAATGTGAGATATTGTAAAGAAGAAATATTGATGCTAATCTGATAAACTTTAACATGCCATCACCTTCAGAAAAGACCTTCTCTAGCTTTACAAAACATTGTGCTGTTGTAACATCTGCTCAAACCAGCATTCATCCAAGTAATTCAGCCAGAAACTGACATATTTCTTCTATATTAATGTTGTTGCAGTGACCACTGAGCCACAATAATGATCAGGAGGTCAAACCTCCAACTCCTGCTGTCCCCCTATTGAGGCAGCGCTGTCAGTCGTCCCAGTGATATCGAAGCAGGTCTCCATCATGACTCGGGATTTGCAGAGGTTGACGCAGTACTCCAGCTCTGCTGTGACTTGAGCCAGAGCCTCTAAGTATTCCTGGGACTCCCGGTCAAGGTCCTGGTTCACATCAACTGGGGGGCAGAAACAAAAAAGAGATTTATAGTTCAAAATGTTAAGAATCTGGGCGAGGAAAAAAAATCTACAAATAAAGCCTTACCCTAAGGTCTGTTTAGTCATTTATCAAGTAAAACACAAACAAAAAACAGATCCAGTCAGCTGTGGACAGCCTGGAAAAGCCAGACCTTTTTTCCAATTACACATTCACAACAACCACTGAAAATGCAAACTTTCAGCACCTGTGACTCTCAATGGTCACCATCTTTGCTCGGTCACAGGTAGGGAAGATGTTGTTTCACATCAGGGAATTTTCCAATTTCCTTGACAGGAGTAGCAGGATAAGGTCAGGTGAGGGATGATAGAGGAGACTACCATAGACTAGTAGTACTAGACTAGTTAGGAGGGGTAATGTAGATTAAGGTGAAGTAAAGTAAAGGCAAGTTAGGATTAGGGGCTCGGGGGTAGGATTGGGTAGGCAAAGAAGCCTATTGTAGGTAGAAAGGTTGGTAGGAGGGTAGAATGGGTTAAGTAAGGGCTGGGTAGGTCAGGGTAGTTCAGGGTCATGTAAAGTACAGGTAAAGTTAAGTTAGGTGTAAGGGTGGAGGGGAGAAGGTTATAGCGAGTTCCCATCCTTCAACTTTAGGACCATGATGAAGAGAAGTCAACAAACCAAACAGAGATTGAGTTTGTTGACAGCAAGGAAAAAACTGAGGATGTGATGGGATTGATTTTCTTAACAATGCTGAGGTCTCTGATGTTGCAGTGCATGCTGGGATACCAGGTGAAGCTAGGCCATTCTAACTCAAAAACCCAACATCATTAAAAAGTATTGACATTTCTCACTTTAGAGAAGGAAACACCGCCCTCTATTATTTTAAAAAATATCCTTTAAATTGAGCAAATGGAAGAATCTCTGGTGATGAAGGTCCATGGTGATTTATGAGCTCGACCTTGCCCCACTCCTCCAGCAGGAAATAATGTTGTATTGATCTCATTCAGAGCTTCAGCACTGTCCTTAGCTTTGTGCAGAGTCAAGTGTTTTATTGTGAAAACACTCTGCTCTAGCTCTTCTTGGAGGTGACCTAAGAGTTTGTCCCGCTGACAGGGAAATAATAAAAAGATGTAAATATAATTCTTTCCCTGAGGGCTGTTTGTGTTTCCAGCAGTCTACTCTCCAAACACTCGCTGCACCGCGAGCCGGTTCAGAAATAGAAACATAATGGAGAGAGGTTTAACTGGAGGCCGACGGCAACACTCTGCTGGAGACACACTCTGTTTGTCCACTGTGTGTGTGTGTGTGTGTGTGTTTTTAGGTCAGGAGCTGCTTGATGAAGAGGAGTAGGAGGCTGAATAGGCTGACACACAGAGAGATGATCCTCTTTGAGCACAGACAGCTCTGATAACACCATCAGTTTTTGTAGAAATGATCCAGACTCCCACCTCAAAACAACTTAATACGACTTTAGTTCAGATATCTGACTTCAAAAAGACTGAAATCATATCGCTTCATCAAATCTGGGGGGTAAAATAAAGCCAAACACTCCTCTCTCCAGCAAACACCTCAGAGTCCTGCAGATAAATAAGCTGATAACATCTGAGACCAATCAACAAGTAAACAGCACAGAGATTAATTCTTCTTGATGAATTTCCCCGGAAAACTGGATTCATACTCAGGAGTTGACTCAGGCACTAAAAGACCTCCATATTTGAATTCATTTTATGTTGACATTTCCTTTTCTCACCCAAAGAAAGTCTCTAATGTTCCTCCAAGTCCCTGGGGACACCACCAGCTTTGAGGACAATTTGTCATAGTGGTCAAACCATGAAATTACAGCCACAGGCAGTCATGTGGAAGGAACTGGCCTGAAAATACTTCTTCAGAAGTTTCAGTCAGTTAAGTTTTGCAGAAACAATTGGCCACACCTTACTTATTCCAAACTAAATTTTAAGTTATGATGGTACTTGACCGTGCAGTCGGGCGTGTACTCACACTCTCCACTCCACTTGCCGGGGTGCAGCATCAGCCGACTCTTGGCCTCCTCCAGCTCAGCGCGCAGCCTCTCATGTTTGCTCCTCAGCTCCCTAATTTTCTGCTGCCTCCTTTCCAGCATCCTGAGCCTGGCGTTAAAGTAGAGCAGACCCTGAGGACAAACACAAGACCTGCTTGAAGTTTTCTCCTGTGATATGAAGACAGACTCTGGGTCTTTACTCAAGAAGAGGAGGAGAAGAAGTGTGGGGGACACTAACCCACCCTGAGACTTCACTGTTTGTTGGATTTAATTAGGAGGCAGTCAGAGATAAAATTAGCATGAGCACTAATCTGTTGGTTTGAGACCTACAGGACAAACACTGAGCGGGGGATTAGGGCCGACTGAGGGGGAACAAGTGATGAAGGAGGATTAGTGTCCCTGCTCAGCTTCACTTAAATACAGGTGCAGAAAACACTGATTACTTTGAACTGATGAGTTTACTGCTGCAGGATGTGTGGATGCCTCTTTTAGCAATGTCCTGATCAATGTGTAACAACCAGTTCTCCATAGCTTCTGTTGCTCTGCAGATGTCATATTTTAAAATCACATCCCAGCATTTGAACAACATATGCTCAATCATGGGACAGGTCAATAAACTGTAGAAACTGAGTAAAGTACATAAAATGTGTCATTTTTTAAACATTATCTCACAAAAACAAAGGACATGAAACGTAACGATCCAACACAGGTCTGATTTTGAAATACTCTTATTTTCATGCAGTGGGCAAGTGGCCTATCCACAGTCAAAATGTAGTTTAACCCTATAATGGCTAACTTATCATATCTGATACATGCCTTTAAAATACTTTTATCTCATCAAGGAAATGAATATTTTCCTTTAAACCTTTTTAAAAACATGTAAAAATGTATTCTAGCCCTTTGAGAATTATCATACCACTACAGGCAGGTGAAGTTGGATTTTGGCCCTTTTCAAAATGGTTGCTCTTATTTAATCACAACATTATTTTCTTCAGGGAAATCATTGTGACTGTTTAAATAGCAGCAGTAAGAACTGCATTTAAATTGCTTTCATTTTTTAATAGTATTTAATGCTTCCAAAGAATGTATATTTAATCAAAAATAAATAAGAAAATATATAAAGGAAGAAAGTTTTTATAACCACCCAGTGTATCAAATGTAATACAAAAAAAGGTATATATCATGAACAAAATACATTTGTTTTTGATGGATCTCCTTAAAAGGATTGATTAACATCTCAGTTTTTTGATGGGTCAGGCTTTACAGAGTTAATGAGGCGTTATGAGATTTACTTTGGGATGAAAGCTGGGGCCTGTACAAAAATGGACCCCAGGGCCACGATTGACGCCTGACTTCAGACTTTTCTGCTCTGAAACTGAGTGATGATGCACGTTTTGAGTTATTCTGTGGCTGTTCTGTTTGCAGTGAATTTCATTTTTTGATCTTATTCTGCAAACATCTAAATTCTGCAGCCATCAGAGAGTGTGAAGATCTAACATTACCTTACACAACCTGACATCATGGCTGAATACAAATCATGATGTCTGTTGCATCGAGTATGAAGTCTCTATACTCTGTCGTATTCATTTCAGACTGATGTAAACAAGACTTAATTTATGACTCACCTTCTCGACATCCTGGAATGGCTGCAGAAAAACAGAAACATAAAAGAAGAGTCTATCACACACAGTAACTCTGTGTGTCTCTGAAAGATAAACTTCACATCATCTCCCTCTAATTGAAAATAAATCAGAGCTCCTGCCGCTGAGTGACGACCCGCCTCCCTCCTCACTCTGAAGGTTAACGAGCCGCTAACACAGAGAGACAAGGCGGCCGTAAAGAGCAACCAGCCGAGGCCGAACCGTCGTTCATCACCACATCCCTCCTGTCCTCCTCCTCTCTACTCCTCTTCCTTCTCCTTCAGCCATCAGATACATCTAAACCAATTAAGACTTGACTATAACTGACTCAATGATGACTTGACTATAACTGACTCAATGATGAGCTTGGTTACTGATCAGACTGACCACAGGAGTGAAGCGTGACGAGTGAAGTGTTAACTGAAAACCCAAACAAACAAGAACACTCCTAAGACCAAAATTCATAATGATTTCTAACTGCAGTGTTGCTATATTTGCATTTTTCAGACTGTTGAAAATCTCTAAAACTGCTATATACCTTAAAAGCACACACTGTTTTCATTATTAAAGTAAGTTAATTTTTCCTTTTCGTTAGCTCCTTATGCTAATATGAGATAGATCTTAGACTATATTTGGGCTTTAAAGCTTGTATTCAGAGGAAAGCACAGTGGATAAAGTTAGCAGCAAAGAGTACTCTGTACACGGGGCACATCATTTAACCTCTCAGAAAAACTGGCTTCCCAATCCTTTGGGGCTTTTTTATGTGGAAAATTTTATCCTGAACTGTTCCCTTTATTTTTTAACTTTGTCCTGTTCCTTCTGCACATAACAGGGTGATTTTGTTTGAGTTTGGATGTCATTTTTGTCTTAGTTCAAGGGGCTTTTCTTGTAGGTCTGGACTTCAAACACACACCTTCCATATTGCGTACAGACAGCAAAATTGTTATGCTTGGGTATGCTCCAAGAAACAACTGTGGAGACAAGCTTTTCTAATCGTGGCACAGTTGCAAAGCTTCTGGAGTATTTCCTCACCTTAAAAATTTGGTCTGCTAAGGAAAGAATCTTGGAAAAACAATCAGACCCTAAAAATGTAAAACTTTCTTTTATCGACATGCTTACCTGAATTTAGAGCAAATAACTAATTCTGCATTGTCCCTAAACCTCAGAGGTCATACCCACGGTTATGACCTAACATTTTCAGTTAATTTTGTCTAATTTCAAAGCCTCACATGTTGTTTTTTGCCTCTGTTGTCCAAAGATCTCCAGTTAAACTAACATTGGACTACTGGAGCTTAGCTTCACTAACTTATCTACAATATCTGAGATACCATATAATCCACAGCTTGTTTACTACAGTTTAACAACAACAAATGCTCAATGTACCATTTGGATCCTTTTAATGACGTCTAGATCATAGACCTTGCTGTTGCCAAAAATCACCAACAGCCTCCCCCCGAAATGTCTCCCCCTGTGACACCTACCATAGTGCCTGTAATTGTTCCTCCAAGTGAGTGGAGGGGAGTGTGGCTTAGCCATAGGTCAATTCAGTCAGAGTCAATGTAACAGAGTCAGACAGAAAATCAAACAGATGGTACTGGCCTCACCTCTGACCCCGCCACCACCTCCCTCCTTCTTTGCAGACACTCCACGTCGTCAATCTCATACACCTTTATCTCAAAGGGCTCCTTCAGGGTGCCGCCCAGCGCCGGCAGATCCACCCACTGACCCCCCACCTTCCTTCCCAGAGAGCAGGGGTCTGGGAGGGGAGCGGGGATCAGACGGCGTCGCTGGAAACCTGGTGGAAGTCAAATTACGAAAATTAATATTTGAGGAAGATCTGTTTTATCCTGCAGCAAAAAGATCTGTGAAATATTATTCAGCTTAGCTCTTTATGTTGGTAAATGCCTGGCAGGTGCAAAGGAAGCTCATTCAGCTCATTATTTCTAATTAGCCTAATCTGAGTCAGTTTAGCTTCCCAGTGCCTCTGATATGTGTCAACAAACATTTGCACTGCTACTAAGCTGTAAAACCTCAGCCGTCAAACTAAAGAACTTAATTTTATCGGCACACACGGCTGTCAGAGAGCTGCTGCACAAATTAACGTAATGATTATCAGAACTGGGAAGAGTAAAACCAGGAGCAGCAGCCAACGTGGATTATTAAAACACTCCAGGTCTTAAAACACTGTACGGACTGTACAGTGGTGAAAGATTGAGGGGGAGTGTGTGTGGGTGTGTGTGCTGTGGAGTGGATGGGGTGTGTGGGGGTGATAATTGGAGTTGGATGTGTACACGGGGGAACGCTGAGGCTTCATGAAATATTCATGAGGCAGAAACAAGCTGAGATCCACAGACTGATGGCAGGCAGATCACACGAGGGCTGCTTCCATATGCATCAGGCTGCCTGACCCGGGTGATGCTGCCGCCGCCGCTGCCGCTGCTGCCGAGCTGCACGAATCACAATCAGCCGCACCGAAAGGCAGAACACACCACAACATTGTACAAGATAACACGCATGGATGTCGATTCAACGATAGCGACATGTGCAGGAATAATCTATCTTTGATAGACGCTCACACAGAAATAATAACACCTGTCCTCTTCAGTGTGCTCTGCATTCATGACGATATCAAACAGAAGAGCCGCTCTCATCCCATCAGCATGCTCTGATGGTGAATGATGGATTTTAGAAAAAGTCATAAATATGTAAATTTCTCCACAAGGACTTTACGGCTCTTTTACTCTCTGAATCAAAAGTTGTTGAATGTCATATTTAAACATCAAACTTCTGCCATGAACTGTGATGATATGAAAACCTCATTTCAATTATAATTGGAACGATGAAAAAGAAATAGCCTTGCCTTTTGAGTATTCTTTACACTCTTCTACTGGAGCCACTCTATGAGGCAATTCCAATGCATGAATTCAAACATCTCCCAAAAAATTGTTTCAAAGCTAAAGCAAACAAGAGAAACTGTGACATCTGAAAGTCAAGCACTGTACTCCTGACTCTGTTAAACTTCCATGAAAGTTCTCATTACCCTCAACTCTCGCTCTGAAGTCAGAAGATGAGTTTTTGTGTCTATATTCTAATCCCAAAGACTAAAAACTGTTTGTTTTGTTCTATATTGGTCCAATTTCAAGTCATGTCTCAAGGATTGAACAAATTGACCATGCAGAGCAAATGTTACTTAGAGCAGGCGGTTCATTCATTGGTAGTAATGATGGCTGTGGTGGAGAAGGATGATACATTTAGATCCTCAGCCTGTGTTTGTGGCTAACATACAGGATGCTTCAGCTGTCCACTGTTGCATACTCCCAAAAAAAGCTACTACAGAGTATAAGCTCAACGAATATGTGAAGCATGTGAAGTTGCAGTCTCATGCATTGATTTGGTCTATGTAACACCCAAAAAATGTCGAGAATGCTGCAGGATATTTAGATCTCCTGGGAATAATCCCTCAGTGACAATCAGTCAACCTTTGCACCATAAAGCACACAGCTGAAATTCTCTGAGCACATCCATCATCAGGATTCTGTATGGGAGAAATAAACCCTGCAACCTCTCCTGGATGCTAAAGTGAAAGCAGTTTCAATTGTTGATAAAGTTGATGTCTCTACTCAATAATAAGGGATAATATTTCTCTATGGAAGAGAAAATAAGTCATAATTTGGGTGATTTTAGTGTCTTTGTAAAGAAACTCACCATTTCCCCTCTTCTTCGGTGATTTAGAAACCCTGCTCCTATTCGACAAGGATACTCCGCTCTCGCTCATGGAGTCATGGGCTGAAGAGGTGCTCCCAGTGGTCTCGCTATCTCTGATCATGCTTTCGTAGCCGCTGCTCCCCCCGCTGTGATAAAACAGAGCTGTCCGGCCCATGGCGGGGGGCAGCTCCCCGCTGAGGATGCTGCTATTATCGCTGCCGTGCCCACTACTGTAGCGCTGCGGCCTTCTAGGTGCAGTGATCTTGCTGTAAGGTGAAGGCAGTGATGTGTTGTTAGGGGAACCACTGGTGCTACTTGTTCCGCGGTCAGTGCCATCAGTTTCTGAAGGCTCAGGCCCTCTACTGAGCGGCTTCCTTTGGCTGCCAGTGGCTAATTCACTAACCCGGTTGTTAGCCGCTCTGCTGATGGCCTGCTTTGTTCCCATGACGGTGCCTCGAACCATCTTAGCTCCTGCCCCAGACCGAGCTGGGGACTTTCCGCTTGGAGGTAGGCTTGCATTGTGTCCAGTTTCGTTATCAGGAGGTTTAGGGGAAGAGCAAAGGCTCTTAGTACTACTGGCTGACAGAGTTCTGACTTTAGCCCCTCCAAACGCTGCACCACGCAAGCTTCCATTGCCTTTGACCTGCCCCAGTTTGCTCATAGATGCGGTACCACTCGGAGAACTTGGAGAAGAAGACACAGATTGGGAGGTGGAGGCTGGAACTCCTAGTCTTGGCACTGATCTATTGGATCTGTTGTTACCTCCTGAAGTAGCACCATTGTTCTCCTTGAACAGTTCAGGTTTTGACCCAGCTAAGGTTTCACATCTCTCCAGAGACATCAGGCTCCCATAATACCTGGAGGACTCCGCTTTGGCACCTCGCGTCTTCAAGCTCGAAGACGCTCTTGCAAAGCCATGTTCAGTTTTTAAACTCAGTGTCCTGTGGCTGAATGATTCTGCCCGGAGCCTCATGGTGAATTCTTCAACTGAGGTCGACGTCTTTGGGAATGAGGATTTCCCCAGGTCACTGCTTGTTTTTAAGGCACTTGGAGACAGTGCAGTCCGTGTCTTTTGTTCTTGGCCTGACTGTCTGACAAGCTGAGCAGTAGGAGAGTCGTTTCCAGATCCAGACTTAGAGATTGTGCTGCCTTTTTGCCCATTTGACTTTTTCCCCAATGATGAAAACCTGAGGGTGCCTGTCACTGAAGCGCCCTCAGGAGTTGAAACAGTACCCAGGGTGGTCGCACCTCTGGTGAGACGTGGCAGCTTGATGAGAGTATCTGCTCTCCTGCTGCTAGTTTTCTCACAGCCATCCACAATCCTTTGAGCTGACGATGCTTGTGCCTTTGGTGGCCGAGGGACACTGTTGCTGTTCCCTCCCGGCCTCTTGGATGAAACACCACTTATGCTACCTCTTGGCGACTTTCCGGCAGAGAGAAACTCAACCTCTCTGGCGTCAAAGTTTCTCCTTTCCTGGTGCAGAAAGTCCTCATGTGTACTGGAGCTCACAGATGAGGTAGGCTTGGTTTTCCTAGGGAGACTGGAGTGACCAGTGCGATGGGGAATGAGGGCTGAAGTGTTCAGAGTGCTGCCTCTTGCTTTGAGAGAGCCTTTTGGAGAGGACTTGGAGGTGTTAGGGCATTTGGTGAAAGATGGTTTCAGTGGAGTATCAGGGTCACTGATGTCCTGTTGCATAAATGCTTGTTTGTGGAATGTGCTTAGGGAGGTATTTTTGTCCCCTAAGTAAAGTTGTCCTTTGAAATCACTGTCTTCATTTTCTGGATGAGCACTCTTATCACTTGGCCACGAGTTGCCAGGTTGCAAAATGTCTTGCTGGAAGATTTCCTGGCGGTTAGATCCAACGTCCTCTACGACAGCTCCTTGTTGAGCTGTGTAAGCGTCATACTCATCGTTAATGCTGCTGATGATGCTCACAGGGCGGGAGCCTGATGAAGAGGTCTGCCAGTTGGTGTTGAAGCTGAGGAGGTTGGAGGGCCGCCCATTATTTGGGACGAGGCCATGAGGAAGCTCCTCGACGACTGTGAACACAAGCTCATCCTCACCATTCAGCTCCACGGGCTGCTGGAGGGTAATTGTAGTTCGCAAAAAATCCCTGTCTAAGCATCTTCCAAACAGGGCCGCACGAAGGTTGTTAACCTCCCCCAGGGCTCGGCTTGTAGGTTGGACTATTTCAGTGGCAGGTGCTTGTTGACTCATACCTACAGGGGAAGTTCTTCCAGCAACCTCTCCAAACGGTTTAGGCACACCTCTTAGGTAGACCTTCTCTCGGACGACAGGGTCTGAGTCCTGGGGAAAACTCCCCATAGGGTTTGCCACACATGGCTGAAAGGGACTGGTAAGTTTCTCACCATCTGCACTTGTTCGTTTGGAGGTCTCCTTTAAGCTTCTGGTTGAAAGAACCTTGTATTGTTCCTGATCAGGTTTATTTGTGCATGTCATTTGCGTGCTTTTAGATATGGGAAGAGAAATTGCCTCTATGGGTTTTGTGGCTACAGACTGAGTCCTGAGCCCCACTGCCTGCACTGTTTTGCTCTCCACGCTGAAAGTGGTCGGCCCTTCGCTGCCATCAATGCAGTCGAGCCTCTCCTGCAGTTCTGCAAACGTGTCACACTTAAAGTGGTCCCCATCTGACCTAGGTGCATCCTTGACTCCTCGCTTTTTGTTCAAGGAGGGGATGATGGGAACAAAGGAAGGCGGCCCTTCATTGTCGCTGAGTTCTCTGTCCGAGATGGCTGCTCCTCCAGGTCCAACGTAGATGACAGTGTCACAAGAGTGTTCGCTGCTGGAAGAGTAGTCAGGATCGCTGGAGAGGAGCAGGGGCGTGTCTGGATCAAGCGCAATGGTGCGAGGATGGAAGGGTCGAAGATGAGGAGGTCGATAGGCAGGGCCCTCCTCGCAGGAACTCTCCCCTCCAGATGAGCTAGAGGCATACTGCAGGGAAGAAAGGAATAACACAGCTCTAACATCATCCTGAGGGCAAATCTATTCCTGATGCATCCTTCATCGATACGATGTGAGGTTAAAAGCACAAACGGCAAACCGGATTAAAATTAACGTCAATGCGATGCATAAATTCCACCTTCAGTTCCTGTATCTTTTTTTTTTTTTTTTTTTTTAATCTATAAAATAAAAATACAGCCCCTAATAAGTATGAAGGCTTTCCCCATGTAACCACAAAGAATACTGCCCCCTTAATAACATGCATATTGATTATCTGCCACTTCATGGAAAAAATAGCTCAGAGTACTGAGGCATTATAGTTCTTTGACCTGTTAACACAGATTTACATTATAGATTACAGGATGGTGAAAGCAAAGTAAAGAATAATGTTTGAATTTTTCACCTTTTACTGTAACTAATCTCACAGCTCAAAGCCCAGGAACCACCACCAGCTAAAACCAGATAAATAAATCTAAATGAAACATTAAAAACCTTTGATTTTTTCTTCCTCATGCGGTGGATGCGTGAGGCCAGCTGCACTGTGGTCAAGGTCTCCATGTAGTTCGCTGGGGAGTCGGAGATGTGGGCGATCATGGTGGTTCGGCAGTTGATGTTGCCCAGAGATTCACTCAACAGCATGGTGAGCTTACTGTCCCTGAATAATACATCAAGAACCCCTTGTTAACCCCACCAAAAGAGGGGAAAAGAGCAGGCCTGAGAAACCCCACAGGATCCCAGAAAACATTCATTACCCCACGCAACAGTCGGGCACAGATAAGCAAAAAGAGGATGATGTTTCATTTCTCTTTAATGAGGCTCACTTTGAACTATGTGGAACATGTAGATGGTAATGGGGTGAAAGGTCCATGAAACCTGCCTTCAAAAGACAAGGAGTAAAGCTATATATCACATATGCTCCATATATCTGACTTGATAATAACAGAGCACGTATTCAGCTCTTTAACTTCAAGAAATCAACATTCTTTTGAGGTTATTGCCCCATCCTCTGACTTAAGAAGCAAAGGAAGAATTTTCCAGTTAGTCCAAATTTAGCATTCATTTTTTATGCAAATCTAAAAACGTATATTACCTGGTTGGACTTTATTTGGAATCCTGATAATTGTCTCAGTTGTATAATTGTTGTATATTTGTAAATCTGAATATTGAGTATTTACTACTACCACCAAGATCTGCCCCTACAGCATCTTAGTTGTATATTTGCCTGTCCACAACCCATAATTTAAAACATTTTTGAACAGTTCTGAGCTGATTTTGCTCCTACCACTTGCCTGAGTTTAAGCTCTTAATGCTGTTTTAACACCCCGTTAAGAAATTGTAAAGCTTCATGGCACACATAAGCAGGAAATATGATGGCAACGAAACACACCAAACAAGACAAAAACATGCTAAAAATGAAACAGGCTGTGAATCATAAGAAGACCAACTGTGGCTCTCAGCCAGACAAACTGCCTGAAATTAAATAAAACATACAGCCTGCACAACAAACACCCACAAGCTTCAGTGGATATGCCAACAAGCATTACAAAGTAATTTTCATCAAGCTAATCAGCTGTTAAAGACTGGCTGAGAACTCTTTTTAATGATGCTTTCTTCATGCAGCTTCCACCTCACTTTAGTCCATCAGTTAACTTGCATCTGTGACCTTTGAACTCTCGCTGGATCAAAAATTTAAATGCCCATAGTCAGAGCTCATACCTGTAGGGGACATGCTTGGCTCCATTAGCGAGTGCAAGGATGACATTTCCGAGTGCAGATAGAGACAGACACTGACCCCCGCCGCCCTCTCTGGTCCTGCTGATGTCTGTCTCACAGCTCCCTAAATCTAAGAGGTGGAGACGACTGCGTCCTGAAACTGAGACACAGGAGGAAAAGGAGGAAAAAGGGGAACAATGAAGGTGGTTTTCAAACATCTTTAACTGCCCATTCGTGCTGTAATGGCTGGTTGGTCAAAGAACTGGTTGGCTGATTGATTGGTTTACAGACAGAGGCTTAATCAATAACCATTTTAATAATTGATTGTCTTTTCAATCATTAGCTGGCACAGAGGATAACAAAGACTCTGTCTATGAATTCAGGGCTCAGCATCTTGCCCAAGGACCTGGGATCAAACTGCTAAACTTCCAATCCGGAGACAACTCACTCTCTGTAAATGTGCCTCACCTGAGCTTTGAAACAAGATTCTGATCCTATGATTCTGCTCTGTAAATGCAGATATGTTGCCAGAAAATTTTCCAAGTCTCAAGACAGACATGCAAGTTCCAAGTCCAGACAAACAAGTCCAGAGGCTCAGTATCCTAGAAGTCCATCAATCAAGAAGATGCCAAGGTAAGTTTCAAAGGGATGTTTTACCAGTCAAAGAAAATACTTCAAGTCTTAATTCTCAGCATTAAGATTGTCAAGTCAAAAACAAATGTCACAAGTTATATCACTACTGAAGACAAATCTTTAAGTCAAGACTTTTCCCAAGGTAAGATCTCAAGAAAAGAGGGACAAATGTTGAACTTGAGACCACAATAAAACACCAATAAGCTCCCAATAAAGTTCAAAGACATACCTCCATAGGTCTAAAGTCTAGTCAAACTAGAAGACTCCAAGTACCAAAGACAAGACAGTCAAGTCTTCTGGTCAAGACTAAGAAATTCCAAGTTTAACCAAAGGCCAGTACCACTTATGCTAAAGTCATGTGCTGATGTTCACCCAGAAATCCAAAGTTAAGTTTCCTAAACATGACAAAAAGAATATTTGAGCCAAGTTTAATGACAAGCAGATCCTGGATTCAAGTCTCAAGACCAAAACATCCAAAGTCTCAATAAAGATGAACAAGTCCTAATGGGAAGCCAAATCAAAAGATCCCAAAACTACAAGTTATAAACCAGCAAGTCCCAAATTCAAGCTCCAACTCCAACAAACTCTGACAAACACAAGGGCCTCCTGGATTATTGAAGTGTCAAGTCATCATATTATAAACAATATATTGAACTACATATATTTTACTCCATCAGAGGGCATGTTTAAGAACTTGATTTAAATTGATGTGATTAAAAAGTCTTTGGAATATGTTTTGTTGTGAAACCATGACGTCTCTGTCAGAATATTCAAATATGTATCAGTCAGATATTTCTCTATCTGCTTTTTTAATCACCCGTTGATTTCATGAAGTCTCTTAAGTTATGATGTAGACGATCAACAGCAACATCAGCAAAATTTAGAAAGTGCTGAGAGCAGCTGAGTGCACAGTTTTAAAGCCAGCAGTTTATAAACAGAGCAGGACACGCAGGCTTCAGGCCTCATTAGCCATGCAGATTTATTCCAGCCGGACGGAGAGGCAGCGAAACACTAATAACTGGAAATGTGCATGCGTGACAGGTAGACGTGGGCGGAGGTGGTGTTAGCGTAGCCACTCTGCTTGTTAATGTTTTCTCTGAGTACGTAGAGAGTGCATGATGAAGCTCATTAACAGGAGTGGGATTGAAGAAGTACAATACAGGAGAGAATTAGTCTTTACTAAGGGATTACACTCTGTAACACTGATTTTTCTTTATTAGACAGCAAGTAATGTTGTATCTGCAGTGGTAGCATCACTGCTACCTGGACTTTTGTTCCTGTATTTCAATATCAGATCAAATAAGAGGAAAAGTCTGTTCTATTTTGGGTTTAAATTACATCACTTTACAAAGCTATAACACCTGGTTTAGCGTTATTCTTCCCTTCTTCAGTTTCATCTTGGGTTATAAGAACAGTTTGTCATCTCATGCTGACCTGCTGCCTTGCTGCTCTTGTCCAGCCTCTCCTGGTTGACGTGCAGTGTGAACAGGAAGTGTGAATTCCTCAAAGATTCCTGGTCATTTGGGACTTGGCTGCTCCTTCGAGCTGCAAGGGCAGTGTCCAGGAAAAATGCAGCTCGCTCAGCGCAGGTTGCCCGCATCTCTGTCTGATTCTGCAGCTAAGTGGGAAAAGAAACATCATAATATCAACTTGTATTGAAATGAATCAGAGGTCTTGGTACACTGAGTACAATTGTGAGACTAGGATGTGACAGATCAAGGACGATAAAACCAGGCCACTCGCCTCCTACAGTCAGTGATCCTTCAAAGCATTTCTGATACTGCAGCCTCCCCCCCAAGACATTAACAAGTCAATACAAGGCTGTAAAGACGAAGAGAAATGTTGCAATGAAGTGTGCTGAAGAAAAAGAAGTCATCCTGGGTTCACAAAGATGTCTCACTTAGAAAGAAAAACGAGGAGACAGACAAGATAAAACAGAGAAACGATAACAACCGAAACCAGACAGAATTAGGTTTGATCAGGAGAGAAGAGACAAAGAGGAGAAAGTAGAAAATTAAAGTGAGATGAGATTTAAAATAGTGTCAGATAACAGGAGCCCAGGGGAGATGAAACAGGAGGAGTCGCAGAGAAAGGAGGAAGGTCAGGACTAATTGGACAGTTGTGGACATGGATGAAGTCTCTGGGGTGAAGAGGAGGTCACAGAGGAGAGGAGTTTCTTTTCCCTACCTGAGATCCACACAGAGGATCTTCTCTCAGTGACACAGCAGGACCTGATGCCTCCTGGTGCCCCCCCGCTGAGGACGAAAGCTCAGCCAGGAGGTCAGTGAGCGTCTCTTCCCGACCAGAGATCTCCACCGCTGACACTCGGATGCAGAAACGAGCTCCAGACCTCTCACGCCGCTCTTCGATCACCTTGAAGAGCCACGAGATCGCCGTCGGAGCCACACCCAGACTCTGAGTGGAACAGTCCCGACCAATCATGGTGTAAGTCTTCCCTGAGGGGGCGGAGTCAATGCATTAAAAGGATGCAACTGGGAAGTATTTGCACATTTCTCTGTGTTTCCAGCTTGTGTGTAGCTACCGAGGTTAGCGTGTCCAAAGCAGAAGATGCAGCCATCTGCTCCGTTGACCACCGACTGGATCACCTCGGCTACTGTCCCCGAACACACCTCGGCCTATCAAGACAGAGTTTCAATTAGTGTCGACCAATCACACTGAAGCAATATTAGCTAACATGATTATGAGTCTGTGGAACTCATTGCCTATTTTGATTCTCAAACTTTCAAGATCTGGGAGTTATTTCCATTTGTCTCATGTTCTGTAAGAGTAAAACAATCAAAACTAAGGACATACACAAAAATTGATTTGGATTTTAGAGGTTTACTGAAGATAACACACTGCAATCAAATAGAGCTAGAAAATTTCACAGGATAAAATTGAAATTTCAACAACATACAATAACATTTTGAGTCTCTGTCTCTTATTTTGTAAAAAAAGAAAAAAGAAAAAAAAAGTCTCTGACAGCATCACCAGCGTCACCAGAACCTCCAGCATCCCTGTGGCTTCTCCCTCTTCAAGCACAACAGCCCCTTGAGAATGGCTGCTTCTCATCACGAGACAAAATTTATCTGTGTGAGTATTTTCTAGCTTTCTTAAATACCTGTCCACATCCTGACTGAAAGAGCAACATCTCAGCTTTTACAAACCGTGATAACCATTTAGGAATAACGGTTAGTCAAAGTGCACTTGCGCTGAGTTTGCACCGACACATTTGGTGTTCATTTCGTCATCTCTCCTCCTTCTTATTGGTGTGGGTTGACACAAAAAAATATCAAAAGTCAACTTCAGACTGTCTTCTGGAGACAATCCACATAGGTCATCTCAATTAACATTACTTTTAAGGTTTAATGCATGTAAAGATACTACAAGGGCACCATATAGACAAAATAAAGACCAGAAAACAAAACACAAAACCCCCTCATTAAGGTGCCATGTTGGGATGAACGGGGTGTTGCTTCACCCATTGACTATTCATGCTTGCTCTAGGTGCATTTCTTTCTGTGACAAATTAATTTAGTTCTTTGTACTTCAGGGCCAACATATTATACAGATGAATACCTGTACCTTAATGGCTGCTTATTATCAGTGAAGATAGAAAAATGATTCTCTGCTCTGACAGCCTTGGAAATGATTTCTGAAGAGAGCAGCTTTTTGAAAGACAATAAAGCATACACGTTTTCAGCATATGTGGATCAAGTTTTTGTTAATCCACAATCTAAAAATGCTTCAAAGAAGACGATGAGACTACACATTTGATCCTCCTCAAATCTGGTTGAAAGCATTGAGGATAAAGGAATGTCAACATCTTTAGTTTTCCACCCAAACATACAGGGATATAAAAGAGTAAACTTGAACACTATGTACAGCTGAGTAAAACTCCTGACCGACGTGTTTCACTCATAATGCAGCTAAACATCATATTTTGAACCATCAAACAGAGTTTTAGTGTTTATTGTGTTTAAAACAAACCCACAAACGTTGATAAGATCCAGCCTGAGCTCTGTGTCTAAATATCCCCCTCTCTTTTTATGAATCACTCTGCTCACATCCATCTTCCTCCTGCCACTCCCTGTCGCCTGCTCACTGCTGAGGAGGTCTGAATAACATCACAGACCTCTGTCGCACACTCTCTTTCTCATCTACACACACTTTCTGCAGTATCTCTGGGGACAGACAGCTTTCTACTGCAGAGGGGACGTTAGATGAAGAGCTCAAACTTTGGATGTGTGACTTGAATTTTTTGTTGTGGAAATGAGGATGAAGACGAAGCTCAAGACTGAAAGTGGGATTCATTTATCCATCTAATTATGATCAAATGAAGTTTCCCATCTCTGTCTGTACAGCGGCCAATTCATCTGAATACTACTTTTCTTACTCACCTGTGAGGCATCCTGAGTGAAGACAGCGTCAAACTGGAAGGTCTTTGGGGCGGAGGAGGACGAGGACAGTCGTCTCTGGGAGGAAGAGGAGGAAGTGGAGGAAGAGTTCCCGCTGGTGGACGTCTCACAGAGAGTCAGCTGCTTCTTTCTGCCGTCCACCTTCAGGAGGGACATGGACTCTGAGGACTCGCTGCTGTGGACTGAGCAGATCCGGACCATCACTTTGACCTGGAGACAGAGGACGGAAGAGCAGGAGGATCAAAATTCCTCCAGAGCTACACGTTGTTAAATTTCAGTCTACAGTACCTCAAGTGTCCACTAGAGGCTGCCTCAAAATGTGCATCAATCACCACCATAGAGTCCCCATGATCAAATGTCAAACTTTACAGCAGAAGATTACATGTTTATTACCTGTGCCAAAATTATGAAATGTTTCATGATTTGTTGAATATGTTATTTGTGATATACCCAAATTATAAACTCAATTTTAGGAATATAATGGGATCTGCAGGGCTAAAAAGCTTAGACTGGCTTCTCAGCTGTAAGAGTGGAGACTCTGTCAGCATTTTCCCAAGAGGCATGGATGTAAAAGATTTACAGTATTAGTCTATAAAAGTTTCACACACACAGAAAACAGGCAATAAAGTGA
This sequence comes from Thalassoma bifasciatum, assembly GCA_008086565.1. Lineage (NCBI taxonomy): Eukaryota > Metazoa > Chordata > Actinopteri > Labriformes > Labridae > Thalassoma > Thalassoma bifasciatum. The sequence goes on along the minus strand of RPOG01000159.1, from coordinate 593,571 downwards.
TAAAACCAGACCACAGCAGTGTTAGAGCTGGATTTATTTGCTCTCAGTGCTTGTAAAGTGAAGTCGCAGCAGCAAGATGCTCATAAACTAACCTGAAAGCAGCACAGCCGCTTGAAAATTGAATTACATTATTTGTTTTTTCCTTCTTTTTAATTTTCTTTGTAATGATTCCTCTATTGCCTTCCTCCTCTTTCTAACCCAACCCTTCCTCCTCTTTTTAACCCTTTTCACACTCCTCCCCTCCTCTTGATATTTCATTCCTAACTGACTGTAGCTCAGCTGTGTCCTGTCTGCTGCTGATCCGCTCTGTTGGCTCGCAGTGAAACATCGTTTAAAATCTGCTGCGTCTCAGATCGTTGCTGGCTCTAAACTTGACCACCAGGCCGGCATACAGCGCTGACTCAGCAGATCTGATTGACTGGTAAAAATCCAGAGAATCGACGCGTGAGACACACCAGCAAACCCCTACTGAATGGGGAAAAGAATGCTGTTTTTTTATCATTTGGTAACAATCAAAATTGTTTTTTACCAACATTTCACATGGTGTCCAAGAGAAGTACACTCAGGAATCCGAAACATGTCAGAGAACCCCTGAAAACCTACACCTGTTTCAGGATTTTTTACTTTCTGTGGCCCCTCTAGAAGTAAAAATCACTAACCCCCTAATTTAACATGCTACTGAAACTATCTGACCACAAACTATTCACTCAACATGGGAAAGTTCTGTGCCCTTGAACACAAAACTTCTTGAGTCAATCAGCCCCTTCACACAGTAACAGGACTTTTCTTCATCATGATGAACCCCTGACCCTGCCCGCCCATCATGTCTCAACCCCAACTGTTTCCCACAACCTACCACTCTGCTGACATCATCAACCAGATTCATGAGATTCCTGCAGCATGATGTCTCACCTTCCCCATCCCTGGCGTGTCCTTGACCTTTGATCCAGCTCTGAGGAGGCATGGTGGGATGGCAGGCGGGGAGAGCTGCAGGGCCCCGCTGAAGCCCCCGGTGTACAGCACAGGCCCTGGGGTCTCGGTGGGTGGGGAGGCAGGTCCTGGCTGGGACTTCTTTCTGCGGGATAGGCTGAGCTTCTGAGCTGCCCTGAAGAACAAACACAAACAGATACTTTCTCATTTCTGTGTTCTTTTAACTCTGATCCTGGTTGGAGAAATGAGATCCGGTCATGATTGGACAGGACAGAAGACCTTGAAAGATAAAGACGAGACAATCAAAACTGTACTCAAATGGATCAGTAAGAAGTTTACTACTGTTATTTTTCAGTCTCCAGTCTATGTGAGGAGTCGTGTTGGGAAAGAACAACAACAAAACTATGAAAAATAACTCAAAGAGAGAGAGATTTTACAGAGGAATGATTCATACTCACAGTTCCTTCCAATCCATTATCTGCTCAAACTTATTCCCCTTGAAGAGAAACCAGATCCCAACTTTCTCTCGTCCTCATTCACCATCGTACAGTACACAATTTAATCCAACCAGACTGCAATGGAGGGGTATCTGAGCGATCTCATCCAGGAGATCAAAGATTTGATCGATAAAGAAACAGTGTCTAAGAAATCCCAGAGTTGAAGCTGAGAGTTTTCAGATGAAAGAGAGTCAGGACTGAAGGGATATCCAGAAATCAGGACCTTGGAGAGCCACAAAAAGAGTTTTCAAAGAGGATTTTCAATCCAGAATCCAAAGAAAATGTTCAATGGCTGAGAAGCCAAAAGATATCATTCATAAGAGAAGCTGTTCCAGAGGAGATTGGGATGTTCTCATTCTGAGCAACTTATAGTTTAAATGGATCAGGACATATTTGGTTTGATTTCAGAAAGATTCTGAGCAAAGCCATTTGGAAACTCAAATTTTTCAGCCTTTTCTTGGTTTTCATTCTAATATTCATTCATTCATTAATATTCATTCTAACATTCTAATATGCCTTCACTTGACATATATGAAACATCCAATGGTGTGAATTTATCCTGTAAGCATAATTGAACCCATCTGACCTCCTATCAGACAGATCAGGGTGTCGTCTGCAAACAGTGGGCACCGAACTCAGTTTGGCATTTTCTTCAATGTTTCTACCCTCTTCACTGTAAACTTTACATGCAATTCAAACCTTTGCATATTGAAAAAAAAAGCAATTGCTTGGGCTGTCATTGCCTCTTTCAGCTTCATTTTCACTCAAAATTTTAAAACTCCCAATAGTTGCAAAAGATTTTGTACACTTTATCAACAGCGAAATCACCCAAATTTATAATTTAAACATCCAGGGACATTTTTCTATCATTCTTCTTGTCTCTTTCAATCAATGTTTTAAAAGTGCAAGAGACTAAAGGAATGACAGAGGAACATCTTAAACTATACAAGCGTTTTCTTCTTTTTTACATCCCAATAATCCTTCAAGAAGTCGGTGTAGCTCTAAGACATCAGAGGACTCTACTTCTTTCACCATTCACTACTCATAATCTCGTAAACTCTTACACGACAACTTTTCTGTTGAAGGTTTTTCCACCTAAGTTCATGAAAAAAGGGAAGTTTAAAAGATCTTTCATGAGTCTAGGAGGGGAAAGTCCTGGTATCACCTGTTTGTCGAGCTGTGTCATGTTTCCAGAGTCATCCTCACCAAATACCTTCAAGATGGCTGAGGTTTACTTGATTTTGCTTCATCTGCCAATGAAATCAAAATCCTTTGGTCATATTTTATCCTTAAAATGTCAGCCTCTTGTGACAAAATCCATGTATCATCTGCAAAGGCATGTCTCCTTCCTGGTGATATTCCAACAGGTTGCAATCATCCGTCAATTTAAGTAACAGCCACTTTCTCCTTCACACATCACTGAACTCTCCATCCATCTTCCGTCAATCAAAGTCCTTCAATTTAATCTCTGATGACAGTCAGAGTTTGTCCAAGCAGCTACAAGTTTCAGCAAAGACTGTGTAGTTTCCTTTGCAGCATGGTCCAAAGAAGGAAGGTAAAGTCCTGCAGAGAGCCGAGATACTGAGGTTACTCACTTCACTTTGTGGACCAAGACAGATGCCGAAGATTCGTCTGTTGTCCTTCCATCCGGCTCTACACTTTCAGGGAATGTTGCACCAAATCCCAACCTTAAAAACTAAAACCTGATCTCCACGTGCCATTCCTCTTCATCTCTTTTCCATCTCTATGGCACCTCTTATCCACCTGTATTTCCTTTGGTTCCTCTGCAGTTTGACCTCTCCTCCTCTTGTTTCCTGTCCTCACCTTTACCTACTTTGGTCCTCTCACCTCTCTCGTCCTCTCGTCTCTTTTCTTTAGCTTCAAACACTCTTAATTCACCTCATTTTTACTTTTTCTCTGCTTTCGTTTTCCCTTCTGATGTCCACTTCTTTTTCATTTCCCTTTTTCTCCTTCTTCCACCTCTCCTCCCTCTCCTCCCTCTCTTCTCTCCTGTAGCTCCTCAGTCTGTTCCTGCAGTATCGCAATGCTCTCCCTCTCCACCCCTCCCTCATCTGACTCCAAGAGAGCGAGGGAGAGAGAGAAAGAGAGAGAGAGAGAGAGAGAGAGAGAGAGAGGAAAATAGAAAGAGAGCGAGGGATGAAGAGAAACAGCAGCAGAGGAGCAATAAAGGATTAGAGGTAGAAATAAAGGAGTGAATGAGGAGCGGGTGGATTCCTGCCTCTCGATTCTGTTGTTGCCGGGAAACGCTGGCGATGCTCCAACCTTCCTCCCTCCATCCGTCCGTCTGCCTCACTCACCTTCCCTCCCTTTCCTCCCTCTCCTCCTGCTCCCCCTCTTCACAGCCCCGCCTCCTCCTTGTGTCGACACACAGAAGCCGTGAACGCACGCTTACACACACTTGACATGCTACATGAATACTTCATGAGATGACAGATACCCCACCGGCCCCCCCACGACTGGACTTCAAAGACACTCAGGGGTTTTGTGTGTGTGTGTATGTGTGTGTGTATGTGTGTGTGTATGTGTGGGTCTGATAAAACAACAGATCTATTGATGGATCTTTGGACATAAATATAAATCTGATGAATAGTTTTTAGACTGTTTTATGTCTCCATCAAATAATCTCATCATTGCTTCACTGTATCCACACTGAGTTTCAAACTTCTTAATGTTTAAAATAGAGAATCAATAAGTGATCATGATTTGAAAGCTGATGAGTGATTGGCAGAGGAACAAGGTACTGCAAGAAAATCTGTCATCTCTGCAAAGAGAAGGAATGAGAGCGTCCACAGATACCCAGTCCAGTCCTGATCGATACTCTGAACCAGACAAAGATCAATTCGAGGTGAGCCACCCGAGGAAATCTGTCAGAGTTTGCCCACAGAGAGGAGATGATCAGAGCCCAGACCAGTGTGGTCTTTACTTATTAAAGCCATTGATTATTAAATAAATAGTCATATTGTTGGGAATAGAGCTGCAGGGTAAAACTGACAGAACTTAACTGAGTAGAGCACAGACCAGATGGCCAGTTTGACTGGACACTTTGTTAAATTTTCTTTGCAGCAAAGATAAATATTCTGCATCTGAACTGCACCACCCTACTGCAAGTATGTGCTTTTGTTTTAAAACAGGTTTTGGGTTTCTTTTCCTGACATGAGCTGCTTAAGATGAGGTCTTCATGTGATCAAGGCAGCTATAGCAATAAACATGCTCCTTTTTGACTCTTAAGTTTATTTTCCTTCTCAGAGGAGGGGCAGGCTTCATTTAGAGGTTTCCTGTTTCTTGTCCAACCTGTACTTTCTTTATTTGTTAAGGCAATAAACTTGTTTTTTTATGAAAAGGGGGATAGGAAAAGCAATACACCCCCTCTTTAAGGTTTTGCCCATTTGGGGTTGTGGCGCCTCTGACCAACAGGTTGTGTCTCAGTCATCATTAGCTCCCACACTTTTTAAAGAAAAGTTTGCTTTGCGGGTTTATAGGTGTAATTCTGCAAACTGAACTCCCTGTACCCCTATTCTTGACTGCATCCCTGGACAGATATTACAAAGAGTGATATCTCCTAAGTGTTTTATGGGAAGGACTCTCAGAGGAAGAAGTTTTGAGTGTTTTTCGAATAAATCTTTAAATCTTACAGCATGTCTCCTCTGAGAATGAAAACATGTGCCTCAGTCTGCTGAACAAACTGAGCCCCTTAAACAACAGTAACAGACCCTTTGAAGTGAGACATGTCCGTCTTCAGGGGACTGTGATCGATAAACACAAACAAGTCCCAAGCAGAAGATGTTTGAGTCGTTCAATTTCACACACACTGACCACACGGTCTCTGCAGGAGGAACTCTTCTGATAAAACAGGAACAATCACTCTGCAGATGGCTTCTCCTGTGAGAGAGGTCTGACTTTTATAAAGCAGAGCAATAAAAACAGTCACAGTGATGTAGAGATTGTTAAAAGCTCAGAGCAATTCACACAGGGAGTCTGGACTTGAAAATACTGCTGCTGTTTTAGCCTCAAAAATATGGTGGATGATGAAGCTGAAAGTAGCCGTGGAGTTAAAGTGAGCAGATATATGTTTCGGTTTTATCAAACATCAGCCTCCAGTCTAGAGAAAGGCCAACATCTGAATTATGTGAGACAATTTCATCATCGGATAGAGACTTCTCAAAGTGCCTTCAAACTCCGACCTCACTCCCTCTGCTGCGCCGTCTTCAATCGGATCCACAATCCCTAAACTTTCCAAAGTCAGAGACAGCTCTGAATCGTCTTTCAGTGACATCAGACCCTGCATGGTTAATCAGCCTCTGTGTTGCAGGTCAGGTTTTGGTGCAGTGCTGCAGCTCAGGAGCCCGTTCACACACTGATGCAGGGAGTCTGGTTGCTCTCACAGATTTTAGGAGGTGAGATTATCACTCCTGGAATTTGATAAGAAAGCTCGGGCCTGAAGCCAAGAATCCACTTTGGGGAACTCAACCCTCCTTTGTGGGGAGTTTGATTTAATGTTCAGCTTTTTTGGGGGAGTTTTACCGGAAGAGGAACCGTTATTTTAATCACAAAAGTTGTAACCAATTGCTCAAGATGCTGCTGTGGGTCTTAAAAGGAAAGTTTTCACGGTATGAGCTTTGATTCAGTCTCTAGCTATTGATTTAGTCTGAACAATGTGTCTCCTCTTTCTCTTGTTGAAAAATGAAATCAAATTCCCTTGGCATCCAAGTCTGCACAGAGGATAAACTTGAAGTCCTGCAACATCGCTCCTACTTTGAACAAAGACCCTCATAAACTTGTTGATAAAATGTCAAAGCTCCGGTCCATGAAAAACTCAACCACTCTTGTGTTGGTGTCCGGCATTGCAGGGGTCTTATTGTTCTACAGAGCATTCAATCATGTTGTCATCTTCCTTCTTTTAAGCCAATCAAAACCAAAACTCTTAAAAATATCAACACTTGGACATGAATCAACACAAAAACTGCTTTGGCCTCATTTTTTAGGTAGCTCCCATGACATCAAGCATTTAAGCAGCCTTTGTTACAATTTCTGCTGTCCTATCTGCACCAGTATTATGCTGTATTGGATTTGAGACCCTGGAAGACCATCACTGAGACTGTTCTGCAATTGTTCATCCAGCAAGATCTTAAAAACAAATCAAGAAAACTAAGCAGAGCCACAGTTCTGTGAGCGTCCATGTGAGGCAGGTTGAAAAAGCCAAGTGAGACAAAGATTTTATCAGTGTCTTCTTTTCTTGGCTGCAGAAATTCCTTCCCCTACATAAAGCTCCTGTAGAAAGTATTCTTTCTGTGAAATAAAAATCACCCAATCCCACTTCCATATAGTGCCCCCTACAGGCCAGGATCTCTTCTGCTGTGATGACTACATGAACAGTGTTTTCCTTTTGCATCTTTTTTCAAGTTTCTTGTGTTTAAAGTAGCAAAGGTGGCTGACAGGGGATTTACAGAAAGTCAGCTCCAGGATCCAGTATGGTGGCTCTTCTTCATTAAATATTCCTGAGTGTTTGTTTGTAAACTGTTGCAGTGCAAGTGTCATAAACATTCAGATGCACTCATGGATGGAGACGTTTCACATGTTTCCGCAGCAAAGTCTCACCCTGTCCTCTGAATAATGAACGACTTCTTCTTTTCTTTTCTCCTTCATGTTTAATGTTTTGAAGCAGAATGTGAGATGAGCTTCGATTTGCAGGAGGGGGGTTGGACTCAGTTTCATGTGAGGACATTTAGCTTTAATAATTCCATGATGTCAGACACACAGAGCTCTTCCTCAGGAGGCTGAATTAACACAGGATGAATGCCTCTGTTCAAAGGCTCTCCACCCTCCTCTCCGTCCTCTGTGCTCTCTGTACCATGACAAGCAGCTAATGCATACATATCAGATGAAGGGGGTTGATGGCGACTTGGCCACTGTGGGTTTGTCAGCGATAATTACAGCTGAAGCTCGGCAGCTTCCAAACAGTAAGGGTGTAAAATCAACTGACACCAGCCGACACCCTGATAACCCCCTGACATCCCCCACCGGAGGAGCAGTGTCAGCTGTTTTCATGTCACACGGCGTCACGGGTTTTCCTTTAAAATGAATGTTGGCACCAGAGGGGCAACAACTCTGAGGGACAGGGGGCTTTGTCGCAGCAGTGCATGGATCATCAGGAGCTAAAGTGACTTCCCCTTAATGAGATGGAAGTGTGGAGTTCTCTGAATTCCTTTACAAACCTTGTGCTACAGTTCGACAAATTAAAACCAAGAACGGAGATCAAAATTGATCTCAAAGACTTGATCCCAAAGTGTGAGGGACTCAGTCTTTCCTGAAAGTAAATTCTCAATGTAATCTGTCTACAAGTTACAGCAAATCAGGGCTCAGCCCCGGGGCTCTGAGACTTATTGGTACCGTGTAACATGAGTGAATCCTTGTTATGTCCTACCAGTGCTCATCTACCAAGCAGAGCAAAACATAACATCTCACTTCATTTTATTGATAGACTCTCATGTTTGAACAGGTCTCTGAAGTATTTAGCCCTTAGCTCGTGTTTTGGCCTGTAGCTCATGCTCTATCTCTCCCATTAAACTTTCTTCTGCTCCTGTCTCTTTTCTGTCAGACAGTCGTCTCTCAGGGAGGAAAGAAAACTATTACTCCTAAATGAATCACAGAAATTGTTTTTGGCAGAGAAAAAACTCTTCTCACCACTAAACATCATCAGCCAGTGTGGTGTTGTCACAGAGACTTTGATCAATTTAATTTTAATTTTAAAGTGGGGATCATGATCAGGCATATATCTTTATATGATACTTTTTCAAGATCTCTTAGAAAGTCTTCACAGTCCCTGTAAACAATTTTTTTATGTTTCCTACCATGTAATGCCAACCAATAAGAATCAAGTATTTAGCATGGCTTGATATCAATTCCACTTAAATCTATTAACCTCATTCCAAGCTTTCAGTGAAAAACAAGCTCATTTGTTGAGCTGATAAAAACTGGAGTAGAAGAAAAAGTCACTCATGAATCAGCCTCTCAGAGCATTAATTATTAATGTGCATAACTTCCTGTAACTGTTGTGCGTTGTTTGAGCAGGGTGCAGGGATTTCTCTGCATACTGACAAACAGATGGAGGGAAAACATCTCCGGCTGCCACGTTGTAATAACTCCCACTAGTCTGCCAGCATTCTCACTTTGCTTCATGTTAACGCGGTCGTCTCCTGTTGAACCTCCAACTGTCGACTCCTCGCTGTCTGCTGGCAGAGAGCCTGAACCTCCTGTCTCTGGCTCTTCTTCATGTTCAACAGATTCTGTTTTCCGTCCCACGTTCATCTTTTTACAGCTTTTTCTTCCCTCCTTGAGAGATGATGGTTTACAACTCTCACTCTAAAAAACGGTTCTGTAGTTCAATAATCACTTCCCGTAATCATCCTCTTTAGTGTTTGACAAACTGCCACTTCAAGTTGTAATATTTATAGTTACATCTCGTCTTAATGTGCAACACTTATCTAATCCACCTAAAGCGCTGAATGCAACCATGTAGGCATTCTTCCTTCACATGTTTGCGATAGTGCGCTCATTTGTGTGCTATCTGCAGGGTGCTGCAGGCTGATCCAGCCTTCAAAGATTCTTGGATAAAAAACGAGTGACTCTCTTCTGCCTCATCTCAGCCCCCACCACCCACCCACAGATGCATGCAGGGAAATCTTTGAAGTAGATGCTGGGTAACACTGACCCTGAGAGTCGTCTGAAGGGTTTCAGTAGAGCTCAGGTGTGCAGTAGATAACTGAACATGTTAAATATGGAGGTGTTTGAAGCTGCTGCAGCTCACAGGTGTTCTCTTACCTGTTCAGGATGCAGACTTTGCAGATGACTGGCAAAGCCATTAACGCTTAGTGCAAATCTTTCCACTGCAGGGAGAGTTTCTGTTTGAGTGACAGCTCCATCACTCTTCTGCCACTTTGGGGGCGGGACTTCTTACACCTGCATGATTCTTAAAGCTCCTTTCAGAGATTTCTCAGACAGATTTATGCTTGAGTGGAATAAAGGAGGATTATAAATCTGCATGGACTGCTCAGTAATGATTCAATTGAGTCTCCCGGAAATACTGCTAACTCACCTGTTAAAAGTCAGGTGAATGAGAGAAAAAAAGATTAGAAAGGTGGTTTTTGCTGCATTATTCAGCAGTAATTTTAAGCCTGAGGCGTAAACCGAACACAACTGCTCTTCTCTGTCTGTTCTAATCTGTCTCTCGATACAGTACAAAGGTTTAGTGGACCATTCGGACACCATGCGGTCCAGCATTCACCGTCCCTCATTCAGCACCAATTTATCCAGATTAGACCCAAACCGAGCCTTAATTCTCGTCACTCTCAAACCCTCCTGAACCCCAAAGGCCTCCCTGCTCGGCTGCTCTCTGACAGATTCAACCACTCACACCGGATAAAAATAGAAAATCTGCCAATTAGATTCTGTACGGAGGGGAGACTCGTTTTACTTTTGGAATGTGTTCTCACGGCTGGATCTGGATTAGGAGGAATGGCATGAAATAACAGGCAGGTTTCTTCATCCTTGAGGGTAAATTCATGAAATTCTGTCCTTTTACTGCAGAAAATATTCTCTTTTGAGGTTTCCTCACAGTAAAAGCCCTCTTCAATCCAAAGTTTAACCCTTCAAAGGTATGTTTCCCTGCATTAACCTGTTAAGTGTGAAGTAAGATGTCAGCAGGTAGAAAATATTCAGCAAGTCTGTTATTTCTGATATTTAGAGCCTGAAACCCTTAATTTTTTTTACAGATTTATCTATTTCATGTGCAGCATATGAATTTGAATCGAACAAATATATACAAACTAAATTGTGTTCTACGTTTTTCCTTGTGTTGAAATGTTGACTGTCTGTTTTTACCTACATTTTCGTCTCCATTTTTCATATACTTTACAACTTATACTTTTACAATTATTAATGTTCCATTTGAACACCACTTGTTGATGCTCTTAAGCTCTTGTTTAGAGTTTTGTCTGAAATAAAGCTTGTTTTGACTGAGATACTTTAAATGTTTAACTTTTATATATTAAGAGGAGAAATGTTTTCAGTACAGGCTAAAGACTTGAGTAATGATGCATTTGCTAACCTGATGAAAAAGGAGGCTGCAGCAGACACAGGTTGGCTGGTTTGGGTGGCGATGCTGTGAGCTGCTGGTTTGACGTCCTGACTCGAAGTCTTCAGGGTCATGTAGTCAGCATCTGCAGTCAAATCCTGAATATGAGACACACGACACAAGACAAGACAGTTTTAGTTTCTACAGGAGGAATGTTAGTAACACTAATTGTAATCTTTTTTCTTTATTTTTTTATTCCACCTTGTTTTATCAAGATACTCATGACACAGAACTCTCAGAAATTTAGCTTTTAATTAGGCACAGTGCTTTAAAATAGTTGAAAAGTATTACATGATCAGATTGGATCAGAAGTTGTACAAAAAATATTTATACTAGATCAGATGGCACAGTTTTGTTGTTTATCTAATCAAATCTCCAGTTAGTTGAGTAAAAAACGTCAGTGTAATTAGACTTTTGGACAAATGAATATGGATAATTCTAATCAAAGAAGAGTGGTGGGTTCAGCTTCAAGAAGGTCAAATGATTTATTTCACATGGGGTTACCATAGGTAGGTTCTAGATAATGACCGAAATGGTCACTCAATCTTTGCATGTGTTTTAATGCTCCCTGTTACACACACACTGTACTAGACATTGTGGTTAAATCTTGGTCTTTCTCACCAGTTTGGTCAGTTTTCCCCACCTGCACTCTCTCCTTCTCTGAGAAGAGATTAGTTGTTGAGTTTATGTGTACATCACAAACCAAAGAGACAAATTTGGTGACAGCATGCATTTCACCATTTCCACCAACAGAAGCAGTCCATCACTGATTGTTAAGAAAAATCAGGGGAGAGAGGAGGAGGCTAATAGTGAGGGAGAACCAACAAAATGTGTCTAATCAGATGGTACTGATGATAAAAAGGACAGAGAGACACTGGTCGAGCAGCAGGGAAAGAAAAGTACTTCTTTCAGCCAGAATGGCTGTTGGTATGAGAGAAAAATTGTTGTGTGTTAACTGACGGCATTGTAGTCTGACTGTTGTAGGTAACTCTAAACTGTTACCGGGTCAACACAGTTTAAACTTGAAACTTTGAGGTAACAACAATAAAATGTGCAATGTGCAAACGCTACTGACGCGGTCACACTTGCCAATCATGCTGAGCTCGAGCATGCTTCAGCCCTAAAGTCTGGTTTGTTTGACCAATGAAAGCAACTAAACCATTCTCAGGTACTTCTCTGCTTTAGCGCTTCTGCTTGAGAGAAGTGTGCTTAGATTATTACAATTTTGATATTATTTAGAAGCTGGGGCTCATGGGTAATGTAGTGCAGTACAGTAAAACTAACTTTAAAAAGTAGTCATTAAAAAAGAAAACAGTAAACAGTTACAGGAGGTAGAATCTCATCAATTATTGTTTTTGTTGATATGTCCTCAACTTTGTATTTTTCTAGAAGACTGGCTGATTAATCAAGAGACGATCATCAGACAGGTGAAGCTGGGCTCATCTCAGAGGAGAAGCAGCAGCAGGAAACATGGCCATCGCCACTGCTGCCAGCTCATCGCTTTGAAGCTTCATTAGCTATTGGAGGAGGAAGCTCCGGACAAGGAGGTCATTAACTAATTATCTCTGATCATTAGCCCATTCACTGGAATCTCATCCTGCTCAATCACAATACAGCTGCTTTTCCTGCTGACTATGGCTAACAGCTAATCATGCTGAGTCATGCTAGCAAACTGTGGGCTGTTGAGACAGAATATAACTTCCTAGAGATGAATTGTTTCTTTTGCATTCATAAGTAAACAATGAGCATTACACTGAAGGAAATATTAGCGAGGAATGAGGATACACAGCATCAATATGGCTTATTTTGCTGACAGGAGCAAACCCCTAATAAAATTTGTTCATAAGAGTTTTTAAGCTAAATGTATCCCTAGAATACAAATTTGAATAGCAGTTTTACAGCTCTAAACTGTAATCAGTAATATGTACATGCATATGAGTGTAATTGTCTGATTATCTCATAATTAGCTGTATCCATGACCAAAGGAATTATAAATAATATGACTCTGGGAGCCTGTTGTTTTGTGTCCTCGTTCTGTCAGGACACAAGCTCTTTCCAAACCTCCCTCTCCTCTTTCTGTGCCTCTGTTTATTTTTTGTCTCTGAGCTGAGATCTGTGGCCTGGTTATGGTGGATTAACATGGTAAGAGGAAACACTGACTGGGGAGTCCATTATTCAGCGGTTTCACTGGGACATGCTCTGCCAGCTAACAGGATTACACAGAGAGCTGCTGGCAAGCCGAGCAAACGGCCAGAACGAAACAGGCGAAACACAAACCTGAGCCAGGGAACACGAATGCAGTTATTTTGTGTTTGTGTTTATGTATTTGTTTTCTTTTTTAGGGAATTTCTGGTGGTGATGATTTGTCAGCTGATAGTGACGTCTTGTTTGCTTTTATATGACCTAATGTCTCTGAAAGTTGTTGATTACTTATCTGATCAATCTGTTTTAAAATAAATCTCATTCTTGTTTCTTTCTTTTTTTTTTCAGAATTTGTTTTTTTTTAGGGTGTCTTCCTGTTCGTTTTTGTGTATTTGCATGTATGCAAATTGGTTTTATTCCAAACCCTACAAAGCAGGCTGTTGATTTATGAGGTTAGTCCAATTTTTTTTTTTTGCAAGGTTCAAATCTCCTCAAACTGAAATTGTTTGTCCAAAAAAAGGTCCTGAAAACCAAAAAACATTGAGAGTCTGTGTGTTTTTTTTAAAAGGCACAGTTCAGCATTTCTCCGTGATGCAGAATGTTTGTGTAGCTCTCACATATAACGTTTCACTATGTTTCAAGTGTGTGATCAGAGAAAAAAAAAGCTGTAATAAAGAACAAAGTCCTCCTGTGAATCACTTAAACAAATCCACCTGACATGGTTAAAAAAAAAAAAAACCTTGAGACCTTGATAAGAATTTATTGTAAAATTCACAGAAGAGGTTGTTGTCAGCAGAGAGGGAAGCTGATGTGAAACATGGAGTTATACTGTAACTCTAACAAACTACATTAAATCTTCCCCTGGTTTTATATTTTTCTGAATTGAAACTGTTATGGATTGGTGTTTTGAAATTTTGTCTTATTTTGGGGGGGGGGGGGGGGGGTGTTAACAGTGGTTCTGTCCTCATATAATTGTGAGTGTTAAAATGTCTCATGTAGTATTTGTAGTGTCTATTACACTTCCTTGGACACTTTAAAACATGCAAGTCAGTCTTGTATTAAGTTGTGTTATAATAATAATCTATAATTTTATTGGCTCAGTGAGGTTAGTGAGGTGGTCTTGTCCTTGTTATTCTTTCATGGTTGTTACTTAAAAATTTTTTTTGGCTCTTTTGGTAATTTTTTACATACTGGATAAGTGCATTGTTATATTCAGTTATCTTTTATTTATTTAGGTTGGCTAAGTCCTGAATCAGCTCTTTATATTTGGTGCTAAGCAGGTGCAGACTGTGTTTCTGCTTTTTGGCTGCTGGTGGGATAATCAGCTTACATCCACCTGTTCTTGGTCCTGCTTCAGTTCCTGTTCTCATCACCTTTGATGTAAAAACCTGCGGTGCTCCTAAGCATCTAGATACTTTTCATACCCCAACATGAAAAAACAACTCACGAGTCTGTTATCAGTCTCTACTTAAGTTTTAAAATAACCCTAAGTATGCTTTTAAAACATCTATGATTCAGTTTTGTTCTCAAAAATCTTGAGAACTTGAAACCTCTCTTTTTCTAAAGTCTGCTGCTTTCCCTGAGCTCTGGATGTGCTATAGAGAGTCGGAAACCTTAAACCGCTCACATGTAGGCTTCTGTTTGGGATTTCAGTTTGGGTTTTGGAGGATCAGGGGTCCTCAGGGGGGACTGGAGAGGTTGCTCCAGCATGTTCGAAGGGATAATGAGGTGGATAATAAAGACAGGGCCCCCTGCAGCAGCTGGGGGGTTTATTGGTTGTCTCAGAGCCACTGCTGTCACCTCGCATCAACACCTGCTCTACCAGAAGTGATCTCACCTCTTAAAACTCACCTGGAAACACTGAATGCTGGGAAACAACTCTCAGTAAGTTTACTGTTGTTCTTTGATTTCACATGGTGGACATTGGCTACAATAGCCTAAAAATTGCTCTACAAATCAGAGATTGAGTGACATGTTCCCTCCAAATGCAGTGTGTCTCTCTTTGCTTACCATAGTGTCCTCAGGTCTGTAGCAGGACACCCTCCACACACCTTCCAGGTAGTTCTGTGCATTTAGAGGAAGGGGCGTGACTGTGGCCAGTCCTCTGGCTCCACCCCCTCCAAGGTAGGTGCTCTGTACTCCACCCCATCCCCAAGCAGCCCCACCTCCGGCCTGCTCCTCATTGGACCATCTCTGCTGCTTCACTGGGAGCTCGTCACCAGCCCAGCTGCTCTCTGTGAATCGGTGGGCTTGAAGGCGAGTGGCGGTGGAGGGTGCAGTGGGTCGAGGCGCCATTTCCCTGCTGATGCCCAGAGCGCGTTGCAGAGCGACACGTCTCAGCTGGTGAAATGAGGCACCGCACACATCACAGCGGGAGTCAGGTGAGGCATGGCAGCCGGGGCGAGGCCAGTGGAGGCGCTGGAGCTTACTGAGGAGGAAGGAGGCGTAAGCTGGGTCCTAGGCAGGGAAAGAGGAAAGTCAGATTCAAAGATTTTAACCACATGGACATAGTCTCTCTGACATCACCCCAATTATTTCTAGTACAGATCTAAGATGAGTTAAAGAGGCAGAAAACAAAGACAGACAAAGAACTTCAAGAAGACTCGAGACATTCTCCTACTGTGGCAAAAGATTTGGGAAGTTTAAAGTAAAATTGTATGGGGACAAAACCAGACAAGAGTTTTCTGCAGCAAGGAAAGATTTCAGACCGACTCGATAAAATTTTCGTACAGACTTTATGAACCAGCAGCTGCTCTGTCTGCAGCCTGTTTATCATCATCACAAAGACTGATCTGCTTCTCAGCCGTCTTTCAACCAGCTGCTGGGCTACACACATACACACACACATACACACACACACACACTCTCACCCACACTCTCACACACACTCTCACACACGGCAGCAGCAGCAGCCCATAAAACCCGTCAGCATCTGAAGAGGCAGATTTACAGTCAGTCTGTCGGGATCACTGGCGCAGGTCAACTCCACTACAAGTGTCAGTGTGTTGAATAACATTACATGCAGGCAGCCAATCAGATGGCCGTGTTAACAGCAGGAGAGGCGGGGTTAAAGAGCAGCAGGTGATCAGAAGAGCAAAGTGTGAAGACACGGAGAGTTAAATTGCTCAGAGGTTAGTTTCAAGTGTGAGAGTGACGCCCTCCCTCTGCAGCTCCGCTCAGTTTTACAGCTTCTCTCTTTGACCTTTGACCTTTGCTGTTGTCCTAGAGAGCAGCTGGGAGGAGGTCAAACAGCAGCTTAAAGTTCACAGTGAAGTCAAGATGAATTCATTTGGATTCAAACTGGATTTATTTTCAGAGAAATCCTGCTGCATGAACCTGAATCACACATTTCTGAAGAGGCTGGATTTTTACAGAAAAACAAACTTTAATCCAGATAAGTAAAAGAAACAGAAAAAAGCATTATTTCTATTTAAATGACATCACAGAAAGGATCCCTGCAGAAATAGAACTTGAGGAGGAAGATGGTTGTTTTACCCAGGAACAGCTGTTACATCACTAGTTACAAACAGACAATAGTGATAAAAAGTTTTACCTTAGAGCAAAGGATCTGCTGCCTCGTTTCGTTTTTGGGTCTTTCCAGGTAAAAAGTGACCCACAGATCAGCTCTGTTAGTCCTCTGATTCCTCCTGGAGATGCTTCCTGGTCTGACTGCAGACCAGAAGTCTGGTTCTTTCTGCCTCCACGCTTCTGTGCCATAAATCTTTCGTATTCAGTGAACGCGACAGCAGGGCGTCACAGCAGCTGCACGCAACAACTTCTCCACTGACAATCGACTCTCATGAACACGGCTGATCTACAATTTAGATTTCTTTACTCTGCTCCAGGAGTCAAGATCTGACACAGACTGAGTTCAGAGTCTGACTTTACAGCCTGAAACTAATGATGCAGGGTCAGCATCAGGTGAAGTTATTAACAGTTCGGTGCAAAAAGATCAGACGTTTTTACAAATGTTTTCAAAAGCAAGTATTCTTGATTTTTGTTGCGATTCATACCAAAATAAAGCTGGACTTTCAACATTTCCTCAAAGACAATGATCACTCCTTGAACTTTTTTTCTTTCTTTCCTAATCTCTTTGACCCCTCCGTCCTTCTTTTTCCTTTTCTTTTCTTCTGTTTTGATTTGTCATTTTCTATTTTCCTCCCTTTTTCTCACTCTTTGCAACATTCCTTCCCTCTCCCTCTTTTTTTCCCTTACCCATTCCTTACTTTCTGTTTTCAATATCCTCTCTTCCTTTTCTTGTTTTTGTATCTGCTTTCAACTTTTTTAGCTTTCATATTCCCTCTCCTTTCATTCTTTATCATTTCTTGACCTTTTTTCCCCACTATTTTCTGATCATGCCCTGTTTTCCTTTTCTTATTTTATTTCTCAATCCTCTTTCCCCAATTTCTAATTGCCTTGATCTCTCTTCTTGCTTTCCAATTTCCTTTTCATATTTTCTTACTTCTTGTCTGTTGCCATCTCACTTCTCTTTTCCCCAAAATTTTCTTTTTTCCTTCTGACTTTTTCTTTTTCTCTCTTCTCTCTCTCTCTCTCTCTCTCTCTCTCTCTCTTCTTTATTTTGTTTCCATATTTTCTCTCTTCCTCATTTCTTTTCTTCATCTTATTCATTTCTTATTCACTTTCTCATTTCCATTTGCTATTTTCCCTTTTTCTCTCTCCTTTTATGCCTGTCTCTTATCTGTCAATTTCTCTCAATCTCTGTCCGCTCTCTATCTTTCTTATCCTCTTTTCTCCCTTGCTTTTTCTCTTTATCCCTTCCTCTCTCCCTCCATCAAAAGCAGTCTCCTAACAATTATAAATCATTCGTTCAGAGACTACTTTTGAGTCATATTTTACCCCCTCCTCCTTCCCCCCTTCCCTTGCTCTCTCTCTCTGTCCATGGCTGAGTTTATTTCTGAATGGAGAAAATTGATTCATTTCATGCGACACTCACATTAATCACCACTCTGGTTCCTCTCTGTGAACGTGTGTGTGTGTGTGTGTGTTTAAATGCTAATTACTCTTTCAGAGTGTGTTTGATGTTGCTGAAAGTAAAAGCTGAACTGGCCTCCCTTGGCTCTAATTATCTCATTAATCACAAACGCTGCGGGCAGAAAACGTATCTGTGCTCGCTGTTATTTCGTTAGACGTGAGAACCTGCAGACCACAGAGTGAAGGACATCAAAACATGGGCTTTAAATTATGTTTACAACATCAATTTGCCAGTTTCAATGACAGAGGGAGTTTAGAATAATGACGTCAATGTGTCAAACTATTATCACAGACAGAGGCATTAGACATGGGGAAAAAAACTACTTGGAATGTAAAATTTTATTGGTTGAGTAGTTTTTTACAGATGTGTAGTCTTACTTGTTGCTGAAGTGAAATCACACTTCAGTCTGCCTGTCCATCTGTCTGGGGGTCATGTGATCAAAATGGAGCGATATCCAGCAGCTCTGAAATGAGGCTGTGGCTGCAGGTGAAACACACACACTCAGTGTTATCAGCCACAGTCAGTGTCACTCTGAGGCTTCTCACAGCAGGACGTCTGACCTCCAGGCCTCAACAATCTCCTCCTTCAGAAACTGAACAGAAGACTGAAAAGAGGGAAAGAATCCAGATCTGTTCTGCTGTAACAGACCTGAAGTCAGACGGTTTCACATAAAAGGATTTAATCTTTCTAATCCAAATCATCTCTTCCCTATGTAGTTTGCTTGATGAGGACAAATTATTTGTTCTATAATGACTTAATCCAGCCAACAGGAAGGCAGCCTGAATCAAACAGGAGTCACAGACCCTCTAGTGGTACTTTGCTGTACTACAGACTCTTCATGAGCTCTTATTTTCTAAAAATGAGGCCATGCATTGCCCATAAAACAATAAAAAACAGAAAAATTACTTAAAGAAAACAAAAAAATTGATAAATAATTCTTTGTTTGTAACTTGTAAAGCAAACCATCAGTTTTGCTAATTGACTTAAATGAATTGAAAGAATGGGGTGGGATGAAATAATGAATGGATGAAAGGAAGGAACAGACGGCAGGGTAAAAAAATTAAAGAAAGAAAATAATAACCAATAAAATAAATAAATAAATGAACAAAACAGATGTTAGAAAAAGGAAAAAAGAAGCGAAGAAAGTGGAGAAACACAGAAGGAAAGAAAGTAGGAGGGTCAAAAAATAGAACAGAAAAGAAGGAGAGAAGGAAAATAATAAAAAGTAAGACAAAGAAATGCAA
Organism: Thalassoma bifasciatum; assembly: GCA_008086565.1. Taxonomy (NCBI): domain Eukaryota; kingdom Metazoa; phylum Chordata; class Actinopteri; order Labriformes; family Labridae; genus Thalassoma; species Thalassoma bifasciatum. The sequence goes on along the minus strand of RPOG01000159.1, from coordinate 574,614 downwards.
AAAAGGAAATAAATGTTAGCACAGAATAGGAAAGAATGAAAGAAAAGGTGGGAAAAGGAAGACACAGCAAACAATTACAAAAAGTTTATAGACAAAAAATAAAAGGAAAGAAAATGCTAGAAAACAAATACAGAAACAAAACTTAAATAAAGGAAAGAGGCAACATCTGAACAAGGTGATTTGGGGGGAGTAAATAACCAAATAAATAACTTGTGTGGAAAAAGAATTTTTTAAATTGTCATGAGCTAATGTTTATTATGATGGGGTTTTTCATAAATAAAGGTTGATTGGTTGATTGAAAATTGAATCCTGCAGTTCTTCTGGTGTCCACTAGAGGCGGTCGCTCAAAGTGAATCAGTCCCCGCTATGCTCAAACGTCTAACTTCACAGCAGAAAACGACATGTTTAGTATATGATTGTTGTTGGATTAAAAAAGATATTGGAAATGATAACTGTGACAACATTTCTCTGAAATAACTTTCTAGGTTTTTTTTTAATCTGCTCTCTGTGGAGATGTTATTTCACACTTTTCATGATACCAAAATTGTGTTGTGGGGCTGTGTGGTTTGGGTGTGTGTGTCTCGCCCTGAGTAGCTGAGGCGGTGAAATCCATCCTGCTGTGATTGATCATTTCTTTTTGTGGGCGAGTGTCCTCCATTTACTGTCCTTCAAACTCTACCCTACTAAGAAAACATCTGACAAGTTGTTGTAAACAGTGTCTTTAGTAACAGATGAGGAAAATTGTTTAAATGAACGCTGATTTAATCTCTCTCAGAGTTCGGTTTGTGAATTTTTCTGATGCATGTTAGCAAAGTGAGGAGCGACTCAGATCTCAGGACTCACTGGAGCTGCTCAACAGCCCCGTTGAAGGAAATTTGTGCTGACAGGGTGAGGAGGAGGCTGCAGTGAACTCATATCAGAGTCTCATTGATTTCTTTCATACATTTCATACATACTTGTAAAAGGAAGAGAATTCTTTACAACTGAGCCATGAAAAAATCTAAATATGTCGTAATAACAGGGCAAAAAAAACATAAATTAGCTTCAAACTATTTAAAATAAGATCCACAGTGAAATCTTTGTCTCAAACTCACTTTATACCTGCCATCTGTATAACCTACAATCCATCCCGAGATATCAGAATAATCTGCACGGCTGGAGCTCACTCGAGCACTTCGATCATAGTTAGAGCATCGAGCTGTTGAAGTTCACAATTCTGCTGACAGAGCAGGACCTCAGGGCCTTTACTGCAGCGGGACCTTCACTTCCTGCTCCACTGACCTGAAACCTTCAGTCCTCTATGAAACCCGAACACCAGTAGGCTTCTCTACATCCAGGACTCGGTCCACCAGTGATCAGGGCAGAGGCAGCTGGGTGTAGTACAACATATGAACACTAAAAAGTCCATTACAAAGTATTAAAAGCTTTTTCTGAATCGGGCTGAGGAACACAATGGCATTACGTGTTTAGCAGAGCAAACTGAACAAAAGAAGAGAATTCAAGAAGTAGCCAGAGAAGTCAGCTGATCCAATAAATCATGGCCATCCAGAGAAACCAGAGAAAGAAAGAGAGATAAAGAGAAATTACAGTGAAATTGCAGCTCTCTTGCCCCAGCCTGAAAACCTGACAGTGGAGCTCAATGTCAAACTAACCTCTCAGTCGAGACCAGACCTATACAACAGAGACTGAGAAAACAGCACCAGGACAGAAAATAAAGATGCAGAGAAAACCATAACATGGACTGAAAGATAAATCATGGCAAAAAAAAAGAAGCACATAATGTAGGAGAAAATATTTGTTGCAAAACCAGTTAAATAAATTAAATAGAAACTGTGTTCACCTCTACTGTCTAAACTCCACCAGATCCATGTTAAGTCCATCTCTGTCGTGACACAAACACTCATAGGTTTTAATTGTACACTGTTGTTTCTGTCAACCATGAACATGGTTTGAGCCTGCAGGCCTCTCTTTAGCAAACCAAGACTCAGTGAGTTTCATTTCATTTCTTGCCTCATTTCTGTAAATCTGAAACATTCATACGTTGTAGACTGTTTCTCACCTTCAGGGCTGCAGTGTCAGCCAGAGCAGCAGCTTGTCTGTTTAGATGTGACGTCATGATGTGGCAGCGCTGACACAACCTCTGCAGCTCCTCCCCCTCTTCCTCCGGCTTGCCGTAGTGGCTCAGCTCACTTGCTGACAGTGATCCCTCAGGGTTGGGCCTTGTTGCGCAGCTTCTCGACTCTTCATCTTCTCCTGCAGAGCGGAGACGCTTCCTGCAAGATGCTGTGCCCAGAGGAAGAAGAGTCTCACCCTCAACCACCTGCAGTCAGACAAAGTAAAACTCATCAGAATCTGGGCTTTAGATTTATAGCACAGCGCTGTGCAAGTGAACCCAAATCTGAAACATTTGCACCTTCCACAGCACTATGATCTGCAGCCACACTTGGACAGTTGTTGATGACTTTGTGCAACTGGTATATTTCCTCTTCAGAAGACCATCTTTTGTTCACCAACTTTTTTCCATCCCCAGTCAGCAGACCCCCTTCTTCTAGTCGACACTGGGCTGCCTGACGTCATATACAGGCTGCCTGTATATATGTGTATGTTTTGTATGTATGTGAGGAATGGCTTCATATGGCGTCTACTTCTGGGCAAACATGTCAAGTCTAACCTCATCCACACCAACAGGGCCACAAAATTCTCCAGGATCACGATCAGTTAGTACAGGAGGGTGCTGACCTAGTTTTCTGGAGACAGGAGAGGCCTCAGGGCAAATGTCCCAGGTTTGACAAGCATTTTTTTTTGCCTTAGTTGCAAAAGGCTGACGCAATATCACAACCTGTGAAGGTTTAAAAGAACAGTATGCCTTGGGTGCTCATAGGTCCAATAACACCGTACAGGTCATGAACACTAATCAACCTAAGGCTACCTTACATCTTGCCTTAACGCAATCCCTAGCTGCTGAAGACCAAGTTCCTGAAGAGATGCGAGGATGCTTAGTGCTATGAAAAGAATATCTTTGTTAGTAGCTTTGATTATGACACTTTTGCTACACAACCATGCTATGGAAACATTTATAATTTTGAGGGAAAGTCACTTTCTTGAGTTTTTGAGCATCAAACGACATTTTCAAAACAGTAGTCTTCAGAGAGTATTTGGACCAAACTTCATGCTTGCACAGCCATGTGAACTACTGAAATAATGAGCATTCAATAAAATGGCAGCCATCTTAAAAATTGTTGTCACCTTTCATTTTTGAGTGTCTCACATCTTTTTTCAAAAGAGTGATCCCCAAAGAGTATTTGTGTTTAATTTCATGCTTGCATCACTATGTGGACAAATTTTTCAGTCATCCACTGCACTAAAGGGATAAAAAAATACATCAGAAAGGAAATAAAGAGCAAAAGACAAATCATCAAACTGATCAAAGCTTCTGCAAACAAGTATTAAGAAAGTAACAAAGGTTCCTCCCATGTATCTTCTCTTTTCTTGACCTTTTTGCAGAAACTAAGTCACAAGTGCTTTTATTTTGAAGACTGGTTTAAGAGTTATATTTTTAGACCTCACTCCAATGAGATTTAAATTTAAGAGCAGACAGAATCAAGGCGAAGTGAATGAAGTGTTTCATACTCACTGTGTATCTCCTGTAGTCTGGTCTGTGTCCCTGAGCTGTGTTCCAATACTGTGAGTACATCTCTGCTAATAAACTCCAAGATGTTTCAGTAAACTATCTGATTCTTCAGTAAAGCTCTTTCAGTCGCTGTCTGCTGGTGATGAAATCTCAGCCCCTAACACAGTAAAAGTGTGTGTGTGTGTGTGTGTGTGTGTGTGCGTGCGTTGGAGAGGACCAAGGGAGGAGAATAATGTCGCTGAAGCGTGAACTTTCAGACTCAGTGAAGTGACGGCTGATAAGATCCTCTGCACTGACACTGAGTTACATAAGTGTGTAGAATTGTGTTTGATCACATGATATGAATACATCAAATCAATACTCTGTGATTTAGAAACACCCAAGTGAACTTAGACTAAAAACAGTCGTGGAAAGCATCTAAATTCACTTGGGTATTGGGAATGCATGCTGTAATCAAAGCTAAAGGCAGTCAAATGAAATATAAGTGTGTGCAACCTTTTTTGGTGGTGACTTTCTTTTTGGCATATCGAATGGACCCAGTTAGATAATATGATTTACATTTGAAACATCTGAAAAAAGGTCAAAATTGTGGGGGAATTTTTTTATTTTGGCATGGTGGCGCACTGCAGTCTTTTAAATGTGGCAGAAACCCTCTGCCTGATAAGGTTTATTTACATGATATGAAATACTTGGTTTGGTTGGTGCGTAAAGGATTTCAATGACCGGATTTCTGCAGCTGTCATTATTGATCAGTTGTTTAACAAGCAGTCTGGATCAAATGTAAAAAGAAAAAAAAAAAAAAAACAACAGCAAGAGATTCATTTGGCAGTTTTTTCATAACAAAATATTAATACTCAGAGCTAAAGATCCTGTACAACCTCATTGACATTTTGTGCTGCATCAGTGCATAACTGTTTATTTTTCTAACAAATATGTATACTACCAACTTAGCATGAATAATACAGCTCATCCTACATCTCTAGCAAATAATTCTATATCTACACTCTTTAATAACTTTAAAATTACAAACTGTATATACAAAATGACAATTATCCAAAATGTTAAAATAAATTCAGTCATTTCAGAAAGGCTTACAGGATTACATCACAATGATTGCAAAGTACAAGTCAGTATTTACTTTCCAGAAGTTTTCAACATCTGCATCACCAAAAAGCATTTCTGAAAATAAACGGTGAGAGACATATTATCTGAAATTAAGTCTAGTTCCTGACCACAAGAAACGTTGGACTGCAAGCTGACCTCCTCCTAGAAAGGACACAAAACCACTGAGGAGCAATATGACCTCAACCTAAACCCAGGATACAGAGGTTCAGTGAATGTGGTGTAGAAGGTGTGGAGGTGGGTTGGAACACCAGAGGAGACTGTGTAAAAAGACAGAGAGCCAGCAGTAAAATCCACATACACTGCTACTCTGTGACAGCCAGGGGACGGGGGGAGAGGGAGGTTTGCTTCTATGTTTTTGTGACAGACAGAGTAACCGTCTTCTGAGCAGCTCAGACTCCAGGACACATCATTTCTCCCCAGCACACAATCATCAGTGTTTCCTCTCCTACTGATTCCTCTGTAAGTGAGTGAGATATAGACCTCTCCTCTCCACCCAACCTCCCAGTAACTCCGACCAGTCAGACCTTCTTTACAAAGTATCTGTTCCCAGCACTCAAATCTATCTGGATGATCAGGATACATCTGGTAGTTTTTTACCAGACTAACACTCTTGTGGTTGTCAGACAGTCTGAGGTTTCTGTTTGCTGTGTTTGAATCCAGAGTGAGATCACAGGCATCTGATGTAGAGAAACATAACATAACATCACATGTATTGATAACCAAACGTGGAAAAAAGTTTAGTTTTTCTGAGTGGGAAATAGACTTTTTACTCTCAGAAGTCATGTTGGCTCTGAACTTACACTTTCTCAGACCAGGTTTTATCCTCTGCTCCCCACTGTAGGCTAGCCTGGAGGGAGAAACGGTCAGAATGAGACTTAATTTCAGTCAAGCTTGCTGGACTTGTTTCCTGAGCTGAGCCTTGACATCTGAGGTGTGAGTGTTCAAATTGACACTCTTTTGAAAAGAATACAGACCATTGGTATGCTTTTCATGATACATATGTGGAGCAGATTTATTTTAAAGTACGGAAATTCTATGTTTTTCATCATAAAGCCTGTCCATACCCTAACACATCCAGTTTCCGACGTGGGTTCTCAAGGACAGAAGAAAAACACTGTCTTCCTGAGTGTCCTGGATGGTTGTAGCTCAGGTCCATCTCTCTCAGAAGAGAATGCTTTGTGTTGAGGGCTGTAGCCAGGCAAGTGAAGCCTTTCTCTGTGATCATACAACCTGCCAGGCTGAAGTTACAAAAAAATTGTCAACTCAGTGATTAAGACAATGTAGTCAGTAAGGAGTTTTCGCAATGTCAACCTTTTCTGACATGAAAAAGAAGCTTTCATTGAGCTGTGAACAGTCTTTCTAAGGATGTTTTTAAGAGCCTTACCTCAGAGTTTCCAGTTTACAGAGTGGGTCTTTTAGCCCAAAGCACAGCAATTTCACTCCTGAATCCTGAAGATCATTGTTACTCAGGTCCAGTTCTCTGAGACTAGAGAACTGGGAGCTGAGCACTGAAGCCAGACCTTCACAGCTTCTTTCTGACAGATGGCAAGAATTCAGCCTGATTGAATGGAGAAACAAAGAAATGATTTACTTTGCACCAGTAAAGTGCTAAGTAGACATGGTATTTTCAGAAACTTTACATATATTGATGCTATTGAGTAATCCTCCCATCCAAAACCTACAGAGCTTTTTTGGAGGCTTTGATCACTGGCAGAAGCCGAAGAAGAGCCGTCTCTGAGGCAGAGTATTTCTTCAGATCAAACACATCCAGATTGTTTTCTGATGACAGTAAGATGAAGACCAGAGCTGACCACTGAGATGAGGAAAGCTCCTCTGGATCAGTCACTCCTGAAGTGAGGTACTGTTGAATCTCCTCCTCCAACGAATGGTCCTTCAGCTCATTCAGACAGTGGAACAGGTTGATATTTCTCTCAGCTGACATGTTCTCTCCAATCTTTTTCTTGATGTATTCAACTGCTTTTTGGATGGTCTTTGGGTTACTTTTTCCCTCTGGCAGCAGATTTTTCAAGGTTGTCTGATTGGTCTGCAGTGAGAGACCAAGGAGGAAGCGCAGGAAAAGGTCCAGGTGTCCATTTGAACTCTGTATAGCCTTGTCCACAGCACTCTCATGGAGATGTCTCAGTTTGGGTTTATCTCTGAAGATTTTGGAGACTGGGTATCCTGTTTGTTCTTCCTCTTCCATCAGGTTGACTCCAGACTTGATAAAAGTCAGATGGACATGAAGAGCAGCCAGAAACTCTTGAACACTCAGATGAACAAAGCAGAACACCTTGTCTTGGTACAGACCTCTTTCTTCCCTAAAGACTTGTGTGAACACTCCTGAGTACACTGAGGCTGCTTTGATATCAATGCCACACTCTGTCAGGTCTGATTCATAGAAGATCAGGTTTCCTTTCTGCAGCTGCTCAAAAGCCAGATTTCCCAGAGACTCGATCATCGTCCTGCTCTTTTTATTCCAATGTGAGTCTGTCTTGGCTTCTCTATCATACTTGTTCATCAGCCTGACCTGAACCTCCAAAAACTGGATGTACATCTCAGTCAAGGTCTTGGGCAGCTCTCCTCCCTCCATGGTCTTCAGCACATGCTCCAGGACTTTAGCAGTGATCCAGCAGAAAACAGGGATGTGGCACATGATGTGGACACTTCGGGATGTCTTGATGTGGGAGATGATTCTTTTGGCCTCTTCCTGATTTCTGAATCTCTTCTTGAAGTACTCATCCTTCTGAGGGTCAGTGAACCCTCTGACCTCTGTCACCATGTCAACACACTCAGGAGGGATCTGATTGGCTGCTGCAGGTCGCGTGGTTATCCAGAGGCGAGCAGAGGGAAGCAGTTTTCTCCTGATGAGGTTTGTCAGCAGCACATCCACTGAGGTGGACTTTGTAACATCAGTCAGGACCTGATTGTTGTGGAAGTCCAGAGGAAGTCGACACTCATCTAGACCGTCAAAGATGAACACGACCTTGAACTCTTCAAACCTGCAGATTCCTGCTTCTTTGGTCTCAGCAAAGAAGTGATGAACAAGTTCCACCAAGCTGAACTTTCTCTCTTTGAGCACATTCAGTTCTCTGAAAGTGAATGGAAATATGAACTGGATGTCCTGGTTTGCTTTGTCTTCAGCCCAGTCCAAAGTGAACTTCTGGGTTAGGACTGTTTTCCCGATGCCAGCCACTCCTTTTGTCATCACTGTTCTGATTGGTTCATTCCTCCCTGGTGGGGCTTTAAAGATGTCTTCTTGTCTGATGGGTTTTTCTGGTCTGTGTTGTGTCCTGGATGCTGCCTCAATTTCTCTGATCTCGTGTTCCTCATTGACCTCTCCAGTCCCTCCCTCTGTGATGTAGAGCTCTGTGTAGATCTGTTTCAGAAGGGTTTGTTTTCCTGCTTGAGCGATCCCCTCAAACACACACTGGAACTTTTCCTTTAGGTTAGACTTCAGTTTATTTTGGCACCCTGCAGCAATACTTCCTGAATAAACAGTAACCAAGCAGATCTAGTTAATTCATTAATGTATTTAGTCACTTGATCCATTGAAAGCTTTCACATTTCAGATTGGCCCCTGAGATTACATTAAAATCTTGAGTGAGTTAAAAAAATGTTTAGGGACCCCTGATATAACAGAACATGGCATAATAGGTGGAAGACCTTGCTTCAGAAAAAAAAGTCCCCCTCGGTATCGAATATTACAAAACCCTTGTAGTTTATAGATGTTGGACAAAATTCGGAATCATAACTATAAAAACACAGCCTCCATGACACAACCACAATTTCTCTTTCTGTAAAATAAAAGTTTTCAAGTTCTTACTGCTCTGCAGACAGTCAGCCAGCACCTCCTGCTTCATTCTCCTCAAGAAGTGAAGAGTCATCTTCACAAACGCCTCGCTGCTCCTCCTCTGCTCCTCATCCTCGTTTTCACTCTGTAAGAATTCTGGATTATCTAGAACCAGAACTCTCTGAATCTTCTTCAGTTCTTTCTTCACAAAACTGATTATGTTCTCTTCAAGCAGCTGGAACAGAAAAAAAATGCAAACTTTAACTTCAAGCAAATAATTTTGTATAATCTCATAATACATTTCCGTATGCATCAAAAGAGTCGAATAGCTAAAATCCTATATTATCCAGGAATAGAAAAACTTTTAATTTCCAAACTCCAAAATTTCCAATCGTTCATGGATTGTTGTTGTTTTTTGCCTTCAATATATGACATATTGTCGAATCACTACTTTGTATTAAATAAAGGGTACAAATCACCAAACCCTGTCCGATCAATTTTCTAACCTTTAAAGAATTAGAACCATAGATTTACACACCAAAAAAATGGAGTCCAGGTTTGTCTTATTGTTGGGAACCTGATAAGTCTGCCGATGATCTCTGTAGAGGTAAAAAGAAATGAGAAACTATCACAAAGAAGTTTTGAAAAGGAAGTGAGAAAACATTACATAAGTCCAATGGTAAACACAGAAAAATAAAGAGCAACACAGTGAATCTTCCACAAAAATATTCTGCCAATCATATGTATGAGAACTAAAATAAAGATAGTATTACTACTTTTGATAATCAGAGTGAAGTCCATCTTTGAAGTGCAGAGGTTCAGCAATGGATCGGTCATCCCCATAGGACACGCAGCTCGGTGCAGATCTAGGCAAAGGATCAGGTTTACTACAGTGTGGTGTGAACTGCTGTATCTTGCTTCAATAAAAAATTTATGAGGGATTAAGTAATTACAGCAAAGGATATCAAGGTATATTTTTAACATTAACAGAATGACAATTCTGGATGAATATAGTTAGACACAAAAAATCTTCCACAATAATACACTGCAAAAACTGAAAAATAAGCAAGTCATTATGTCTTATTTTTAGTAATTTTGTCTTGCTAATCTTGATTTGAGCCACATTTACTAGACAAGGTCATAAAAATGTCTCACTTCAAGTTTTTTAAAGACAAAAATGAGGCATCAATTGCTTGTAACAAGTAAAAAAAAAATCTGCCTATGGGATAAGATAAAAGATTCTTGTTTTAAGACATCTTTCCAATTTCAAGAAACTTCCCGGGCGAATTCGTCTTATCACATTGGCAATTATTTTTTACTTGTTACAAGCAATTTACACCTCATTTTTGTCTAAAATATCTTGACATAAGACATTTTTATGACCTGGTCTGGTGAATGTGGCTCAAATTAAGAACAATAAGACAATTTTTACTACAAATAAGACATAATGACTTGCTTAAATTTCCGTTTTTGCAGTGTATTCTGCAAAAAGTTTGTGGGAAACTTATATATGATATAATTACTTTTGATAATCAGAGTGAAGTCCACCCTTAAAGTGCAAAGGTTCAGCAATAGATCGGTCATCCCCATAGGACACACGGCTAGGAGCACGAGCATGTCTGTTAACAGGATCAGATTGATTAGAGCCTGGTTGGTACATGAACATAATGACGAACATTGATGAAAAAACACCAATATACTTACTTTTCATTCTCAGAGTGAGGCCCACCTTTGAATCGCAAAGGTTCAGTCATAGACTTGTTATCTCCAAAAGACATAGCCCTTGGGGCAGGTCTGGGTTTAGCAGAGCGCGGCCTGTGCTCTGTCTCAGCCCTGCAAAATTCATTTATAACTTTACAGTGCACTTTCTTTTTTTTATTAATTCAGGACAGTGAACATGGGTGGAAGGTACGCTCAAATCCCACACCAGGTCTGAGCTTGTGTACCCAAGTTTCAAGTCAAAGAGAAGCGCAGTGCAACAAGGAAAAACTGCCTGTGGAGGAAAATTGTCAGATTGTCTGAGTGTAGTTATGTTAAAATGATTGTAATGGCAAAAGATTGTGAGTTTTCATTTCTACAGCACAGGCATCACAGACTTAACAGTGTTTAGTGAATGCCAATATTAGTAAATTAAGTACATACATTAGTGAACTTTAATATAATACTTGTGTATGGACTTCCCTATCCAGCTTTCAAAAGTGTGGACCCAGTGTGGAAAAAGCAAGAGGGAGATTCATCATGAGAGCACAAAACACAAATACACAAAGCATAAGTAAACATAAGTCCGCAAAACAGTGCATTTATCTCGAATAAATTTCTGTATTTAGAAATCAGTTGGTGATCCTCACCTCTGAGTTTGTGCCCAGCTGTCATGTTCTCCTGACTGGTTGTTTTTAGAGGGAAGGTTTCCCCTCACTCTGCCCTCACGCTGACTCATAGCAGAGCCTTCACCTTGGCACAAAACACCCAACAATATGGTAAAACATGACAACAGGCATTCTATCACATATTAATCCACTCACATCTTAGGGCAGTGAAATTGTTAAATGATATGGATATCTGTACATCACTTTTTATTACTTTATGGTTACTGATAGCACTGTTCTTTATGTATCAAAAAAGAAAACTACAAAGAAAAACTGAAGAACTTGCAAAGGGAATTCAGAAGTCAAAAAACATCCATATGAAGGAAACAAAAGAACAAAATGAATGTGCCTTAAGAGTCTTAGATTTACAGTGTATCTAATGTAAAATTACCCTGACAATCAACAGCACAAAAGTGTTAAAATTTTCTTTCCAAAGCTCACAACCTGGCTACCTAAACTACTGGTTTGTTTCTTAGGTCTGCTGGCCTGGAGTTTTCTAGTTAAGAACAGACATTATTATTTTAATATATATATTATATATATATATTATAATTTTAATGTTCTTTTCTGTTCATAGGAGAAAAAGTCTTATCTTCAAGTAAAACTACACAGTCACACAACATATTTCTTCTAGCATTTGAAGAACTAGAAATCAGTTAAAATTATACATTGAGCAAACAAGAAAGAGAAGCATGATTTATAAATTTCCAAAACTACAAAACTAGTCACTCGAAACAATGACGACATACATCACTACCACTCTCTTCTCTCCATAATTCAGAGTCAGAATTTGTGATCTTACCTTTTGACAGTAAGAATGATTTTCATGAAGCTGATTGATGAAGATAAAATTAAGTAGTTTCATCAAAAATCAACAAAAGAAAAAGCGACGTGACTGACAGCAAGTTTTCCTATAGCAGCTGCTCAAGGAAGTGAACAGCCCTGAACTTTGGAACAAATGATGTGCAGTGATTCCAGTCAAACATTAATAGATGGCATAAAGCCTGAAAGTTTAGTTATAAAGCTCTTACAATTAAGTTTTATTCTCTGTTTTGTATATTTTAACAACAACAACAACAACATTGTACAATTGTGCTTCAGAACAGTGTGTGATGGTAGAGTGTGTGACCCCAGTAAATGCATGAAAACCAGATACTTACAGCATGTAGACATTAGTATACCTTTTATACAGTTTAATCGATATTAACTTATGAGGAGAGAGATAAGATTGTCAGAGGGGTAATGCGGTGTATAAGAAAACAATGGTTTATGGATTGAATTGTACTTCTTCATGTTTATTAGGACTGTTGCCTGTTTTATTTAGCTTGTTTCTATAGTTGGTAAAAAAAATAAAATAAAATAAAAAAAAAACTGATTCATCAATAGATGGAATTGGATGTCAAACTGGAACACAATAAGTGGATGAATGTCATGTGTAAGCACTGTGGGGTTATAAACATTGGGGTAAGTTTTTCCTTCCCTGATAATAAGTACAGTGATATCAAGGTTCACCTGATTTCCTTACTTCTCGTGGCGGTGAGGGACAACAGCAGATGTCCTACCTTTCGATGAGGTCATGACATTAACATGATCAGGAGTAAGTGGCTTCAGGCCCACAGCTCATCAAACTGCTGCCCCATCATGGTGTTTCCAAGCTTGACAGACTCATTTTTGCAGAAAATTGTGATTACCATCTCTCAGATAGATGGAAAAAAGACGAATGTAAAGAGATGAAGAGTAATCTGTCAATAATAATAAAGAAAAAAAACACAAGTACAATCATAAAGCAGATGTGAATGCATCCAAACAAAGCTGTATTGCTTTCTTTTTTAAAACAAGAATATGACTTTGCTGCACATTTAAGAGGGGGAAAAGGGGTGCTTAGTGGATCTCTTGGTATAGAGAACGCAAAATATGTTCCATATCAAGTTATTCTAAAAACAGGCCATTCATGAATGGTATCAAAGCTGAAAATTCCCTGATTCAAATGTCAAAATGTCGAGAACTTTACCAGCATGTGATCAACATCTTTGTTTGGCGCATCTAAATTGATTTAAAGGCAGTGATACAGTTGGTTAGTGCCATGTAGTGGACAAATGGAAGAACTGCTTTAACTTACCCGGAGTTTTACCAATAATGACCTGCACAAATATCGGCTAGTTGATTCTAAATATATGCAAATGTGATGCTGACTTCAAAAAAATATTAAACCAACAGTGTAGAGGAATAAACAAGCAGCTTCTTAACTCCAATTTTTCACCTCATCTGTGAAAAGGAACACAGACAGGACTTTAACTCAAAAACATATTGTTTTATTTGTTAATATCATCACAATAAACACATTATGGCTCCTAACACTTCTGCCTGGTTTCATCAATCACATTTCCCCTTATTTTCCTCCTGATGTAGCAAATCTTCCTGTGGCATTACACACTGAGAAGAGGAGTAAAAGAGCAGTAAAAATGCAGAAAAACTTATGGTAAGAGTCTTTTTTTCATGGGAAAAGTACAACAATGATCTGAGCTTCATGTAAGTAAAATACCAGAGTAGGAGAACTCTTGTTTTGCTATTAGTACATGACACTTTTGCATAATTTCCATTTAGGCCAACTTAAATTAAGCTGCAGTTACAAAAAAAAATTACTATTAGATACAACCAATAAAAGTGATACTTCATAGATTAATAAATTCAAAACTACATTGCCCTCTTATGAAGGGAAAAGTCAACAGTCATATAGAGATCGTTGCAACGGTTGACTCTGCCTCCATACCTGCAGGCAGGTAACAAAGATGGTCTATATTCGAGAAGATGGAGAAAAAGCTTTACCAAACAACCTCTGATCCTGAGAAATGAAGTCAGTGTGGAAGTCTGCACAGTATTTGTTCCTTTTGTTCATTTTTTTCTTCTTCAATATTTCATCTTAATTATTGAGAGCTCAAGGAATGCAAAGTGTATGATCTAACTCTCTATATAACTATGTACAAGGTCTACTTTGAAGATTGAAATAACAAAAATACTTGAAAACACAAAGGAACAAGCACTGAAAGGCTTTTAAAAAGGCCTTCAGTGTCAAGTGACCACTTTAAAATCCTGACAAATCTCCTCAAACAAATACAGAAGGTGAATAAACTCTTCAACCAACAAGTATTCATTACATGACAGTTTTACACTTTTTTTTGTTTGTTTGTTTGTTTGTCTTAATTGCTGATGCTCTATCTCCACCATCAGTGTACTGACATTGTACAACATAATAATCAATCAGTGTTAATTTACAAAAAAGGAGTACTGTTCCTAACGACCGACCACAAACAAATTTACACTTTTTGGCTTCCTTTAGTTTTAATTTCGCGGGTTTTTTGTTTTTGTTTTTTTTTAAATATCATTTATTTATTTTTAATCAGCATCAACTCAAATGTTTAAACTTGAATCAATTCACTGTCAAATTAGCTTACAGGTGGTTATCTCTGGTACAGGTTTTGACAGCAATTAGAGCATTTTTTTCCAAATATTTAAAATGCGTTTTCATGAGTTTTGGAAAATCTTGAACTTATTTTTGCCATGTGATTTTTTCTTCTTTTTGAATTCAAAGTATACTTGGCATAGCTGTCCAGCAGAGGGCGCCAGTGCTGTAACCAAAGCACCAGGCTCATGGTACAAGAGTTAAAAATGCATTCAGCTGCTCTTCTGTCTATATAACACATTATTTATACAATGAAAAGTGAGGTTAAATTAATTAATTTGAATTGATGACGATACTATATGAGCTCAGAGCATGATTTGTACAAACAAGGGAATTTCAAGAAAGCTTTCCATTGTACACATAAATTGGCTAATTGTCTTGTGGGACTTCAAAAGCTCTGCAGTATTACTAACAGTGCAAAAAGTTAATTTTCAAATGTGTGAATAGCCTATAAATGTTGACCTGTCCTTCATTAACTGTCAGGTTAAGAAAAATGAGGTCTATGCCTAGTTAGTGACAAAGTGTGAGGCTAAAATTTCTTTGAACGTGATTTTGTTTTTTCAAAGACTTGAACAAAGAAATTGAAACCACAAAGTTTCTCGTAAAGCATTTGCCGAGGGAGACATTTTTCTGGCAGCGTTTGTGGTACCAGGAAACAGCAGCAGAGTGAGACCTCCTGCTGCTCCTCCCCTGCGTGTCTCCGCCCTGCGTGGTTTCCTCAGGTGGTGTCAGCAGCGCAGGACGGAGGAATTTGACGGGACTGTTCGTGATCTCCAGGCCTCTCCGTGGAATAAATCATGGAAATAAAATCCACAAATCTCTCCTGGAAATTACCTAAAATCGAATCAACGCTTTAACTATGAGGAACAGAAACTATCTGACCGAGGAGAGGATCTTTGGTGGCTGTTTGTGACACAGTGGATTACTTTGACTCTGTCCAGGTGTGGCTGCTGTTCTCACCTGAAGCTGACTGCGGAACCTTTAAGTTTTTATTATTTCAGGCACTTTGTGTTATTTGCAGCTGATCAAGATGCCTGAGCTAATCACAGTGACTGAGTTTATTTCAGAAACTAATGAGGACTACAAAGCTCCAACCACCTCCAGCTTCACCACACGGATGTCCCACTGCAGGAACGCGGTGTCAGCTCTGGAGGAGGTAGGAAAACACACATAGGCACAAAGACACACTGTAGAAATGACTTACATGAATGTAATATGGGCCCTGTTGTGCTGGTATTAACTCCCCTGGTGTCATTGTGAATGGTAAAACATACATCAATAACATGATTTAGGCTCATCTCTTTGGTTTGTCTGATATTTTACTATGGCTTGAGTCCTTGCAGATTTTTCTTGTGCAAATCTCATATTAGTCTCTTGTTTGAGCCAAAATATTTGACAGTTTTTGTTCAAAAATGAGGAACAGAGAGAAACACTTCCTCTTGTTGAAACAGCAGTTGAGCTCAATCTTTTGCAGCTCTTTATTTTGTAAGAGATTCAAGCTGTTACTTGGTTTTGCAACACAGTGATGATGGTGCAGGTTTATTAACAGGAATTAGCAGGCAGGGGTCAGAGGTCACCTGCTGAGGAGATTCAAAGAGAGGTTTTTAACATCCTCACTCTCTGGTTTGCTCTCAGGGTCTTTAATACTTTTTTTGTTTTATTGTGTTGTTATTCATAACCTTTCATGTTTAGCAAAATATACTACAGCATCAAACTTGACCTTAAGAATAGGTAATTGACAAAAAGTACAGAATATATATGAATTATTTTAGCTTGATAATGACGGTGAACATTGCATTCAAGAGCTTAGAATAGAATAGAATAGAATAGAATAGAATGCTAAATTGATCCTGAACTGGGAAATTGTGTTGTTACATCAGCCATTGTCCAAGTCAGTGGAACAATATGAAACAGATACAACTCAATATACAAAAAATAAAACAGGGAGATGTGTAAAAATGTGATATCCAAAACATAGAATTGGGGATGTATACTTACACAAAAGAGAGAGAAAGAGAGTGAATTGGGAGATAAGTATTTACACAAAAAATAATATCCAAAAATTAGACTTTGAAGATATATATTTACACAAAAATTTATATTGACATATCCACAATTTCTTGAAATATGAAAAATCCAAAATTGTGCATCAACAGAATTTGACATCTTTTGTTAGCATGAGAAGTTTTTGCCCTTTAATTGCACTCAGTTAATACTTCTATGCATATGCAGCCTGTTCAGAGTCTTTTGCAAACATTTGAAATGTAGCAGAAGTGGAAAAAGCTGGAGCGCCTTTTAGCTCCAGCACTATCGTAGTTCTTGGTCGCAAAGATTCATCAAGGTTCTGGAAAACTTCCTTAGAGACTTTGCTCCATATTGACATGATAGTATCACACAGTGAGTGCAGATTTGTCAGCTGAACATCCATGATGAGAATCGCCTGTTTCACTGCATCTCAAAGGAGCTGGATTAGATTGAGATCTGGTGACCGTGTTGGATTGCAGTGAACTAATTGTCATGTTTGAGATGATTTCAGTCTTGTGACATGGAGCATATTGGTACTAAGGAAGTGAGTCCGAAGTGAGCCAATCAAATCTCTTCAGCCTAAAGCGTTGATACAAGGATGGATAATCCCAAGTTCGGCCAGTCCGAGTCCTAGACAAGACCGAATAAAAATGCTGTCTCAGGACCGGTCTCGAAAGTAACAACACTGTTATTGACCACAAACTTGGAGCAGAAATCTAGACTCATCAGACCAGGCAGCGTGTTTCAGTCTTCAATTGTCTAGTATTGAGGAACTTGTGTGAGTTGTAGTCTGATTTTCCTTTTCTTAGCTGAGAGGAGTGTCACTCGGTGTGGTCTTCTGCTGCAGCAGCCCATCTGCCTCAAGGTGAGACGTGTTGGACAGGTTAGGATTACACCATTCTCAAATCCTAGAGATGGTTTTGTGTGTGAGAGTCCAGATCAGCAGTCTGTCAAATGCTCAAGACCAACGCCATGCCACATTCAAAGTCTCTTGAGTCACCTTTCTTCTCCATTTTGATGCTCAGTTTGAACTTCAACAGCTCTTTTTCCTCTCAGAATAAATTGAGTTGCTTTCATTTGATTGGCTAATAAGATATTTACAGCTGAGCAGGTAACAAGGTATTATGATACTTTCATCTCTTTTTAGTGTAGAAACAGTTTGTCTTCAGTCAGGCAGAAAATATTCCAAATCTCTGATTACAGGAGATTAAAGGTTTGTATTAAACACAGGTCTGAACAATGTGTTGTGTCTTCCTCTTCTGTTGCATGCTGGGACGATCAGTTAGGGCGGTGACTCACACATCTGATCTAGTCTGAACACGACCCATCTCACCCAGTCTGAGGCCTTTAAAGTGTCTAATAGATCCTTTAGATCAGATCCTCTCTTCTCCCTGACTCTGTGCTCTCTGTCGTTCTTCCTCCTTCCTTCCTTCAGTCTGAAAACTGCTCTGTCACGTCCAAACATGTCTGAAGTCTTAGATCTCAGAGGTCTCATTATCATCAGCAGTGTGATTGTTTTCACAGCTGTTAAATTACTCAAAACAGACTGAGTGCAAGTTGAGTTTCAGCAAGTTTTTTAGGAGTAAATCAGCTGAAGTAGTAAATAAATGTTTATTCATTAAGTATTGATTCATTAATAGAAATAAACTCTTTGTGTAAAAACACGGATGGCCTAGTGGATATGGCTGCGCACCATGAGGCTTGCCCTCGAGCGGGCGGCCCGGGTTCGAATCCGACCTGTGGCCATTTCCTGCATGTCACTCCCCACTCTCTCTCCCCTTTCCGACACTATCCACTGTCCTCCTCTATCAATAAAGGCATAAAAAGGCCAAAAAATAACTTAAAAAAAAAAAAAAAAAAAAACATATCCAGCTAGCACTTATCTATCCATCCAGTTTCTCAAATGCAGGGTTATGGGAGGCCAATACCTTTCCCCGCTGTGATTAGATTAATGTGATGTGAGGCGAGGTCAGCAGCAAACATGTAGAAACAACAACCATCCTCCCAAACACACTTATACCTTAAATTTTACTTTAAAATGTTTTGTAGGCGGAGCCCTTTTGACCGTCTTTAATCTTGGCCAAATCAATACAAAAACAAATACCACTACCCTCAGTTTATCTCCAAAATCAATTAATCTAGACCATTTGGGTGTTCAAGGAGAAATTTAAGGTTTCTATGAAATATTGAGAGATCTTGAAATTTCAAATCAGATTTACGCAGATCTTGCGCAACATTTGGGAAATTGAGCATCTCTTTGAAAGGTCTTGTTACGAAGTAGGAAGGTATATATTGATTGTTGTCGTACCCCGCTTGAGTTTTTGCAGCTTCCAGGTTGTTTTTCAGGAAAGATGTGAAACAGTGGTCGACATCGAAGTAGATTTGCCACTTGCCCAGGGGCGTTACTTTTAATTCGAAAGATAAATGTAGAATGATGTACTTTCAAAATGAGGCAAAGACGGGCGTAGATGTTCTGGCGGTCGAGGCCGCTCAACACGAAGTTCTCCTTCTGATGGCCTGGGTTCAAGTCCAGCCTGTGGCCTGTTTCCCGCATGTCACCCCACTCTTGTTCTGTTTCCTACTGTTTCTGTTGTCCTCTCCAATTGAAGGCACAAAAAAGCTGAAAAAAAAAAAAACTTTTTAAAAAATGAGGCAAAGAAACAGTTGTGATGCAAAAGTAATTAATTTAAAAGTATTCTTTGATTCATGAAGCTCTTCCTCCATCTCAAAGGGACTTATATAGGACCGTGTGTATAACATTGTTATATGTGTATGTTATGATGTGCTATGCTGTTATGATGTAGATGGGTCTTGGCAATATTGAGTGATCTCATGTTATTGAGCAGATCTTCTGATTTATTTATATATCAGAAGTAAGCAAAACATTCATTCCTACAAACAAACTACCTTATCATTTCCATACTCAACTTACTTGTCTGCATGTCTTTTATTGCATGGTGTTTAATGAAGATTGCTAAAGAAATATTTCATTGTATAAGGAAACTTACTGTTCTTACTGTTCAAATGACAATAAACATTTTGAACCTTGATACCTTAAGATTATTGTTAGGTTAACTGTGATAGTTATTTGGACATACCTTCAATGTACAGTTTCATTCACCCTACTGTTCATATGTTACACCTTTCCAGTATAGTTCAGGCCAATTTTTACCTTGACTCAGAAATTCCCCATGGTACGTGTTTATAGCAAATTTCAAACCACAGATCTGTTAAGATTTCATAAGAAATCAGAACTATCAATATTAAACCAAGAGTTTGTGATGTAACACAAAGATTACATCACAAAATGCTTAACATAAACTAGTCTGCATTCAAATCATTGGTGGGGAACTTTATTGTTAACAGAGTTTTCTTCCATATTTAAGAGAATTCTATAAATGATCACTCCTGTGTTGTTTTGCTATTTCACTGTTTCAAGATTCAAAGAACTATAAGTGTTTGTCTCTGAGCAAATGTGGTGACACAGATGGTTCTTGTGACCATGTCGAGGTCCCCCTTGAACTCTGTCCCATATAAAGTTTGAAGTTTTAAAGTATTTTATTTATGTTTTTTTTTTTGATTACTGAGGGAAGTCAGCAAATTTCTAAAAGAATGGTGTTTAGGGTGTTTTTACTACTTGTCCCCAACAAAATATAAAGGTTAATAATGATATATACATAAATAAACACAATACCAGGAAAATGTTAGTGTGGTATTAAGGCAAAAGTGCAAACTGAAACCAAAAACATCACTTATTGCACCAACAGTGTTAAATTCAGAGCTAACTGGAGTATTGATGAAACATATTTTTCGCTGAGTCTGAACAAACATTCAGACACTCCAGAGAGATGCTAGAAGAAAACTTTTACCCCGTGTTTAAGAAAATTGGTTTGCAAAATTTTGTGCCTGGATTTTTTTTCTAACCTAAGCCAGGATCAAAATACATCTGGTGATCAAAAGTATTTGCAATAATTGGATTAGTTTAAGAAGAAAAATGTGTAATGAATGAGTTTAAGGAGCTCATCATCCTCTTTTGTTGTGTTTGCTGTCTTCAACTTTCACTGAAGTCATTTTAGGTGTTATAAGAGCTGCCATGTGGGCAGAAAAAGTCACTTATCATACAGCTCTGGAAATACACCCGTATAGAAACTTAAGTATGCCTTATTACATCTCTAAATTTATTCCAACCATAGTGTTCAGCATGAAACTGACTTTATGGGCGGTTTTTATTTAAGTGCATCACATCACCAGTTAGAGGGCTGAAAATATGCTCTTGCTTCAGAACTTTGAAGTCGACTTTCATCTGAGGTTTTTTTGTTGTTTTTTTTTCAGCTCAGTGAACAGTGAGAAACCCCTCCAAACACCACTTCTAACTTTTGACCTCTCACCAAGGGACTTAATGCTTTAAGTTTATGTTGTTTTATTCCCAGGCACACCTACATATGGTTATATCTTTGTCACGTTAAACAAACTACTATAAATAGTAACCTCTGACAATTAAAGAGTGACATATGATGCAATATTAATGAGTGACAACAAACAAACAAACTGATTCAGGATGTGAAAACCTGCTCTGCTGTTGGACTCAGTTTGTCTTTGAGTCAAACATTCACCAAGCTTCTGGATGGTCTGCATGTTTCACACGCTGAGTCACCTCTGAGCCGTGATTCAGCTGCAGAAACCTCTGTGCTCAGGATGATTAAAGTGCTGACAGGGGGCAGAGACTCAGGACTGCATTGTTCCTGTTTCCATACAAAGACTCTGCTCTGCTCTGGAACTAAGACTGTGTGCTCACTGTGTTTAAAGGTAGTTTGACTGCTTAATCTGAGCTGGGTTTGGAAAGTTGACGTAAACAATGTCTATAATTGGCATACTGTAGATTTTGCTTCTGTTTACATACTACATGAAATGCCAAACTTGTCTTGCCAAACACTAAGGAGGATTCACCAAAGTCTGAATTTATCATAGTGAATTAAAAAAAAATATTAATTAAAAACATTTAGGTTTTTGTGGACCTTAAAGAGAGAGTATTGAGCTTTTTTTTTTCTTTATCTTGTCCCCTTGGTGATCCTGTAGTATCTTTAAATGATTCACAGCTCAGGTAATTCCCTTTTTTTTTGGTCTCACTGGTGTTTTAGAAAACCCCTTTATCTTGCTTCTCTCATATCTTGTGAACCGGAGCATGACTGGATGTCATCCTGTGTGAATGGGAAAATATAAGGTCAGTTCTTCTTTGCTATTGGATGTTGACATTAGATTTTGATGACTATCTCAAATAATGTGTCAGATATTTGTGGAACACAGCAATAATCAGGGGTTGAATGTTACTTTAGTTAATACTATTCAAAGGTTTATTCATCATAACTTCTGATAGATTTGACTTTATAGAGGATGAAAATAAAGTAGAAGAGAATACATGCTCAATCAGCAGTAAAGAGCATTGATTTAATTAAATCTAATTGTTTCGCACAATTTAAAAAAAACATGCAGAAAGGAAAAGAAAAGGGACGTGATACATGGTAAAGGGAGAAGCAAAACCCCAATAGACTTGTTTAAAGCCTCTACCTAAAGAATTTTTCTTTTAAAATTATTAAAAACTCAGAATCCAAAAAAATAATAATCCGACAAAAATAGTACTGTGATGCCAAACTAATAATGAGAGATATGTTCAATATTAACAGCAACATCCACAATTACAATAAAGCATCTGATATAGTGTGCATGTTCGTCTATGTGTGTGCGTATGTGTGTCTGTTTGTGAGGGGGATTAGTTTTTCTATCAACCCTGAACAAATCTTGCAATCCACATAACAGAACAACAACTGAAGTTAAAACAAATAAAACATGGACAACAATTTAGAAGCAACTTACAAAAAAATAAATTAAAGGCTTTTAAAGCATCTTCTGTAATATTGTGTGGAGATATAGTTTTTGCCAAATAGAATAAGTTTTTTCAATTATTTAGTGCTTTGTTTTTCTTACTGGTGTTCCATGAAACCCATATTTCTATTTTTCTACTGTCTCTTTATGGCTCCCCACTCCGTAAACCCTCTCCATTCTGAGTGGCCAGCCCGCTAGGAGTGGAGCCCTGTGTAGTGATTGTGGTCCAGCCCCTCTAACGTGTCATACAGCAGTAAGGAGATCCTTAAGTGATGACCCCATAATTTCAGGAAGTCTTGGGAAGATTTCTTTAAGATCTTGCCCCTTTTTTTGGGAACAAATTTGCCTTCTGGGACAATAAATATACATCATACTAAATTACTTTGATCAGTTTACAGATAGATTCAGTGACGACTATAACACATGAACATGCAGATGTTTGGAAATCTGCATCTGTTTTGTCTTAACATCCAACACTGTTACTTAGAGTCCATGTTTATAGAATAGGAAAGTAGAACACCCCCTCTCTTTTTGCATTGTTAAGTTTTTAACTAGAATTCCTCAGAAGAATAACCGAACAATAAAAGGTTGATTGAATGATTAGCAGCCCTCTAAAAAGAAAGAGTCATCTATTTGAGTCAATCAACTGAAGGTCTGTGAAGGTTATTTGCATGTTATCTTTCTGTCAGAGATGTTACAGCTGCCAACACCCAGAAAACTCATTTGCATGCTGCTTTATGATCTGACCTTGATACACTGTCTCAATCAAAAAGACAGTTACACTTTTGCCCTCTCACATCTGACTGATTTATAGAATTAAAACTGTTCCCTGTTTAGCATGGCTTGGTGTTTTAACGTTTACGGGCAGCACTGAGGTCTGTGGAACTTAAAGAAGCTTGAGGAGTATTAGGAGCTTGAAGGTGTGGGTTTTAAGCTGTTTATATAAACTACAAATATTTCTAACTTAGCTGAGGTAGTTTTATGTAATTTTTCCTTAAAAGAGGGTCTGTTTTTGAGGCCTTTGACTTCTCAATTTGTCATCACAAAACAGATTCACAGTTCTCCTCTTAATGTCCCAGATCATCACGTGTCTTTTTCATAACCAGTTTTTAGAGTTTGGAAAGTAAAATTTGTCCTACTTTTGCTTGATTGTGGGCTTTTTGTTTTCATGATGCTGCAAATGACCAAATTAGCACCTAGACTCTTCTACTACAGAGCCATGCTGTTGTATTCTGTGCAGAATGTGGTTTCCTGATATAAGTAAAGTCTTCCCTTAAAGAGGTGGTCTGGATAGTAGCTTATGTTGCTCCTATACCTAAAGTCTTGACTATGTGTCCTCCACAGGCTCTGGACGTGGACCGATCCGTTCTGTACAAGATCAAAAAGTCAGTGAAGGCCATCCACACGTCTGGTCTCAGTAAGTAACGCTGTCTCACCTCAGACTCTCCATAAATAGCAACACCTCTTACCATGAAGTCTCACTCTGCCTTTCACTTCCTGTCGGCTCAAGACCATAATACAACTTCAAACATCCTCAAAAAAGACTATTCTTTATTTTAGTCATCATAAAGTCATTTAGATATCTCTGCATTATGAATTATACTATCAGTACTCAGCTGGGTCCAGTTTTGGTGTCTCGGCTAAAATTACCCCCCCCCCCCTCCAGTCATTTCAAATTTGACACAGATCATTGATGCCTGTAACTGTTACAGTGAATACTGAGCTGCTGGTGCTCTCATGCCCTCTGCAGAGACTCTGTGACGGGTTTGTGTTCAGGCAGGTGGAGTTTCACTTCCAAAACATTCCAGCCATACTGCTTTCCTGTCCCAGCATGCCTAGGGAGAAATTCCCGCCTCATCAGCTTAGAAGTCTGTTCTGAGAGAGGTGGTAGAAAACTGAATAATACAAATCATTCTAATTATGCTCAGAGATTTAAAAAAAAAAAAAAAAGTGTCTGTAAAGAAAAGTTCCTTTTGTTATAATGATACATAAAATGGAAAACATTACACAAACGTTATAAGCAGCCTTCTTTACATTTTTATGGCTCCAAAATGAGCCTGGGGTGCTTTTTTCTGTGACCTTGTTTTCTGTCTCCTGCTGCACTCTTAGATCTTATAGACACAGGTTTAAAGAAAAGCATGACAAAGCTGCTGTATCTACTGTTTTTTTCTGGATAGAGACTCCAGTTCCCATGAGCACCATCACCCGCTATTGTAAAAACGTGAATCTTGCTGAGACATGCATTTGTTTTGCTGGTAGTTTAGTAGCCTATATTAAGCTATATTAAGTGTTACTCGTAGCCCAGTGCTCTGGGTCGTACCTGTAACTGTTAATGTCGGTGAATCGTAGTTATGTCCTACCAGTGCTCATGTACCAAGCGGAGCAAATATAACTTAGCACTTCATTTTATTGATATAGTCTCAGGTTTGAACAGACCACTGCTGTGTTTCAGCTCACGTAGAAAATGAGGAGCAGTACATTCAGTCCATGGAGAAGTTTGGAGAATGTTCCAGCAGAGAAAACATCGAGGTTGGCGCGGCTTTCCGGACGTTTGCTGCTTTTACCAAAGAGCTCACAGGGCTCTTCAAAAACCTGGTGAGGATATTCATACCGTACTTAGGGCAAATTCATGCTTAATGTGAGACTGATCTTTTGTATGTATTTTTTTCATAAAATGATACTTAATCTCTGAAGCCTGGAGTTTAACACAACTATTTGCTTTCAGCTGCAGAACATGAACAACATCATCACCTTCCCTCTGGACAGTCTGCTGAAAGGAGACCTAAAGGGAGTCAAAGGGGTCAGTGAGCACACCCAAAAATTTTAATAAATATAATTCTTAATTATTTTTCTCCATTTTTCTGCTGGTTATGTCCTCCTTTCAAGCTTATGATTTCTGGATTGTCCAAATAATCGGGAAACAGTGTCCCTGAATGTTCAATTAAACTAAAATACAAGTGAAGAGACAAAATGCAAAAGTAAAGTAAGTCAATATCTAAAAAAACATTCAACATGAGTGCAAAGGAACCTTTTAACAGAAGCAGAAACACCATTTGTTAAAAAAATCAATACAAGTTAGTGAAGATAACCCTTCTTTTAACAAACATTTGTTCATGTTTCAAAATTCAGAGTTGAGTCTGAAGAATCAAGTGTTTCACATCGATATTGAGTGAGATATGATGACAATTCATGTCATGTTTGGATCAAAGGATTTGTTTGTTTGCTTGGTGTTAAACCACCTGCTCTGCTTTTATCTGTAATAACTCAAAGATAACCTGTGTCATAGCTCATGAATGACTCACAGGTCAAAGTTCACTCTGTCTGTGCTCACCGTCATGACTGAACGCCGTGTTTTGATTGGTCAGTGTTCCCTTCAGTCACTTGTCATCTCTCTCTCTTCTAGGATCTGAAGAAGTCATTTGATAAGTCCTGGAAGGATTACGAGACCAAGCTGTAAGAGAAAAGGAATGAGCTTCATTAGTTATAAAATGTTTCTGGGTTTAAATTTGATATTTGACCTGTGCAGAACAAAAATCGAGAAGGAGAAGCGGGAGCACGCCAAGCAACATGGGATGATCCGCACAGAGTTCAGCGGAGGAGAGATCGCAGAGGAGATGGAGAAGGAGCGGCGTCTCTTTCAGCTGCAGATGTGTGAGGTGAGGTCACACATCTGCACACAAAGAGAAGGAGAGCACAGGAGATTTCAGCCTCTCATGATAGTCAGATTAATCTGTTATCATTATTTTTGTCTCCTTCTGTGGTTTCCCTGAGCAGTATCTTCTGAAAGTGAACGAGATCAAAGTGAAGAAAGGCGCCGACTTCCTCCAGAACCTCATCAAGTATTACCACGCTCAGTGCAAGTACGCCACTTTCATTATTTACATGATGAGATCAACTTGCCATTCATTCTTTCATTTTTTTAACCGCACTCAACATATTTTGGGCATGTTGTGCATGCAGGGAGTTTTGTTTTGAACCCTCCCTAGTCTCTATCAACTGATTTTGTCTGTCTTGTGTGTTCAGTTTCTTCCAGGACGGTCTGAAGGCTGTGGAGAGTTTGAAACCTGCTGTAGAGAAACTGACCACAGACCTGACAGCGGTGAGGATGAAAATATGAGCAGACAGAGAGAACCTGAGTCTGGTAACCAAACGAACCTGACTCCTCTCTTGGTCCCTGTTGTCACTTTTTGCTACAAATTTTGCAGCTTTGCATCCCTTCATGTAAAAGCTTTTATAAAAATTGAAGTAAGATGTCCTTATATTTGATGTGATTTGAAATTAATTACTCCCACACATTCAGTGTTTTTTTCTGGACATTAAGGAGATAAAAACATAATTCTGTAAAGTATCTGCAGCTGTTGGGTTAAGAAGTAAACTAATGCTTCATAAATGTGTGTTTCTTCAGATCAAACAGACTCAGGACGGAGAAAGGAAACAGCTGATTCAGCTCCGAGATGTCCTGAAGACGTCGCTGCAAACAGAGCAGAAAGATGTGAGTTTTTACTGGTATTACAAAAGTCTTCAAGGAAATCAAGTGACCTCTAGTGGATGCTCATGGTGCTTCAGATTACAGTTATGGTTCTTCTGTCTTCCTCAGGATACTCAGGCCAAACAGAGCTCAGGTTACAGCCTCCATCAGCTGCAGGGGAACAAAGCTCACGGCACCGAACGCTCCGGCTTCCTCTTCAAGAAAAGTGAGGGGTGAGTGAACTCAATTTCTGTGGGAAGAGTAGATATTGCGTACTCACTTTACTATGGTGTGGTTGTATTACTCCTGTAATATTTAACATTCAGCTCCTTCTATTACTGTTATGGTAGGCTGAGTGGTTAAGTGGCCTACCATACCACACCCAGGGCTTTAGGGGTCACTCTCCAGCTTTCCCATTAACAAAAGCATAATGCGAAAAAACTGACCAAAAAAAAAAATTCAAAAAATTCAACATAATAATCAGCTCTGAAAAAGATTTCTTGTGATTTTTTACTCAATATATGGAAGATTTTTTGGTGAAAGAAGTCAAAAGCCTCTCCATGTACTTGCTCATGACCACTTGAGATGAGCATACAGTACCCATAATCCACCAGGGAGGCCTGCAGCCTGCACTTGTGGAACTACTTTTGTAGAGATGTCTGTCGCCAATGTACGTGTTTAAGTTAATTTGAAGCCCCGGAAACTGCAGTTTCCTTGACTGACCACTAGAAGCTGGCTCCAGAAGTAGTGAAAACCACATTCACGACCATTCAAGATACCAGTCTTAGCAGAAGAAACAAACATGTTTGCTGCCTAGTTCAAAACATTACATAAGTCAGAATAGCTCACTGCTAGCTACACACTGTATTTGTTTGAGTAAAAATAATATTTGTTTGTTTTCTTACCGAAACATTTCTCTCCTCAGTCTGAGGAAAGTGTGGCAGAAGAGGAAATGTTCGGTGAAGAACGGTTTCCTGATGATCAGCCACGGCACGGTAAGACGCCAGCTCCTCTCCTCCCATTGGTCCTCCTGCATGAGAAACTCCACCCCTTTTGCTTGCATGCTGTCAGCCAATGAAAAGCCTCCGTCTCCTTTTTTAAAAAATTAAATTAGGAGGGAAAAATAAGCTCTACTAGTCATTTTCATATTATTTTCCTTCTTTTTTTTCCTTCTTTCTTTTATTTTGAAGTTTTTACATGAAGAGTCAAACGGCCAATCAGGACAGAGCAAGCAGCAGAGGAAGAGAAAGAGGAGGAGAAGAAAGAGCATAAGGAAAAGGATGACAGAGAGAAGGGTGGGAGCAGGACAAGTCTGCATCAAAATCTGAGATATTTGGAGGGAGGGAGGGGGATTTACTCAACTTTATTTTTCACTTCTTCAATCTTTCATTTCTGCTTCAGCTCTTACATCGACATATAGCTCTGAATATCTCCATACCTGTCAGATATCTTCTTTCACTCATGTCTCATTGTTTTATCCTGTTTCTTGTTTTTCAGGCTAACAGACCTCCGGCCAAACTCAACCTGCTCACCTGCCAGGTGAAGAGGAACCCAGATGAGAAGAAGAGCTTTGATCTGTTTTCACGTGAGACTCATTCTAGGTATCAAAACAAATTCTGCTTTCTGTTATGACAGTTACTATATCTAATTTCTTCCCTCAGACGACAGAACGTATCACTTCCAGACTGAGGATGAAGCCGAGTGTCAAATGTGAGTTCTCTAAAGTCTGTCCACTTCCTCCTGACCTTTAACGTGTCTGAACCTCTGGTGTGATGCATCGTGTTTTTATGTCTCAGCTGGATATCGGTGCTGCAGAACAGTAAAGAGGAGGCGCTGAACAAAGCGTTCAAAGGCGACCAGAACGAAGGAGAGAACAACATCGTGCAGGAGTTGACCAAAGCTATCGTAGGAGAGGTGAAGAGGATGAGTGGCAATGACGGCTGCTGTGACTGTGGAGCTCCTGGTTAGTGTTCATATCAGTATTTACAAATAAAGTTATACCTGCAGTCTGTCTGCTGTGACCATGGAGATGTATCAATTCATGCATTCCTCTGCTGTCAGTCATGCCGGTTGGACGAGTTTCTGCAGGAATGAAATATAGCAGCTGTATCCTGGGTTTCCGCCAAGCTATCCGTCAGCTTTGGGGGTTTTTTTATTTGTTGTTACTGAATGAGTCTCTCTTCTGTCTGGATCCAAGCCTAAATAAAAGCAGGAGCATAAGACTGAAGAGACTAGTGATGAGTCATATATGCTCAGTTTTTGCAGTCACTAACCCTCTCTGTGCACAGAAAGTGTCTTTCTCATATGGAAAACTCTGTGAATTAGTTCGAAGGCATGGTCCTACTACTTTGGGCTAATGCTCTTAAAAGGTTAACAGCATGACTGATGTTTACTGTGCTCACCAGCTTGACTAGCTTTAATCCGATCACTAACGCAACAAAAAAGACCACTTAATTTGACCACTTGTTCCAAAGGAAAGTAGGAACAAAAAGGACATTTTAAAAAACAATTATGAAGATACAGTTTTTGATATTATTACTTGATGTGGGCAAAGTTAAAAGGTGAGAGGTACCTGTGTTGAGGTAACAGGATGAGACTTTGGGCTGCACTGAACAGCTTGTTCCAAGGGCCACTCAGGATTTCAGTGAGACTAATGTGAGATCTGCTGAAATTCTGACATCAAAACTTGGTGCATCTGCTCAAAAGACAAATTCACAATTTTTAAAAGAAGATATTGTGTCATGTTAAAAAGAAACTGAATTTTGTCACACAGTATCAGTAAAGGGAGGTTCCAGAATGCTGGGTCCTGGAATCTTGGGTTCTTGGATTCTGAAAAAGCTGGGATCCAAAACTTCTGGGTTCCGGACTCTTTGGTTCTGGAATGCTAAGTTCTGGAATCTTGGGTTCCAGAGTCCTTGGTGGGTTGTAGAGTGCTTGGTTTCAGAATGTGGGGTTCAGAATAGTAGGCTAGAAATTCTTGGGTCCCAGAATGCTTGGTTCTGGAATCCTGGGTTTGAGTATGTTGGGTTGCAGAAAGCTTGATTCCAGAATGTGGGTTCCAGAACATTTGGTTCTAGAATGTTGAATTCAAGAATTCTGGGTTACGGAGTACTGGAGAGGCCTTAAAGAGACAGTAGCTGGAATGAGGGATTTTAGAGACACTAGAAAGAACCACAAAACATGCAAGAGCTATCAGAGAACAACAATACTCACAAAAATTAGCGTAATATGCTTTGAAAAATAAAATCGAAAAGCTTTAATTATTATACAACTAATACAAGGTATTTATTTAAAAATGTGAAGTCATTTGTTTTTATCCTGAGGGCATAAGTAATTACAATACCTCCACCCTAGCTTATCTCAGGTTGTCGACGTAGAGAAGACATTGTGAGGGTAGACAGGGATGTCATTAGTCTAAAACAAAAAGGCTGAACACAATGAAATGTTAATCTGATGATAGTACCATTAAGAAATCAGAGGCCCACCCATCATAATGGTTCATCCCCTTTAGAATGTGAATGATTGAACAAAATGTGACAGCAGACAATGCAGCAGATGTGATACTTAAGCTAGGATTTAAGTGGTAAACAGATTATCTTATGTTATCTTGTCTTATGTTAATAGGAGAAGAAGAATTCTTTGAATTTGTGTTTGAAGTTATATGAAAACATTAATGTGAGACCTCCACTTTCTGCTCCCATCAGCCCCCACCTGGCTGTCCACAAACCTTGGGGTTCTAATCTGCATTGAGTGCTCGGGGATCCACAGGGAAATGGGAGTCCACTACTCCAGGATCCAGAGTCTGGACCTGGATGTGCTGGGGAACTCAGAGCTGTTGGTGAGTCTACTTCACTGTCCTTAGGAGAGTGTCATAAATTTGAGTCTTAATCAGGAAACTGAAGCATAATTCATGATCTGTTTTTTATCTGAATCTGTGTCATGATGTGTTCCAGTTGGCAAAGAATGTTGGAAATGCCATGTTCAATGAAATCATGGAGGCCGATCTGTCAGCCCAGGATGTAACCAAACCTAACCCAAGCAGCGACATGTGAGTTGAAAAATCTAAACATGGATTTCACTCAGAAATGTGGAGTTCCCTGTGTCTGTGTCTGAGAGTTGACTGAGTCTGATGTCTGGTGGACTTCAGGCAGATGAGGAAGGACTACATCACAGCCAAGTACACAGAGAAGCGTTTCGCTCAGCGGCTGTGTCCCGACGCTGCATCCAGGCTGCAGACTCTGTACCAGTCCGTGAGGAACAGAGACATCCTGAGTCTGATCCAGGTCTACGCTGAGGGGGTGGATCTGATGGAAGCTAGTTCACAGCCCAATGAACATGTGTGTTTCTATCTATCTCCTGTTACCCTTTGTGGCCACTGGGGTCAGAAAAAGGCCTTGTTTAGTTTCTTGTATGAAGAAATTATTCTCTGTGCATTTTTTTACTTCATTGGCTGTTATTTTTGTATTCTAATATCCTAAAATAAGACATTTTTAGCTGAAATTATGTCTAATATGACAACTTGTACTAAAGTAAGACACAAGCATTATGATTTTTGTGGTGGCAAACTAAAAAAAAAAATCATAAATAAGCTGTTGGTCCTTTTAATTAAGTTCTGTAAATGTTTGTTTCAATCAGGAACCAGGAGAAACCGTGCTCCACCTGGCGGTCCGCATGGGTGACAGAAACTCCCTCCACATCGTTGACTTCCTTGCCCAGAACAGGTGACCACTGTACATTGAACTTCTCACTAATTCCTCTTTTTCTTCTGTTTTGTACACATAAATGCTGCAATACATCATAGTAGTGTGCATGATTAAGCTGTACATGTTTATCTTCATAATTTTTAGCTTCAAAACTTGCCAAAACATCAGGTCATGCATGGAAACTTGCTGATCAATGTGTCGTAGAACATCCTGATCTTTGAGTTGGGAATTCAAAAACCTGTGAGAAATTTTGTGGCCTCCAAAAAAATTATTCATGAGGTGACTGCATTTTCACTTGGTTACTGGTGAAATCTGGTGGTTGTTTGTATCCTTTGTGATTTGAAGCAAATTAATGTTACTTTTGAATTTCATCATAGCTTCATACATTTTTAGTAGTTAAGTAGTTAAAATTGGAGCTAAACAACAGTAGCAGTTTGTGAGGATTTTATGAGTAGTGGTCCCCCAATGTCCTGTTAAAGAACAATATCTGTGGTTGTTTCAGTGGGAACCTGGACAAGCAGACAGCGAGGGGAAGCACAGCGCTGCATTACTGCTGTCTGACGGACAACAGCGAGTGTCTCAAACTGCTGCTGAGAGGAAAAGCTTCGGTGTCCATCAGTAAGAACACAAACTGTGAAATCATACTATATGAGATGCATACTTACTGCACAGTCCGTAGAGTAACATATTTGAATATGGTTTAAGTGACATGGTAAGAGTTAGCTTAGTACTTTTAGATCTCTTCAGCTTCTTAGCCCTTTATCATCCAAGTGTCATATTCACCATCTGTTGATCTGTTTGTTGATTATATATTGTTAACTTGGGAATAAATAAACATGTCGCAGCCTGCAAAGATATGTGAAAAAGATTAGCTTAAATTAGTTTGTAGTAAAGAGCTTAATTTGACCATGAATTTATCTCAACAGCAAATGAAGCCGGAGAGACGCCACTTGACATCGCCAAACGGCTTCGACACACACAATGTGAAGAGCTGGTAAGACTTTCTGTTAATAATTCTATTGAGGAATCTATGAAATCTTTTTTTTTTTTTTTACATAAAATCTGAACAAAGTTAGGTTTTATCATTTATTTTGCATTATTATTCAGAAGTTTATCCAAACAGAAAACAACTGAAGCCTCCTCTTCTCTGTGTTTTATTCACTGTTGTTTGTGTTTGTGCATTTCAGTTGACTCAGGCTCAAACAGGAAAGTTCAATGTCCATGTCCACGTTGAGTACGAGTGGCGTCTCAAGAACGAAGACTTAGACGAGAGCGAGGACGAGATGGAGGACAAGGTGAGCTGCTGCTCTGTAAACTCTTCAAATACAGTACAGTAATATAAAGTTTCAGGTAAGTAACCGAGTCTTCATCCCTGCAGCCGATCCCAAATCGGAGAGAGGAGCGTCCAGTCAGCTGTTTCGTGTCTGGCAGCAACCCCATGCAGCCCAACATGGCTGCCCTGGCCCGGGACGCTGCCTACCTGGCACGGGACAAGCAGAGACCTCAGGTTCCCAGCATGATGATCAACAATGAAACCTACGGTACCATGTTGGACCCCAACATGCCGCCACTCGGACCAACTCCACCACTACCTCCTCGAGTGCCCAACAGAGGTAAGATTTGGGTTAAGAAAAGTTAGAGAAAGGAGCGCACAAGCAAAGACCAGAACAGAGCAAGACTAAAGCTATTCTCAGTTTGATTTACTGGTAATCAGATTCATTGAGAGTCTACGCTCTGGTTCAGTTGAGTTGACCAGTATGAGCTTCCTGTTTGTTCCCTACAGGGCACAATAAACACACCCCCATAGAAACTGTTGGAAGACAGCGGTCATCGTCCGACCCCCCAAACCCCCAAACCCCTGAAAGGAACTCCTCTATGTACGGTGCGTATCATGTCCTGTGGATGAGATAGTCACTCATTTCTGATTCAAACAGAAACTAATTCAGGATCCAATCTTCTCTCCTACCAGTTCTCCCAGCAGCTCCTCCTCCTCCCGTCAGCAAGAGGTCCAGCATGTTGGACACCAAGACCCTGTCAGCCAAGAACACCCCCCTGCCTCCTCTCCCACCCCCACCCACAGCTGGTCTCCCCTTGTCACCCACAGCACCCATCATCCCACCCCCACCCCACTTTAAAGCTCCACCACTTCCCCCACCAGTCCCAAGTCACCAGCACCAGCCCAGCAGACCCTCTGGACCCAAATCCCCTAAATCACCACCTGGGTATGTACTGGACTGGGATTGACTGTACTGGACTTTAATGTGAGCTTGTTAGATTGCACTTGACTGATTGATTGATGCAGACTTAGTTATAGAGGCATGTACTAGTCTGTGGGGGCTGTACTACCCAACCCGGTCCAACCTGGACTATTGTTGACCATATTAACTTGGCTCCAACAAGCTACTAAGATGAGTTGAATTAGACTTTTCTAGGCTCTGGTGTGCTGAACTGGGCTAAACTTGGTCATGCAGACCTGTGTTGGACCAGACTTGGATCTAATAGGCAGTATTTGGTTACAATGGACTGTACTAGACCATTTTAGACTGTACTGGGCTTTCAAACTACATTGAACCTTATTAGTCTATGGTGAGAAGTTACTGGACTGTTCTTAGCTCTGGTTGGACATAACTGGGCTGAGCTCGGTCTTGGCTCAACAGGACAAAGACAGGCTGCAATTGCCTGAACTGGACCTCACTGGACTGTTGTGGGACATACAAAACTGATTGTAGGCTGTAGTGGACTATACTTGACCATACTGGACCATTCCAAACTGTAGCGGACTGATGTGGTACAAAGGACTTTTTGAAATTGTACAGGGCTGTAGACCAAGACCAAGCTTCAATCATTAGAACTGGACTGGTCAGTATGTGTGAAATCTGGAAGGTACTGGTCTGGACTGGACCAGATGGTAACAGTCTGGTCTGTTCCAGCCTGATCAGTTATGCTAGACTCTGCTGATCTCTATAGCTGCTCTCAGTAAGCACAGACCCACACTGGTTTTCTATGGAACCACTTTGAATTCTATTTTACTACTTCTGATTTCAGATCAGTGAAGAGTCCCCCTCAGAGACCTTCAATGAGGACGCCCTCTGTGGGCAAACGAGGTACCCCAACACACACCTGATCCTCGGCAGGTTCTGTCACCAAAGAGTGACCCTGACCTCATTGTTCTCTCTCTCTCTCTCTCTCTCTCTCTCTCTCTCTCTCTCTGCAGGATCACTATCCAGATCCCCCCAGAGTCCGAACCCTCCAACACCCAAACCCAGAAGTACCTTTTCTGTACGTCCTCATGACTTGATTTTTCCACTTTTACTTTGAAAATCCCAAGTACAAAATAAGTTCCAGACTACTCAGAAACATCTCTTGATTGTTTGGTGTTTTTGAGCAGAAGCAGAAGCCTCAGAGGGTGAAAGCCATCTACAACTGCTCAGCAGACAATCCAGACGAGCTGACGTTCAGCGAGGGTGAGGTGATTGTGGTTGAGGGTGAGGAGGACCACGAGTGGTGGGTGAGTGACAGTGTTACCCTCTCTTTTCCCAGGAGACAACCACACACATTAAATTGAGTGTGTCCTGATCTGTCATCCGTGCTGTGTTTCAGTTCGGTCACATAGAGGGAGACCCGACCAGGAAAGGAGTGTTTCCCGTCACCTTCGTTCACTTCATCACAGAGTGACGCCTCTGAAAACTTCACTTTCACTCAAAGACTGAAAGTGATCCTATGGAGTCCTGAACCACAAACTGAAACACACACCTGGCTGTAACATAGAAGCAGCATTTTGTTGTTCCTGGAGCTTCACAAAAATGTTTCCTCTTGGATATTTCTAACTAAAAATGATGGAGCTGAATTCTGCGGGATACCCCCAGAGCCTCTGAAGTTTTATGAGGGAATTATTTTATCTGTGCAAGGGCCTCTAAAATCAAGAAAACCTAACTTATTTTAATGTTTTCTTATCAACACAACATGGGGTGCATTCCTTATGTCTTAGCAATTATGTTAAATCCAGTGAAGCCCTTATGAGACTGCTTTCATGAAGCAAATTGTTCCTTTGGCTTTGTCATTTTATTCTCCAGTGTCACGTTGGGACTCATGAAACTCTATTTGAAACTCGCACTGATGACAGTTCTCAAGGACCAAAAACATGGATTTTTGACAGTTTCATTTGTAAAACATTCTGCAGACAGAGAAACAGTCTGCAATCTCCCCATTTCACATGTTGACAAGCTTCAAGAACATGGTAAAATATGTTTTCCCTCTGAGACTTTTGGAGACTTTTTTTTTATCACGATCATATTCCAGATACAGGAGGAAGCTCTGGATTGGTTTTTACTTAAAGGATTCAGAAGTGGTCAACCCCATCAGTGCTGGACCTCACTGATGCTCCTGGTGTCTGAAGCAGATTCACCACCCGGAGGAAGCAGCACTCAACTTTTACTGCTACACATCTGCACACTGTCAACCTTATTTTTGTGTGATCGAGGTCTCTGCTGCTGGAATCAAGCCTGTAATGTTACAGCTCCTGGAAACACTTCAGATCTGATCTTTTTTTAACATTTTTTTATAAAATTAACTCTGCAGAATATTTTTTGTAATTCACATGTTGGCTGAAGGGAATTTCTATGTTTATAAAGAAGAGGGTTGATATGAATGTCCACTTGGATTTGAGTGTATTTGTATCCACTTACCACACACACTGGTGTCATTAAAACCCTTTTAAAAATGCCTCTATACTACAAGTAATATGTGCTGCACCTTTGTTGACGTCTGTTTGAATTCCCTTAGTTTTGGTCCAGGATTTCTGCAGGTGAGAAAAACTCATGTTGATCATCCCAGAACAACGATCCAGGTTCTGTCTTTTCTCAACCAACATCTCAAAACTCTGAAGTGTGCCATTCAATTACACCATTAGGAAAAAAAGACAATATTATAACTGAAAGAGCTGAAACTAAGATATGATGAGAAGTAAAGGCTACTCATGTGTCCCTAATAAAATAGTAGTAATTGATTATAACATTGCAGAATCATATTGACTCAAGGTAAAAGGAGGATGACCAAAATTGAAAACTTCATGTAGAATTTTTTTTTTTTTTAATCAAGCATTAGAAACTGTCCTTGCTAATTACAATACAAATTGAAATCAGCACAAATGTGACAGAAATGACTAATATAATCTGAATGAATACACAGATATTTTAACAAAACAAGTAAGATGTATATGTAAAAGTAACATTATATAAATAGGTTACTGAAGAGCCAAGAATTAAAAACAAACTTTTATAGTCCTTGTGAACACCAATACCAACATATCTTCGTATATGTCTCTCCACATGCTTTTTATTGAACCATATTTGATTTGAATTTCAGTATTAAGAATTTTGGAATTATTCGATTTCTGAATGGAGAGAAAACTGAAATAAATAATCTTGATTGGTTCTTGTATGGGGCTTCTATGAAGACCGCTGGCTTTTTCATTTTGGTTGTGTTTTAGAACTGAAATAGAATTGAGAACTAAAATTTTACCATTAATTTTTCCTATCTTTTATTTTTGTACCCAAATTATCGTCACTGAAATCTAACTAAATTTTAAAGGTAACATTTCGAGAAGCCGGAACCTAAGTTATACCACTTTGTACTACACGGGGAGATTTCTGTAAGAGCCGGAAGTAAAGTAGCTGTGAAACTTTTGTTCAGGCGCGTTGAATCTCAAAAATGATCAAATAAACGCGATTTTCCAGGAATTTATTGGTTTTATTGAAGTTATTATGGCAGCGAAACGTAAACCTGACTCCATGGTTCCTGCAGAGGAAAGTGACCAGCTCCTGATCCGTCCGCTGTGAGTTTAAATCTACTTTCATCATTTTCTCCGCTTTAACTGCAGCTTTGACTCTATTGACTTACTGTCTAATTCAAGTGAATTATCTCAGTAAAAGAATAATTCATGGTGAAATGTGTCGTTTTCTCGCTTTGTGTGATAATTGTGAGTCCGTCTTTTTAATTTGGCATTAATCAGAAGAGCTCATTTACTAAGTTTAATTCATAAATCGCATTTTATTGAGATAAATTGACAGTTTCAAGCGTTGAGGATAAAAGCAGGTGCTTCTCCGTGGAGTTATGGGGTTTTATTATTCCAGTGAAATGATAAATATGCATTGTATCGGGGTAGTCTAAAAGTTATTTCAAGTTGCTAACTGTCATAAGAGAGCTGACCGTATTAAATTAGAGGGTTTGTTGCTCTTTAAGTGTCTTTCAAAACATATTTTAAGGTAGTTAATCAGTCATCACTTACTCTCTGATTGATTGAATAATCAAGTCTAGTTTTTTGATGTGACTCAGAACAGTTATACCTCAGTGTAGTCAGGTTTTAGCATCTGGTTTGTGAAGTTTCAACCTTTTACAAACTCAAATTGAAGTCAGTTGGAATTGTTGAGGTCTTAAGGTGGTCCAAGGTCCTTTATTCATTTATTTATTTTTTTAAATAAATAAGTTGTTATTTCAGGTTTTACTGCAGATGAGGAAGGCCTAGTGTCATTATCTGTCAGTAAAACAAAACTAGAATAGAATAGAATATTCTTTATTGATCTCTGCTTGGCAGGATTTTGATGTTACAGCAGCAGGAATAATAATTTGCCAAATGCAGTCATTAAATAAGGTAACAAGAACTGAAAATGGAAAATGAGGAAATTCACCCTTAGTGCATTCCCCAACAAATTAGGGGGTGATTTTATGAAGGACAATTGAAAAGACTGTATTCATTGTTTGGCTGACAAAAGGAATGTGATTGAAAACGAAGGAGAGTCAAACTTGTCTCAACTGAACTCTTTTTTTTTTTTTTGTTAACCTCTATTCAAAGTGTTTATTTTCTTTCTGTGTTTGTTTCCAGAGGAGCAGGTCAGGAGGTGGGACGATCCTGCATCATCCTGGAGTTCAAAGGACGAAAGATCATGGTTTGTTTCTGTAAACCAGCTCCAGAAATCTTAACTGTATTAGTCTACAGAGTTGCCTCAGTCTGTAATAACAGTATTGTGTTTGTTTTGGGGTTTAGCTGGACTGTGGGATCCATCCAGGTCTGGAGGGCATGGATGCTCTGCCATACATCGATCTGATCGATCCAGCCGAGATCGACCTGCTGCTCATCAGCCAGTGAGTTCAGAAGAATTATGTATTTACCATTCATTTCTTTAACTTCCTGATAAGGGTCAAATTCCAGAGTTTTGCTTAGGAATTAAAACATGTAGGGAGAACAATACTTTTTTAGCTTTCTGCCGCTTTTAAAACTTTGAATAAACCTGAAATCCCCAAAGCAGACAGACAGAGTACTCACAGGTGGATAAAAACAGATAGCCACACTCCTGGTTGATATACAGACAGCTGACAGGTTTGCTGGAAGATAAATGGAAAAAAATAAGGTGATTTCTCCTCCACTGATTGACTCCCTCCCTCTCAGCTTCCATCTGGATCACTGTGGAGCCCTGCCCTGGTTCCTGCAGAAGACCAGCTTTAAAGGACGCACCTTCATGACTCACGCCACCAAAGCCATCTACCGCTGGCTGCTGTCGGACTATGTCAAAGTCAGGTAGGACAAATTCAAAGTTGAGTTTGGAAGTTTCAGTAACCAAAAGGACTCTGTGTGTGATGAGAGCTGGGATGACATTTTGTATCTGGGTGAGAATCGAGATAAGAATTGAGTTTCATGTTGTTTTCTGCAGTAACATCTCAGCAGATGACATGCTGTACACCGAGACAGACCTGGAGGAGAGCATGGAGAAGATCGAGACCATCAACTTCCATGAGGTGAAGGAGGTGGCTGGCATCAAGTTCTGGTGTTATCACGCCGGTCACGTCCTTGGGGCAGCTATGTTTATGATCGAGATTGCTGGAGTCAAGGTGTGTTCCAACCAGCCAATTTGAATTTTGTGTTATATCCTCTTTATTAATTCTCTGGAGTTTAAACAGCATGCTTGTTTGTTTAGTTGTTGTACACAGGAGACTTCTCGCGTCAGGAGGACAGACATCTAATGGCGGCAGAGATTCCGAGTGTCAAACCAGACATCCTCATCACTGTGAGTTCAGCTTTCTCTGAAATCTAAATTTTGGTG
This sequence comes from Thalassoma bifasciatum, assembly GCA_008086565.1. Lineage (NCBI taxonomy): Eukaryota > Metazoa > Chordata > Actinopteri > Labriformes > Labridae > Thalassoma > Thalassoma bifasciatum. The sequence goes on along the minus strand of RPOG01000159.1, from coordinate 535,070 downwards.
AAGAATTTATTTGAACTCAACACAATCTCTTCTCTCTGTTCCTCTCTCAGGAGTCCACATATGGGACTCACATCCACGAGAAGCGGGAAGAGAGGGAGGCTCGTTTCTGCAACACCGTCCACGACATCGTGAACAGAGAGGGTCGCTGTTTAATCCCTGTCTTCGCTTTGGGACGAGCTCAGGAGCTGCTGCTTATCCTCGGTGAGATGACACGGTGCTTAAGACGCATGGAGCCAGATTCGTGCTTTGTCATGTTTTTGTTTTCTATAATGATAACCTCTCTCGTTGGTGACTTGTTTATGTCTTTGTGTGTACGTTAGATGAGTACTGGCAGAACCATCCGGAGCTCCACGACATCCCGATCTACTACGCCTCGTCTCTGGCCAGGAAGTGCATGGCCGTCTACCAGACCTACATCAACGCCATGAACGACAAGATCCGCAAAGCCATTAACATCAATAATCCCTTTGTCTTCAAGCACATCAGCAACCTCAAGGTCAGGGAGCTTGCTCAGTGGACAGTTATGTCTCTGTCACATTCACTATCCCAGGATGTTTTAAATATATGATTTGATCTCAATTTCAGAGCATGGATCACTTTGATGATATCGGGCCCAGCGTAGTGATGGCGTCCCCAGGTATGATGCAGAGCGGCCTGTCCAGAGAGCTGTTTGAGAGCTGGTGCACAGATAAGAGGAATGGCGTCATTATTGCCGGATACTGTGTGGAGGGGACACTCGCCAAGGTGGGTCCTCAACTGACACAGCCAAACGTGTTGCTCTGTCTCTTATAACCCTGGATGGATGAAAGTGTGTCCTCTCGATTATCTTCTTTGTCTCTGGCAGCTTTAGATCATTCCTCTGAATTTTGACATTACAAAAAAGAAGGCTTGTAGAGAGAAGGCTGTTTATTGAAGTGAATGATGATTTTTTATTTTTTTAACCAGAAACAGCTGTCACATCACTTTTTACAAACTCAACCCAAAACACTGCCGTTAAAATATTTCTGGGAAATGAGACCCATAAAAAGGAAGTAGATTATGCAATGCAGAGAAAAATAAAGGAACTACAAAGAGCAGTCTTAAGAGTGCTGCATTTTTCTTGTAAACCTGTTTCCTAATGTTTTTGTGTAGAGTTGCAAAAAATCCTGACATGGAGTCAGGATCAGATCAGAGTGGACAGGATTGCATCCCGAGTTCCCATGGGAATACCACACCGGTCAACAAATTTGAAGGAATATCTGTTTTTTGCTCAGCATGGAGGGATTTCTTGCATAAATGTTGTATTAATGACTAACACTGGAGCTGGACAATCTGAAAGGAAAAGAACAGAAAAGCTTAAGAAAGCTGAACAGGAGAGTGATAGAGCACAGGTGAAAGGCTAAAATATAAACTAAATTGGTATAATCATTCCAACCGTTATGCAGTGATCTGTTCAAACCTGAGAGTCTATCAATAAAATATAGAGTCAGGTTATGTTTTCTCTACTTGGTGAGGTTGGAGTTGGTAGAAGAGCACAGAGAGTCCTTTTCTGACTCCTCCTGCCTAGAACTCAAAAAGTCAGAATGATCCTGAGGCCCCACTTTCACAATCATATTCAAGTGAGCTTTTACTCTTACAAAAACCTCTGTGGTTTTGGTCATACCGGTTTAAAAGATAACTTTAAATATGAAGACGTAAGTATTAAAGTTTGTTTTTTGTGCTGAATTTTGTTTTGATTCTGTGTTTTGTGGTGCATCACTTAAAGATTGGGGGTTCAATCCGTGGTCCTGCTGATCCTTGGGCAGGACACTTAACCTGAACTTCCCCTTGTGAGTCACAGGGATAAATTAATACTGTTTCTGTTGTTATCGCAGCACATCATGACGGAGCCAGATGAGATCGCCACCATGTCGGGTCAAAAACTTCCTCTAAAGATGTCTGTGGACTACATTTCCTTCTCCGCTCATACTGACTACCAGCAGACCAGCGAGTTCATCAGAGCACTCAAACCTCCACACGTGGTAACCACATCATCCAAATTACACAACCAGATACACATCACATTAAAGAAGCAGCTGACAGGGCACAGATGGCATAGCAGTCTAGGCCGCGCCCCATGAGGTTCGCCCTTGAGCAGGTGGACCTTGAAGTCAAACCTGTGGCCTGTTTCCTGCATGTCATTACCTAATCTCACCCTGTCTCCTGCTCTATCCACTGGCCCCTCCTCTGCCTTTAAAGTCATTAAAAAGCCTGAAAAAAACAAAAAGAAAAAAGTAATTGATATGTTAAAAGATGAGGTCTTTTATCTATGCTGATGCTCTTGTGGGTATCATCAGTCAAAAAAAACCTTCTGAGAGATCTTTGAAAAAGAAAACATCTCCCACATGGCAGTTTGGCAGCTACCCGAGTAAATGATTTGTGTTCTTTGTTGGGGGTCAGATTCTGGTTCACGGTGAGCAGAATGAGATGGCCCGTCTGAAAGCAGCCCTGATCCGTGAGTACGAAGACAACGACGAGGTTGATATTGAAGTCCACAACCCACGAAACACTGAAGCGGTTACGCTTAACTTCAGAGGAGAGAAACTGGCAAAGGTTGGCCCCAAAACCTTTTACAAACAACATCTCACACAAGGTTTATAATTCAAGAAGGTGTCGAAGCATTAGATGTTTTGTACTGCCGTGTTAACTCCCAGCATCCTTTGCTACAGGTGATGGGCTCTCTGACTGATAAGAAGTGTGTTCAGGGACAAAGGGTGTCAGGGATCCTGATCAAGAGGAACTTCAACTATCACATTGTGACGCCCTCTGACCTCTCCAGTCAGTATTACCAACACACCGTGTGTGTTTGTTGTTTTTATATCTTTGTGAAAACTTCTCCGTCTTTTTTGGTTACACTGGGGACGTCTCTGCTTTGAGAGAACATTTTGGTTGAGTCTCTTTGTCTCTGTGGATTTGAAGTTCGAAATTAATTTCATGCTTTAAATCCATGATTACAGTGTCCAGCTTTTGATTTTAATGTTTCAGGTTTTTAAATTTTTCTCTAACATTCACTCAAAAGTGACTAATATTATCGAAATGCTTGATGGCAATGCTACATAAGAAAGATGTTGATAAGGTAAATTGTAGAAAGCTGAGTAGTAGAAACTATCAGACTACAAGACTCACAGCCTCCTCAAAGTGATGGGGGAGTCTGCAGTGGAATTTTAAGCTCCATCACCCTACATGTCTGGAAACTCATTTTTTTTTTGTGTATTTTTTTGTTGAGGTTCAGTCACATCAGAGTTCATTTTTCAGCCCATCTCCAGTCTCTGGTCTTGGCACTTTTTTCTACTACCCCAGTGAGGGGTTGGTGCTACTCTAGAACTAGTTTCTCTGGTTTGAAGTGTTTTCTCTGGTTTTATTGACTGTGCTGTCCCCTTCTCTTTGTCCAGACTACACAGATCTTTCAATGGGCACAGTGACTCAGAGTCAGGCCATCCCGTACACCGGACCCATCTCACTGCTAGTCAGCCAGCTACGCAGCCTCACGGGTGGGTCAAATTTATTAACATTATAAGTTCATTTTGATTTGCAGTGAGAGAGAAAATGGGTGTAACTGTTTAAGTTCCAAGTCATAGTCCTAAAATTGATCCTTGATATACTTCATAGGTAATTTCAGAATGTTTGGAGCTGCACAGCATCGGAGCTTTATGTTAATATGGTAGTGTTGTCTTGTTTGTGTTTAGGAGACGTGGAGCAGGTGGAAGGGGCCGACAAAATCACCATCAGGATTTTTAAGAGCATCACTCTGGTTCATGAGGCGGGAATGGTGCTGCTCGAGGTCAGACACACACACACACACACACACAGTGTCCAACATGAGCAGGAATAAATTCTAGAAATGAAAATAAATGACTTCATTTTTTTTTTTTTTATCAATCCAGTAGCTGTTCAGATTTTTTCAGCTTGAGTCCAAATATAGGATTGAACACTTGTTTTAGAGCCTTTACTCTTGTTCTGTCTACAGTGGATCGCCAACCCCCTCAACGATATGTACGCTGATGTTGTCACTACAGTGGTCTTGGAGGTCCAGTCCAACCCGAACGCCCAGAAATGTCAGTAACAACTCCAAAACATGTCGTTTTTTTAAGTTTTGATCTTCAGGGATGTTTGTTTGTTTTTATCTTCTAACTTTGAATGTTTTCTCTCAGTTCTTGAAGGAAAGAGAGAAACATTCGACATGGACGTATTTGTAGAGAGACTGGGGCTCATGCTGCAGTAAGTACAATATATAAAAAATAAAGGTTATAATCTAAATATGGGTACTGACTGTATAAGTACTGACTTACTTCAGGAAACCACTTGAAGTGGGCATTTACAGAACTGCAGGTTTCTGCAGTCCAGATAGTATTTTTGTTGTTTTGGAGCAATGCTTATTATTTGTGGTTTCTGTTTTAGCGACATGTTTGGAGATGACTGTGTGAACTTCAAAGATGGTAAAAACTTAAGTGTTACAGTGGATGGAGTTATCGCCAACATCAACTCAGAAACCAGAGTGAGTACATGTGAAATTTTTAATTGGAATAAAAATCTAATGACAATGATTGAAAGGACAAAACAGTAAAAAGACTTAAGACTCTTGTGATTTGACGTTTTATTTCAGATCAGGTCAAACAAAAGACTATCTTGAAATCTTGAAACCAAAATATAAATAAAGACTTCTGTCCACTGTCTTTTCCTGCAGGCGGTGTCATGTCCAGAGGACGAGTCTCTCAGGGAAATGATTGAAGTTGCAATCCACCGGCTATTCGATGCACTCAGTCCTGCATGTGATCTCCCCACCAGGGGGCGACCACTGCCACCTGCCGCTGAAACCTGTCAGTGACGTCGACAGAGTAATGATAATGAACTCATGTCTCAGTTTGATGTTTCCGATTTCTCTCTGTAATAAAGATAAACTCTTTGTTTGAACTGATTCCAAAGGAATCCTCCAAGACAGAACCACCAACCAGCATTTTTGTTTGTTTGTTTTTTTACCTGACCTTTCTGTAAGCTGAAAATAAACATTTGTTCAGTGAAAATCTTTTTGTTTTTGTTTTTTTCACCCCACTCTGCTCCAACTGACTCGTTCTGAAAGGTGGAGTCTGCAAGAATATTTCATAAATGTTAATATACACTACATCCTAACTGGACTCCTTCGTGTTTCAGTGCCACTGGCTGTGTATGCCAACTGCCACCGATCATAGCTAATAGCGTGGACACTCACCAGCCTGGTGAGCACCTGTAGTACTGTGTTTCTAGGTGGGAGAGACTCACAGAGACACTGACATAGAGACACAGATAGAGGTATAGAGGTTCATGATGGTAATAATTGAGTAGAATTATTCATATAAAAACAGAGATTTTGATTTGTTTTGGAAACTCCTGCAGACTCTCCCTTCAAAGGAAATACAATCATCAAACAGCTCTGCACTTTGGACTAAATAACCTGAACAACTTAAGCCAAATTTTAATTGATGGAATAAAATTTTATCAGATAGATAATAAAAGGTTCAACAGTACAAATTTTACCCAATGACAACAACAAAATCTAAAGACAAGTCAGTGCCTAAAAGTGTACCCAAATACATCAGAACATCATTCCCCACTCTCCCCCCTTTCCTGCTCTATACACTGTCATCCTCTTTAGAAATAAAGGCATTAAAACCTTAAAAATAACTTTGAAAAGATTGAACCAGTTGGAAACGTTAAATAATAAGCTGTCCTCATTTAAGTTAAGTAATAACTGGTGCTGATAGAAGGACTTATTTATGACATCTATTTAAAGAAATACTGGGTTCACAGAAGTGATGCTGGCATTGTAGTTGGCGAGTACAAAGCTGTATCATAAGACTTTTATTGTCCATCTGATAAAGTTTTATTCTATCAATTAATGTTTGACCACAGATCAGATGGTTCATTTCAAAGTTCAGAGCTGCTTGGTGATCATATTTCCTAACCTTCAGTGTGAGAAGACACAGTGAGTTACGTTTGCTTTGAGTTGTTTGGTTTCCAGTTAGGAGCTGCTAATCAATCTCACCCTGACTCACCAGCTTCATGCAGATTATTTTCACCATCAGAAGGTAAAGTAACAAACGCTTTTCACTGCTTTTGTCACTAGTAACTGTTAACCTAATGGTTTTAGAGATCTTACTACTGATGACTGGCTTAGTTGACACAATTCAAGAGGTGTAAACAAACAAGATGAGGTATTTGGTCTTTCCTTGAACCACAGAGTAATGAGAGGAGCCTTAGTGGTAGCTCCCTTTAACTTTTTTCATTTTGACTCCATGATTCAATGTGAGATTCTCCTTTGAGGGACTGGTGAATTGTTCATTCGTGCAGTGAACCCTGAACTCATACCATCTACTAAAATCAGACAGGCTGCATTTATAACAGTGATTGTCCATAAAGTGAGAGTGAAGACACAGTGATAAAAAGCTATGGTCTTTGTTTTGGCTGCTGGAAGTGCAAAGCCAGATAAGCTCACTTAAGTGTCTGTATGTCTCAGGGAGCTGGAGTCATACGGGTTTAAGTTATGTCCCATTAAGAGTGCAGCCTTTCTGAGGATTGTTGGATTCTTCATATATGCTTTTTACATTTAGGGAATCAGGAATCATGTAGGGATCCCTGCTGGTCCAACTGGAAAAGGTCCTTATTCTTTGCTCCCTTAGAGCCCAAAAAGCCAGTGTGCCTGAGGTGGCAATCACCCAAGAAAAACTGTGGCCCTATCAGTCTAGGGTAGCATTGGGGGCTTAGATCAGGTTAGGGGGTACGGTTCTAGGTTTATATTTCCAGTGTGGAACCACACAATGATATACTTCAGAAACAGGAAAAGGACAAACAATATCACAAAACAATCCCTGCCTTGATTTGAAACCTGAAGCTGCATCATTTATTGGTATTTGTGTAGACTTCAAAATGTGTCAATAATAATAATAACAATAAACTTATCAGAAGATAAACTTATTTTCAGTGTTTTCTGGATGGTTCCCTTGCGTCTCTGATCTCCTCGAGAATAAAAGTGATGGATATTTGGTGTCAAAGCTGAAAATTCGATCCACTCTCAGATTACTTAAGATTACTTGGTTTATTTTTTTAAATTCTGTCAGCTGACTAATACTGATTCTTTTATATGAGTCAGATATCTGACTGTTACTGAAGTTTCTAATTCATGTCCTGACAGGAAGCAGTTTTTCCTGCTGTGTGATTGGCACTAACTCAGGTTACTGGTTACAGTAACAGTGTCTACAGCAGACTGATGAAGAAACGATGAGGGGATCAGCTGTAGTGTCTCTTGTTTGTATCATTATTCACATTCACACCCTGCTGATCCTGGTCTAAGCAAGATGTCTTCCAAGAAACTACAGTCAGTGCTTGCTTCTTTAAAATTGACAGATGGACAGCAACCCACGAAAAAAATGTAAGAATTTTAATTTTTTTTTCAACATTTTCATGAATTTCTATTGTAAAGAATGAGAGTTAAAATCCCTCTGAAGGACTCTTGTATCAAAATATCTTTAATTGTCTTTTATCTGTAATACCGAGCTGCACTTTGTGATTCTTTCAGTGTCAAAGGCCAGAGACCGGACTCTCCTGGACCTGAACCAAGCTCAGTCTCCTTGAGGAGTGACCAGTCCAAGGGTCGACTGATAAAGTTTAAAGATGGACATTGGTCTGATCATGAAAAGTAATAAACTATAACACTGGTTTTCAAAGTACTAAGATATCTGATCAAAAGTTATGTTTGTGTTCTTGCTTATTCAGTGTTATTTGTGATTTTCCTCAAGTGTGAAACAGGAAAGACCAGATTCTCCTGGACCAAGCTGCGCCTCCTTCAAGAGTGACCAGTCAAAGGGTCGACTTATAAAGTTTAAAGATGGCCATTGGTCTGATCATGAAAAGTGATAAACTATAACACTGGTTTTCAAAGTACTAAGATATCTGATCAAAAGTTATGTTTGTGTTCTTGCTTATTCAGTGTTATTTGTGATTTTCCTCAAGTGTGAAACAGGAAAGACCAGATTCTCCTGAACCCAGCTGTGTGTCCTTCAAGAGTGACCAGTCAAAGGGTCGACTTATAAAGTTTAAAGATGGCCATCGGTCTGATCATCAGAGGCAAGAATTTATCCTGTTTTTGAACATTGGAAAAGCATTTTTAAATTTCAGCAGCACTTAAATCTGAAAGACGTTCATTATGTAGGTGTTTTAATCCACGTTTGTGATTCTGACAGGGACAAACAGAGGAGATCAGACTCACCTGAATCTGAACCCAGCTGTGTGTCCTTCAAGAGTGATCAGTCAAAAGGACGACTTATAAAATTCAATGATAGAGATGGACGGACTGAGATGCCACAGTATGTCACTACAATGTTGTTTGTTTGTGAGAAAGCACTTAAGGACTTTTTTGTGTTTTTAAAGTGGGGTTGTATGAGTTATTTATCACATTTAAGGGTTCTTTTTCACCTAATTTGGGCTAAGCATGGGGCTGAAGATTCATTTTCTTCAGCCTTTTTGGATTACAGATTTACCAGAAAAATACAGAAGGAAGTCAGTGACAAGTTCTGTCAATAAGTAAGACATTAGAGGAGCATTAGAGACTAGCTGATGAAGGTGTCCATGAGTGTCTGCAGTAAATCCATTTTTTTTGGCCAGGCAGTGTATGTAGACAATTGATGATACTCTGGTTTATTTATTGGTGTTTGCAATTTTCCAAAGTTCAAAACAGGAGAGACAAGACTCCTCTGGACCAAGCTGTGTCTCTTTGAAGAGTGACCAGTCGAAGGGTCGACTTATCAAGTTCAACGATGGACATCATCCTGATAACCAAAGGTAATGAACTTCATGGGAAAAAAAACAAACAATGTTTGATCATCTTACTTATATGGTACTCTCAGCATGTATTTTCCTGTTTGTCTCCAGTTTGGAGGATGCAGCAGTGTTTCTAGCAAGATCCAGAAGATAGAATATGTTGTTAGCCTTATCGACACTCACAATATACAGTAAATGTCATAAAATATTTGTCCCACAGAGCTCAGATGCAAGAACCAGAGGTCCCCATTGGTCAGTCTGCCCAGAAGAATCAAACACTGCTGGACTCCATATTTGTGGTGAGTTAATGGACAAAGACACAGATAACAAGAGCAGACAGTAATATATTTACACTCTCCGTTTTCGAGTGATTGAAGTCTTAGGTTGTAGACTGTGGTCTTGCACAGACTTATGGCAGACTCAAACTAAAGCCGTGTCTGTTGTATCTCCTCCGGTATGTCAACACCAAGTGGCAACCTCTGGTCTGAAAATTTGAGTCAATGTGGAAGTGCTAAAAGCTGCTGTTCAGTGCGTGTCCACTTGAGGCTGGCTCTGGAAGTGCCAGAAGCCTCACACACACCAAGCAATCAGAACAAAAATTCCATCTTGCCAAAAGTAGAAGATTTGGAGATGGACAGCAGATTTGACAGCAGACTGCACCACTCACATATAAATACTGAGCTCTCTTTGTAAAGCAGTCTTCATGCTGCTTTCTGTCACAGGTGATGACAGAGTCCTGATTTTAAGTTCCACAAGGAAAAAGTTTACATTCTGTTCTGTTCCAGAAACTTGAGGACTACATTATCAGCTTTGTTAGGAAGGAGCTGAAGGTGTTCCACAGAGTTCTGAGTCCAGATTACGAAGAATGCTTGGAGAGCCAGAGGAAGGATGAGGATGAGGAGCAGAGGAGGAGCAGAAAGGCATTTCTGGAGATCACTCAGCACTTCCTGAGGAGAATGAAGCAGGAGGAACTGGCTGACTGTCTGCAGAGTAGTAAGAAAACTAGATCACATCTACAACAAAGAAATAATCTACCAAACAAAATTCCTTACTTTATGTGAGGAAGAGATTTCAGTAAAGAGGGAAATACAATCCATCCTGATGTTTGAAAGATTAAATTCATTGGTCCAACTGTACCCTCAGATTTTTTTGTCATTCCTTTTTTTGTTGTTCAGAAGCCTATGATCCAGAGTGCCGACAAAAGCTGAAGTCTAACCTGAGGGAGAAGTTCCAATGTGTGTTTGAGGGGATTGCTAAAGCAGGAAACCCAACCCTTCTGAAACAGATCTACACAGAGCTCTACATCACAGAGGGAGGGACTGGAGAGGTCAATGATGAACACGAGGTCAGGCAGATTGAAACAGCATCCTGGAAACCACACCAACCAGAAACAACCATCAGGCAAGAAGACATCTTTAAAGCCCCACCAGGGAGGAATGAACCAATCAGAACAGTGATGACAAAGGGAGTGGCTGGCATCGGGAAAACAGTCCTAACACAGAAGTTCACTTTGGACTGGGCTGAAGACAAAGCAAACCAGGACATCCAGTTCATATTTCCATTCACTTTCAGAGAACTGAATGTGCTCAAAGAGAGAAAGTTCAGCTTGGTGGAACTTGTCCATCACTTCTTTGCTGAGACCAAAGAAGCAGGAATCTGCAGGTTTGAAGAGTTTGAGGTCGTGTTCATCTTTGACGGTCTGGATGAGTGTCGACTTCCTCTGGACTTCCACAACAATCAGGTCCTGACTGATGTTACAAAGTCCACCTCAGTGGATGTGCTGCTGACAAACCTTATCAGGAGAAAACTGCTTCCCTCTGCTCGCCTCTGGATAACCACGCGACCTGCAGCAGCCAATCAGATCCCTCCTGAGTGTGTTGACATGGTGACAGAGGTCAGAGGGTTCACTGACCCTCAGAAGGATGAGTACTTCAAGAAGAGATTCGAAAATCAGGAAGAGGCCAAAAGAATAAACTCTCACATCAAGACATCCCGAAGCCTCCACATCATGTGCCACATCCCAGTTTTCTGCTGGATCACTGCTGGGGTCCTTGAGGATCTGCTGAAGAGCAGAGAGGGAGGAGAGCTGCCCAAGACCTTGACTGAGATGTACATCCACTTCCTTGTGGTTCAGTCCAGAATGAAGAGTATGAAGTATTATGGACAAGCTGAGACAGATTCACACTGGAGTCCAGAGAGTAAGAAGATGATCGAGTCTCTAGGAAAACTGGCTTTTGAGCAGCTGCAGAAAGGAAACCTGATCTTCTATGACTCAGACCTGACAGAGTGTGGCATTGATATCAAAGCAGCCTCAGTGTACTCAGGAGTGTTCACACAAGTCTTTAGAGAGGAGAGAGGTCTGTACCAGGCTGACAAGGTGTTCTGCTTCATCCATCTGAGCCTTCAAGAGTTTCTGGCTGCTCTTCATGTCCATCTGACTTTTACCAGGTCTGGAGTCAACCTGATGGAAGAAGAACAAAGAACACCCTCAACCTCTAAGATCTTAAGTCTCAAATCTAAGCTGAAAAATCTCCATCAGAGTGCGGTGAACAAGGCCTTACAGAGTTCAAATGGACACCTGGACTTATTCCTGCGCTTCCTCCTGGGTCTCTCTCTGCAAACCAATCAGAGGCTCCTGCTAGGTCTGCTGACAAAGACAGCAAGTAGTTCACAGGTTAATGTGAAAACAGTTGAGTACATCAAGAAGAAAATCAATGAGGATCTGCCTCCAGAGAAAAGCATCAACCTGTTCCACTGTCTGAATGAACTGAACGATCATTCTCTGGTGGAGGAGATTCAACAGTCCCTGACATCAGGACGTCTCTCTAAGGACAAACTGTCTCCTGCTCAGTGGTCAGCTCTGGTCTTCATCTTACTGTCATCTGAAAAAGATCTGAACACGTTTGACCTGAAAAAATATTCTGCTTCAGAGGATGCTCTTCTGAGGCTGCTGCCAGTGGTCAAAGCCTCCAAAAAAGCTCTGTAAGTGGATTTATGAGTCATCCAAAGATTGTGCATAACAAAAAGGCATTTTGTATTTGCCCATAACTATTTTTTCTGCAGGCTGAGTGGCTGTAATCTCTCAGGGAGAAGCTGTGAAGCTCTGTCCTCAGTCCTCAGCGCCCAGTCTTGCAATCTGATAGAGCTGGACCTGAGTAACAACAACATGCAAGATTCAGGAGTGACGCTCATTTCCAGTGGACTGAAAAGTCCACTGTTGAAACTGGAAATTTTAAGGTCAGTAGAGGCTCAGTGAAAATTATGACTTTGTCCAACATAATTTATTTGGTTATAAGTGACATCAAGATGCAAAGATGAAGATAGCCAGTTTTTCTCAACATTGTTCATGTCTTTAAAGGTTTACAAGATGTGGCCTCTCAGAGAGGAGCTGTGAAACCTTGTCCTCGGTCCTCAGCTCCCAGTCTTCTTGTCTGAGGGAGCTGGACCTGAGTAACAACAATCTGCAGGATTCAGGGGTGGACCTGCTTTCAGCTGGACTTCAGAGTTCACACTGCAAACTGAAAACTCTCAGGTCAGTAAGAAGTTCACTTTAAAATCTAACTCTGTCAGAGACAGTTTTCCAGCAGGAATATTGGCAGTATCAAAACAGAAATCTCAAAATCATTTCAGAAACTGTCACACTGGCCTTTTGATCTATACTGAACTCAAGCAGGATTGCCCCCCCTGCAGCAGTGTTCACCCGCTGGACAGTACGGCCCGCAGTCACTCTACTCCAATATGAACCAGACTCAGAACAATTTCCGACACACACATGGCCCCCTGACACAATTATGAAGTGTCTGTTTACAAAACCCGGTCTCATCAGAGTCAGCACAAAAGAGAACACTGTTACGGCTTTAGTTACTTTTTGATTTATTCTGAGTTGTTTTGGACTGTCACAGCTCTCTAACACCCCTATCATTGCTTAGAATGATTGTTGAACGGAGCGGTTAAAGCGCTCATACATCATGGGTTGTACATCATGTATGCTCTGTGTCTGCGTACTCCTGCTTGTGCATGTAGTGAACTGTGGTGAAGTACACCTCTCCCAAGCATGCTACAGCAGAGACGTGAAGTGTGCCTGAGCACAGTTTACTTGCAGTCACACCGGCCAAACAAGCCGGACTTTTGGCCAGTGTGACTGCGCCCTAAATAACCACCTGCTTAAACCATCTTCAATATAAAATGATCCTTTTTAAACACTGTGCATGTTATTTTAGGTTAATAGACGGTAACCTCTCAGAGAACAGCTGTAAAGCCTTATCCTCAGTCCTAAAGTCCACGTCCTCCAATCTGAGAGAACTGGACCTGAGCAACAACGACCTGATGGATGAAGGGGTAAAGCGTTTGTCTGCTGGTTTGGAAAGTCCCCATTGCAAACTGAGAGCTCTCAGGTCAGGTTTTCTTCTGACTTTCCTTCATGGTGATATGAACAAAAAAGGCAAATGGGTTCAACTTTTCTCATTGCATGATTCTTACCAATACCAGGCTGTCAGGCTGTTTGATAACAAAGAAAGGCTGTTCGTCTCTGGCCTCAGCTCTGAAGTCCAATCCCTCCCACATGAGAGAGCTGGACATGAGCTACAATCATGCAACAGACTCTGGAGTCCAGCTGCTGTCTTTAAGACAACAAGATTCACACTGGAAATTGAGGTATGACTAGACATCAAGAGTTTCACTTCACTCAGAATGGATTAAGACTATAAATAGCATCAAGAAATGTGCAATATCTCTAAATTCTCTTTCTACCAAGTTTGAAATTACAAGATTAAGATTAAGATTGATTTCTAGTTTAATTAAAATTCAAAAAACATAGTTAAAATCTTCAGCAGGTTGGTTCAGTATTCCCTTTTCAGTCAGCAGTTAGCACTCCCGGCTGATGTGTAACCCTCAGTGACACAGAGGAAGACTTCACTAGTTTTATGTCATCACATTCACTATCACCAAAGGCCTTTCCATATTTTGCAATGAGCACCTTTATGGCTAACTGTGCTGTTTTATACACCTAAGTAAGTACACCACCCACTGTGGCACGAGGGAACTGCAACAAAGGAAACACATTTTGCCGGCACAGGAATGACTGAACTTCTATTTAAATATCACAAATTAAGACAAATAAAAAGCAAGTCTTAACTGTTTGAAAATTTTAGTGTTGTTTTTCTCAGTGTCTCAACATAGTCAGAATAAGTAACTCAGATGAGTTTCAGCCTGTTTTCTGATGGACATTGCTTCATGTTGAACTGTAGTTGGGCCTTTGTTGGACTGTAAATCATTTTGACTGTTTCTTCCCCCAGGGTGGACCATGATGGACAGCAGAGGTTGAAACCTGGTCTGAAGAAGTGTAAGTGAAGAATCAATTTGATTCAAGATGACCAAACAGCAAACTATGAGCTGACAGGGAACAGACTCTTTAGGTGTGCAGGATTATTAGGGTTGCACCAAAATTCAGCCACCAAAAACTTTCATGCGAAAATGACCAAAAGTGCATTTTTGGTTTTCACTTGAAAGACTTTTGTCAACATATACATATGTTGATGTTAACACATTTGAATATATAGCGAAAAGTACACTCGTAGAGTCTGTCAGCACACATTTTACTGGCTTCTATACAGATTCTCCGCACTTCACCACGAATGTACTCTGTATGCGAAGAACCAATTGAAGGGCATTCCTAATAGTATTTATAATTGGCATTTTAATTTCTTTCTGTGTTTTGGTTTTTGGCTTACCTCGTTGTCAGTTTCCAGTTTCAGCCAAGAATTTTCATTTCATTGCGTACTTAGTGATTATAAACTGCTGCTGTGTTGTGTGTTTCTCTCCATCAGATTCCTGTGATCTCACTCTGGATTCACACACAGCACCAAAAGACCTTGTACTGTCTGAAAACAACAGGACGGTGACTTATGTATGGTACAATTCATATCCTCATCATCCTGACAGATTTGATAACAAGCCTCAGCTGTTGTGTGGAGAAGATCTGAGTGGTCGCTGTTACTGGGAGGTCGATTGGAAAGGGTGTGTTTATACCTCAGTGGCTTACAAGGGGACCACCAAGAAAGGAGGTAGTGTCAGCAGTGAGTTTGGATCCGATGATCAGTCCTGGGCTCTAATCTGCACTGATAAAGGTTACTCTGTTCGTCACAACAACAAAGAAACAGCCCCCTGCTTCTCCTCGTCTTCTGGCTCTCACAGAGTAGCAGTGTATGTGGACTATCCTGCTGGAGCTCTGTCCTTCTACACAGTCTCCTCTGACAGACTCATCCACCTCCACACCTTCAACACCACATTCACTGAACCTCTTTATGCTGGGTTTGGGTTCTGGTCACATGGTTCTTCAGCATCTCTGTGTTCTCTGTAAATGGGAGAGTCTCCTTTTCCCTTAACAAACACTACAACCGAGATGTAATCGGGGGATAAGACTTTGGAGGATTCTCAATTCATGGACAGACTGTGATACACATATTTTCCTACATGTCACTAAATACCTTAAGTTTTGTGCCTCAATGGTGTTTGTGAGGTTTGAATGGTCCCAGGTAATAAACCTAAACTGACCCGAAGCACCCTTAACATGTGACAACCCTTCCCTCTCTCTTGTCACACATCCTTTTTTACAAGTGTGTGATCAATAACATGTTAAACGGCATGCTACAGGTCACAGAAAACAGTTATAGGAAAAGAACAATTTTTTGAGCCAAACATAAGCCTAAGTTTTTAGCCACTCATGTTCACTGCTATGCCCATGATCCAAACCTTGTCCTCTGTCACACCTGGAGATCAATCCTAGAAGCTTCTTCGTTCTTTATTATTTTAGACTGTTTTTCAATGCACATGGATGATATTGACCATGTAAAGGTAATTGATTAGTTTGCTCAACACAACTCAAGGCAATACACTCTAGTGCTACCCAGCTCACACAAAGTTTAAAGAAAACCAGAGTAAAAGTTGAGGAGAGACAAGTAGAGCAATGTTTATGCTTATGACAACTTTTTTTCTCAGCAAAAGAAAGTGTCACTGTGATCTTGAAGGATTAATGTAATTTTTTTCAAACAAAGTAAAGTCACAATCCATTTTGATTACAATATTTGTTTTATACAGAGAAAGTTAGTCAGACTATGAGAGATTTATGTTTTTTCTTGCTAAATTCAGGTTAAGATTGCAGTTTGAGTTTATGATAACTTCAGCAATTTTACTATTTGAAATCATTATTACATTTCTTGTAAAGTGATTTTTCCATTCTATCTATCTCCATAGTCCTTTTCAAATAGTTCATTAAATATGGTTGTTGAAACTATATTATTATCATAAATGCGTTTCTTTTATTATTTTTTATTTTTTATTTTTTGATTTTCAATAAAAAAAAGAACTATTCTCAGTTCTAAGAATGCAATTGGGTCCTTGTTTTGTACATTTTGTTCACTTTGTAAAGCACTTTGAACTGCTTGCAGTATTTATCAGTTGCTAAAATATTAAACTGATTGAAGCAGTGAATCTGGCTCGTGCCCTCTGCAATGACTGTTGAACAGAAACTCCAAGTTATGACAAAATATTAAGATTACTTTTTAAAAAAGCATCTCAAGTTAATATTTTTAAGGAAAGAACAGTAAAGCAAAGCTAATGATGAGAACACAAACTTGTCGATGGACGATATTTAAGTCTAAGAAGAAGTAAAATTATTGGGGTTTTTTTTACAATTTTAACATTTCATCTAAAAATAATAAGACTTGACCGTAAATTTCACAAGATTATCATATTTATTGCATGTTTCAACAAACAGTTTATTTGCACAATAAAAAAGTGGTCAGAGACCGAATTTTCAATTCATTCTAACACGCTCCTTCAAAATAAAAGTTGGATTAAATAAACGAATAATCAAAATCAAGATATACTTCAAAATACGTATTCATTGACACTTTTAATCTCATCTTGTGCCATGAGCATAAGATAAGATAACTATTATTTGAGCCTTACAGAACTTTAATTTGAACTTGCAATCGTATTGCTAGAAGCACTTTGAGCTACATTTCTTTCTATGAAAAGTGCTTTAAAATTTGAAGTTGATTGATTTACTTTTGGATTAATGGATTGATGCTTGCATGTGTGTGATGATGATGCTTTTCCGTCAACATAATTTTTTAGATTATAAATAGAGAACATATGTAAATATACAGCCTGAAAGCTGAAAGTAGCTGTTTTTAATTTGAAAGACCAAACCATTCATGTTTCCCAGGTGACCTGAATGCATCACTTTCCCTCCAGCTCCTCATCTGGAGTGTCACAGGTGATGCTGATGAGCACAATACATCTTACTCATGCACTGTTGAGCTGCAGCATTGTTTTTATCCTCTCATTAAACCATGAAGGTCACAGACAGAAACGTGATCCGGTTTCACCTCCAGGTTCTTCATGGAATCACTGTGAGGAGCTTTGAGAAGAGGAGAGACAGACTCTTCATGAGTGGACCAAAGGTCTTTGGAGTTCCTCTGGAGAATTTACCCAGGAGATACATCCCTGAGTTTGGACTGGTGCCGTGGTGAGTAGAAGACGTTGAAGTTCATGATCAGATATTTATTTNAGCACTTAAGGACTTTTTTGTGTTTTTAAAGTGGGGTTGTATGAGTTATTTATCACATTTAAGGGTTCTTTTTCACCTAATTTGGGCTAAGCATGGGGCTGAAGATTCATTTTCTTCAGCCTTTTTGGATTACAGATTTACCAGAAAAATACAGAAGGAAGTCAGTGACAAGTTCTGTCAATAAGTAAGACATTAGAGGAGCATTAGAGACTAGCTGATGAAGGTGTCCATGAGTGTCTGCAGTAAATCCATTTTTTTTGGCCAGGCAGTGTATGTAGACAATTGATGATACTCTGGTTTATTTATTGGTGTTTACAATTTTCCAAAGTTCAAAACAGGAGAGACAAGACTCCTCTGGACCAAGCTGTGTCTCTTTGAAGAGTGACCAGTCGAAGGGTCGACTTATCAAGTTCAACGATGGACATCATCCTGGTAACCAAAGGTAATGAACTACATGGGAAAAAAAACAATGTTTGATCATCTTACTTATATGGTACTCTCAGCATGTATTTTCCTGTTTGTCTCCAGTTTGGAGGATGCAGCAGTGTTTCTAGCAAGATCCAGAAGATAGAATATGTTGTTAGCCTTATTAACACTCACAATATACAGTAAATGTCATAAAATATTTGTCCCACAGAGCTCAGATGCAAGAACCAGAGGTCCCCATTGGTCAGTCTGCCCAGAAGAATCAAACACTGCTGGACTCCATATTTGTGGTGAGTTAATGGACAAAGACACAGATAACAAGAGCAGACAGTAATATATTTACACTCTCCGTTTTCGACTGATTGAAGTCTTAGGTTGTAGACTGTGGTCTTGCACAGACTTATGGCAGACTCAAACTAAAGCCGTGTCTGTTGTATCTCCCCCGGTATGTCAACACCAAGTGGCAACCTCTGGTCTGAAAATTTGAGTCGATGTGGAAGTGCTAAAAGCTGCTGTTCAGTGCGTGTCCACTTGAGGCTGGCTCCGGAAGTGCCAGAAGCCTCACACACACCAAGCAATCAGAACAAAAATTCCATCTTGCCAAAAGTAGAAGTTGTTGGAGATGGACAGCAGATTTGACTGCAGACTGCACCACTCACATATAAATACTGAGCTCTCTTTGTAAAGCAGTCTCCATGCTGCTTTCTGTCACAGGTGATGACAGAGTCCTGATTTTAAGTTCCACAAGGAAAAAGTTTACATTCTGTTCTGTTCCAGAAACTTGAGAACTACATTATCAGCTTTGTTAGGAAGGAGCTGAAGGTGTTCCACAGAGTTCTGAGTCCAGATTACGAAGAATGCTTGGAGAGCCAGAGGAAGGATGAGGATGAGGAGCAGAGGAGGAGCAGAAAGGCATTTCTGGAGATCACTCAGCACTTCCTGAGGAGAATGAAGCAGGAGGAACTGGCTGACTGTCTGCAGAGTAGTAAGAAAACTAGATCACATCTATAACAAAGAAATAATCTACCAAACAAAATTCCTTACTTTATGTGAGAAAGAGATTTCAGTAAAGAGGGAAATACAATCCATCCTGATGTTTGAAAGATTAAATTCATTGGTCCAACTGTACCCTCAGATTTTTTTTCATTCCTTTTTTTGTTATTCAGAAGCCTATGATCCAGAGTGCAGAGTTTTCGACTTCAGATTGGACTCCCTCTTCAAGGTCACACACAAACTCCCCTAGCGATTTCGTCCTTTGGGTTGGGAAGACTTTGTCTAGATGTGTCTCGAGATGTAGTGTCTCCCTCCCTGACCTCTCCAGTTACTCCTTGTGCTCCAGTCCGTCTAACTTTGTCGTAGGACCTTTGGTGTGGTTGGTCTTTGTTGGTTCAGGCAAGAAGACATCTTTAAAGCCCCACCAGGGAGGAATGAACCAATCAGAACAGTGATGACAAAAGGAGTGGCTGGCATCGGGAAAACAGTCCTAACCCAGAAGTTCACTTTGGACTGGGCTGAAGACAAAGCAAACCAGGACATCCAGTTCATATTTCCATTCACTTTCAGAGAACTGAATGTGCTCAAAGAGAGAAAGTTCAGCTTGGTGGAACTTGTNGAACACGAGGTCAGGCAGATTGAAACAGCATCCTGGAAACCACACCAACCAGAAACAACCATCAGGCAAGAAGACATCTTTAAAGCCCCACCAGGGAGGAATGAACCAATCAGAACAGTGATGACAAAAGGAGTGGCTGGCATCGGGAAAACAGTCCTAACCCAGAAGTTCACTTTGGACTGGGCTGAAGACAAAGCAAACCAGGACATCCAGTTCATATTTCCATTCACTTTCAGAGAACTGAATGTGCTCAAAGAGAGAAAGTTCAGCTTGGTGGAACTTGTCCATCACTTCTTTGCTGAGACCAAAGAAGCAGGAATCTGCAGGTTTGAAGAGTTCGAGGTCGTGTTCATCTTTGACGGTCTGGATGAGTGTCGACTTCCAATGGATTTCCACAACAACCAGACCCTGACTGATGTTACAAAGTCCACCTCAGTGGATGTGCTGCTGACAAACCTCATCAGGGGGAATCTGCTTCCCTCTGCTCGCCTCTGGATAACCACACGACCTGCAGCAGCCAATCAGATCCCTCCTGAGTGTGTTGACATGGTGACAGAGGTCAGAGGGTTCACTGACCCTCAGAAGGATGAGTACTTCAAGAAGAGATTCGAAAATCAGGAAGAGGCCAAAAGAATAAACTCTCACATCAAGACATCCCGAAGCCTCCACATCATGTGCCACATCCCAGTTTTCTGCTGGATCACTGCTGGGGTCCTTGAGGATCTGCTGAAGAGCAGAGAGGGAGGAGAGCTGCCAAAGACCTTGACTGAGATGTACATCCACTTCCTTGTGGTTCAGTCCAGAATGAAGAGTATGAAGTATTATGGACAAGCTGAGACAGATTCACACTGGAGTCCAGAGAGTAAGAAGATGATCGAGTCTCTGGGAAAACTGGCTTTTGAGCAGCTGCAGAAAGGAAACCTGATCTTCTATGAATCAGACCTGACAGAGTGTGGCATTGATATCAAAGCAGCCTCAGTGTACTCAGGAGTGTTCACACAAGTCTTTAGAGAGGAGAGAGGCCTGTACCAGGCTGACAAGGTGTTCTGCTTCATCCATCTGAGCCTTCAAGAGTTTCTGGCTGCTCTTCATGTCCATCTGACTTTTACCAGGTCTGGAGTCAACCTAATGGAAGAAGAACAAAGAACACCCTCAACCTCTAAGATCTTAAGTCTCAAATCTAAGCTGAAAAATCTCCATCAGAGTGCAGTGAACAAGGCCTTACAGAGTTCAAATGGACACCTGGACTTATTCCTGCGCTTCCTCCTGGGTCTCTCTCTGCAAACCAATCAGAGGCTCCTGCTAGGTCTGCTGACAAAGACAGCAAGTAGTTCACAGGTTAATGTGAAAACAGTTGAGTACATCAAGAGGAAAATCAATGAGGATCTGCCTCCAGAGAAAAGCATCAACCTGTTCCACTGTCTGAATGAACTGAACGATCATTCTCTGGTGGAGGAGATTCAACAGTCCCTGACATCAGGACGTCTCTCTAAGGACAAACTGTCTCCTGCTCAGTGGTCAGCTCTGGTCTTCATCTTACTGTCATCTGAAAAAGATCTGAACACGTTTGACCTGAAAAAATATTCTGCTTCAGAGGATGCTCTTCTGAGGCTGCTGCCAGTGGTCAAAGCCTCCAAAAAAGCTCTGTAAGTGGATTTATGAGTCATCCAAAGATTGTGCATAACAAAAAGGCATTTTGTATTTGCCCATAACTATTTTTTCTGCAGGCTGAGTGGCTTTAATCTCTCAGGGAGAAGCTGTGAAGCTCTGTCCTCAGTCCTCAGCGCCCAGTCTTGCAATCTGATAGAGCTGGACCTGAGTAACAACAACATGCAAGATTCAGGAGTGACGCTCATTTCCAGTGGACTGAAAAGTCCACTGTTGAAACTGGAAATTTTAAGGTCAGTAGAGGCTCAGTGAAAATTATGACTTTGTACAACATAATTTATTTGGTTATAAGTGACATCAAGATGCAAAGATGAAGATAACCAGTTTTTCTCAACATTGTTCATGTCTTTAAAGGTTTACAAGATGTGGCCTCTCAGAGAGGAGCTGTGAAACCTTGTCCTCGGTCCTCAGCTCCCAGTCTTCTTGTCTGAGGGAGCTGGACCTGAGTAACAACAATCTGCAGGATTCAGGGGTGGGCCTGCTTTCAGCTGGACTTCAGAGTTCACACTGCAAACTGAAAACTCTCAGGTCAGTAAGAAGTTCACTTTAAAATCTAACTCTGTCAGAGACAGTTTTCCAGCAGGAATATTGGCAGTATCAAAACAGAAATCTCAAAATCATTTCAGAAACTGTCACACTGGCCTTTTGATCTATACTGAACTCAAGCAGGATTGCCCCCCCTGCAGCAGTGTTCACCCGCTGGACAGTACGGCCCGCAGTCACTCTACTCCAATATGAACCAGACTCAGAACAATTTCCGACACACACATGGCCCCCTGACACAATTATGAAGTGTCTGTTTACAAAACCCGGTCTCATCAGAGTCAGCACAAAAGAGAACACTGTTACGGCTTTAGTTACTTTTTGACTTATTATGAGTTGTTTTGGACTGTCACAGCTCTCTAACACCCCTATCATTGCTTAGAATGATTGTTGAATGGAGCGGTCACAGCGCTCATACATCATGGGTTGTACATCATGTATGCTCTGTGTCTGCGTACTCCTGCTTGTGCATGTAGTGAACTGTGGTGAAGTACACCTCTCCCAAGCATGCTACAGCAGAGACGTGAAGTGTGCCTGAGCACAGTTTACTTGCAGTCACACCGGCCAAACAAGCCGGACTTTTGGCCAGTGTGACTGCGCCCTAAATAACCACCTGCTTAAACCATCTTAAATATAAAATGATCCTTTTTAAACACTGTGCATGTTATTTTAGGTTAATAGACGGTAACCTCTCAGAGAACAGCTGTAAAGCCTTATCCTCAGTCCTAAAGTCCACGTCCTCCAATCTGAGAGAACTGGACCTGAGCAACAACGACCTGATGGATGAAGGGGTAAAGCGTTTGTCTGCTGGTTTGGAAAGTCCCCATTGCAAACTGAGAGCTCTCAGGTCAGGTTTTCTTCTGACTTTCCTTCATGGTGATATGAACAAAAAAGGCAAATGGGTTCTTTTCTCATTGCATGATTCTTACCAATACCAGGCTGTCAGGCTGTTTGATAACAAAGAAAGGCTGTTCGTCTCTGGCCTCAGCTCTGAAGTCCAATCCCTCCCACATGAGAGAGCTGGACATGAGCTACAATCATGCAACAGACTCTGGAGTCCAGCTACTGTCTTTAAGACAACAAGATTCACACTGGAAATTGAGGTATGACTAGACATCAAGAGTTTCACTTCACTCAGAATGGATTAAGACTATAAATAGCATCAAGAAATGTGCAATATCTCTAAATTCTCTTTCTACCAAGTTTGAAATTACAAGATTAAGATTAAGATTGATTTCTAGTTTAATTAAAATTCAAAAAACATAGTTAAAATCTTCAGCAGGTTGGTTCAGTATTCCCTTTTCAGTCAGCAGTTAGCACTCCTGGCTGATGTGTAACCCTCAGTGACACAGAGGAAGACTTCACTAGTTTTATGTCATCACATTCACTATCACCAAAGGCCTTTCCATATTTTGCAATGAGCACCTTTATGGCTAACTGTGCTGTTTTATACACCTAAGTAAGTACACCACCTACTGTGGCACGAGGGAACTGCAACAAAGGAAACACATTTTGCTGGCACAGGAATGACTGAACTTCTATTTAAATATCACAAATCAAGACAAATAAAAAGCAAGTCTTAACTGTTTGAAAATTTTAGTGTTGTTTTTCTCAGTGTCTCAACATAGTCAGAATAAGTGACTCAGATGAGTTTCAGCCTGTTTTCTGATGGACATTGCTTCATGTTGAACTGTAGTTGGGCCTTTGTTGGACTGTAAATCATTTTGACTGTTTCTTCCCCCAGGGTGGACCATGATGGACAGCAGAGGTTGAAACCTGGTCTGAAGAAGTGTAAGTGAAGAATCAATTTGATTCAAGATGACCACACAGCAAACTATGAGCTGACAGGGAACAGACTCTTTGGGTGTGCAGGATTATTAGGGTTGCACCAAAATTCAGCCACCAAAAACTTTCATGCGAAAATGACCAAAAGTGCATTTTTGGTTTTCACTTGAAAGACTTTTGTCAACATATACATATGTTGATGTTAACACATTTGAATATATAGCGAAAAGTACACTCGTAGAGTCTGTCAGCACACATTTTACTGGCTTCTATACAGATTCTCCGCACTTCACCACGAATGTACTCTGTATGCGAAGAACCAATTGAAGGGCATTCCTAATAGTATTTATAATTGGCATTTTAATTTCTTTCTGTGTTTTGGTTTTTGGCTTACCTCGTTGTCAGTTTCCAGTTTCAGCCAAGAATTTTCATTTCATTGCATACTTAGTGATTATAAACTGCTGCTGTGTTGTGTGTTTCTCTCCATCAGATTCCTGTGATCTCACTCTGGATTCACACACAGCACCAAAAGACCTTGTACTGTCTGAAAACAACAGGACGGTGACTTATGTATGGTACAATTCATATCCTCATCATCCTGACAGATTTGATAACAAGCCTCAGCTGTTGTGTGGAGAAGTTCTGAGTGGTCGCTGTTACTGGGAGGTCGATTGGAAAGGGTGTGTTTATACCTCAGTGGCTTACAAGGGGACCACCAAGAAAGGAGGTAGTGTCAGCAGTGAGTTTGGATCCGATGATCAGTCCTGGGCTCTAATCTGCACCGATAAAGGTTACTCTGTTCGTCACAACAACAAAGAAACAGCCCCCTGCTTCTCCTCGTCCTCTGGCTCTCACAGAGTAGCAGTGTATGTGGATTATCCTGCTGGAGCTCTGTCCTTCTACACAGTCTCCTCTGACAGACTCATCCACCTCCACACCTTCAACACCACATTCACTGAACCTCTTTATGCTGGGTTTGGGTTCTGGTCACATGGTTCTTCAGCATCTCTGTGTTCTCTGTAAATGGGAGAGTCTCTTTTTCCCTAAACAAACACTACAACCGAGATGTAATCAGGGGATAAGACTTTGGAGGATTCTCAATTCATGGACAGACTGTGATACACATATTTTCCTACATGTCACTAAATACCTTAAGTTTTGTGCCTCAATGGTGTTTGTGAGGTTTGAATGGTCCCAGGTAATAAACCTAAACTGACCCGAAGCACCCTTAACATGTGACAACCCTTCCCTCTCTCTTGTCACACATCCTTTTTTACAAGTGTGTGATCAATAACATGTTAAACGGCATGCTACAGGTCACAGAAAACAGTCATAGGAAAAGAACAATTTTTCGAGCCAAACATAAGCCTAAGTTTTTAGCCACTCATGTTCACTGCTATGCCCATGATCCAAACCTTGTCCTCTGTCACACCTGGAGATCAATCCTAGAAGCTTCTTCGTTCTTTATTATTTTAGACTGTTTTTCAATGCACATGGATGATATTGACCATGTAAAGGTAATTGATTAGTTTGCTCAACAGAACTCAAGGCAATACACTCTAGTGCTACCCAGCTCACACAAAGTTTAAAGAAAACCAGAGTAAAAGTTGAGGAGAGACAAGTAGAGCAATGTTTATGCTTATGACAACTTTTTTTCTCAGCAAAAGAAAGTGTCACTGTGATCTTGAAGGATTAATGTTATTTTTTTCAAACAAAGTAAAGTCACAATCCATTTTGATTACAATACTTTTTTACAGAGAAAGTTAGTCAGACTATGAGAGATTTATGGTTTTTCTTGCTAAATTCAGGTTAAGATTGCAGTTTGAGTTTATGATAACTTCAGCAATTTTACTATTTGAAATCATTATTACATTTCTTGTAAAGTGATTTTTCCATTCTATCTATCTCCATAGTCCTTTTCAAATAGTTCATTAAATATGGTTGTTGAAACTATATTATTATCATAAATGCGTTTCTTTTAATTTTTTTTTTTTAATTTTTTGATTTTCAATAAAAAAAGAACTATTCTCAGTTCTAAGAATGCAATTGTATCCTTGTTTTGTACATTTTGTTCACTTTGTAAAGCACTTTGAACTGCTTGCAGTATTTATCAGTTGCTAAAATATTAAACTGATTAAAGCAGTGAATCTGGCTCGTACCCTCTGCAATGACTGTTGAACAGAAACTCCAAGTTATGACAAAATATTAAGATTACTTTTTAAAAAAGCATCTCAAGTTAATATTTTTAGGGAAAGAACAGTAAAGCAAAGCTAATGATGAGAACACAAACTTGTAGATGGACGATATTTAAGTCTAAGAAGAAGTAAAATTATTTATTTTTTTACAATTTTAGCATTTCTTCTAAAAATAATAAGACTTGACTGGAAATGTCACAAGATTATCATATTTATTGCATGTTTCAACAATAGTTTATTTGCACAATAAAAAAGTGGTTAGAGACCGAATTTTCAATTCATTCTAACACGCTCCTTCAAAATAAAAGTTGGATTAAATAAACGAATTATCAAAATCAAGATATACTTCAAAATACGTATTCATTGACACTTTTAATCTTATCTTGTGCCATGAGTATAAGATAAGATAACTATTATTTGAGCCTCACAGAACTTTAATTTGAACTTGCAATCGTATTGCTAGAAGCACTTTGAGCTACATTTCTTTCTATGAAAAGTGCTTTAAAATTTGAAGTTGATTGATTTACTTTTGGATTAATGGATTGATGCTTGCATGTGTGTGATGATGATGATTTTCCGTCAACATAATTTTTTAGATTATAAATAGAGAACATATGTAAATATACTGCCTGAAAGCTGAAAGTAGCTGTTTTTAATTTGAAAGACCAAACCATTCATGTTTCCCAGGTGACCTGAATGCATCACTTTCCCTCCAGTTCCTCATCTGGAGTGTCACAGGTGATGCTGATGAGCACAATACATCTTACTCATGCACTGTTGAGCTGCAGCATTGTTTTTATCCTCTCATTAAACCATGAAGGTCACAGACAGAAACGTGATCCGGTTTCACCTCCAGGTTCTTCATGGAATCACTGTGAGGAGCTTTGAGAAGAGGAGAGACAGACTCTTCATGAGTGGACCAAAGGTCTTTGGAGTTCCTCTGGAGAATTTACCCAGGAGATACATCCCTGAGTTTGGACTGGTGCCGTGGTGAGTAGAAGACGTTGAAGTTCATGATCAGATATTTATTTATCCCTGTATAAACTCTTGTTTCAGCTTTTTAGTGGATGCTTGCTTATGTCTTCTGGAGCGTGCTGGAACTGTGGGTCTGTTTAGAAAACCAGGCTCTCTGCCACGCATTAAGATCCTCAGGGTGAGTTATATTGATTTATACATCACATTTAATCAACTCTCATTCACCACAGTGCTTTAACACCAATGAGACATAATAATGAGTTTTATCTCCCAAAACAACCATATACAAATGTATGAGGAGAATTGTATGAGGGGACAAACTGCTCTTGTGCAACCCTACTTTCCTTCACTTGGATGTGCAAATAATACAAATTCAACTTCTTTCAGGCAAAACTAAATCGTGGAGAAGGGTCTCTGTCCACAGCTCTCCCTTATGACGTAGCGACCCTCATCAAACAGTTCTGCAGGGAGCTGCTGGAGCCCTTGTTTCCCTCCGAGCTCCACGCTGCTCTGCTGAAAGCTCAGGCTCTGTCAAACCCTAAGGACCGGACTTCAGCCCTCCAGTTGCTGTCCTGTCTGCTGCCTGCGAGGAACTCCTCCTGTCTGCACTACCTGTTTGATTTCCTCTCCAAAGTCTCCAAGAGGTTTGACAGAAAACAGCAACAGGAGTCGGAATTTGATTGGGTTTTTGGTTTGTGAGAGCGTCCTGGTCAATTCATGCTTTAGCACTGTTAACTAACATGAAGCAGCCATACATAAAGTGCTGTAAGGGTAAATAATAACAAATTAAAAAGAGTAGCCAATTGTCAGATAAAAGAGAGAGGCATTTTTCTTTATTATTTTTGTCAGCTTAAATGAAACTGCAAGGCACAGGATTTAAGATCAGTATCCTAAGCAAACAAGTATTTTTAACAATCTTGTTTCTCATCAAAAAATGCTAAAATTTCTCAAACTTTTTACTAAAACATGCTGGGATCAGTCCACCTTACTGTCAGGAAACACAAATGTGTAACAGTAAAGTAAGGGAACAAGTCTAGATAACCAAAAGTTGTTTTTAGATGGCCCCCCTTGGATGTTTAATGATTTTAGTCCGTGTTTTGTGTCCCTGTCAGATGCAGTGAAAACTTAATGACCAGCTCCAACATCGCCACAGTCTTCGTTCCATGTCTACTGCCTCCACCAAACAAAGCAGAGATGTCTGAGGGTCGACTTGAACTCCGAGTTCTGGTCCTTCGTACCTTTATTGAAAACCCTCACCTATTTGGTAACATATGTCATTCTGTTACATCCTACTCTGTGATATGTTTACTGGACTGGATATCAGATCTTTGAGTTTTTCCCAGGTGTGATTCCTAAAACAGTGTTTGACAGCATGGACTTCCTGGTGAATTTCCATTTTCTGAAAGATGCAAAGAAAGGACACAAAAAGCGACCCAGCTTCAAAGGTTAAACATCTTCTTAAATACATTCAAATATTCTTTTTGTTTCGTAACATTTTGAAATTCTCTCAGCTATGCAGTATGCCAAGACAGTGCCCTGGGTCAAAGGGAGGTCAAAGGTGGAGGCGCCTGTCCTTGAGGAGAAACATGAGCCGACTTCAGGAGGCAAACCAACGCTGCGGAGAAGCCTCGGTCTGGAGACTTTTCCAAATGTGCAGCTGTTCAGGACCTGTCTGCCTGGTGCAGGTAAACACAGAGAGAGAGAAACAAGCTGAACGCATAACATCTCTACTTCACACATGTCAGTGATATTCAGATGATCTACTTTTAGAACAGAGTGTCAGTCCTGCAGCAGCTTTGTTGGTCAGTCCTCCCAAAGATGGAAGCAAGACCCCTCAAGGGAAACTGAAAAGGTGAATTTGGATTATTCAGTTATTTTTCTGTGGTGCATTTTACAATTTTTAAGATTTATTCACAATCTTAACATATGTGTTGAAGTCTCTGCAGGTTTATGTCAAAATGGTAACCACAGAACCTCATAAACTTAAGTTTTTTTATTCCATTTGATTCATTTCTTTTTTTTTAGGGATCTGTGTTTGGCTCATTTCCCCGGATTGCCCCGAGAAATGGAAATAGAAAGCTCGCCTGTGCTGACTGGAGTCGCGAAACTGCAGCTCACACCCTGGAAAAAACGCCACTCGCTCTAAATTTGAGTCAGAAGTCATGTGGGCTGACCCACGTCACATAATCTTTTTCATTCAGAAACATGATGGACTATTTTTTATTTATAAGACAGCATAAAATGTCAGTGTGACTGGTCTGTTTGTTTTTTAAACATCAGTATTTAATGTATGTATTTAATGCTCAGCTGGACTGTTTCTATTCTTTGAAATCACAATAAATTGCTTAATAGCTTCCATCTGTATGTTGCACATATATCTCTTTATAGGTGTTGGTGAATACGTTAATGGAAGACCAATCTTCCCTTGAAAAAATGTATGATTAGTTAGAAACTGAAATAATGGAATTGAACATACTAAGTGGTGGCACAACTGAACTACATAAAGGCGACTATGAAATCTCTCTGAAGTCTCGTTGCAGTGACATGATGCTCCAGGAGGAGGTTTTGAATCAGCCAATTAAAATAGAGGGTTTTGGGGATCTGCAGACGCGGATTGCATCCTCCTGCAACACTGTTTAACGGATACCCATTACACACAGTGAAATCGCATTTAACTTTCAAAATAAAGTGAAGTCAGACGAAATTGGTGACAGTAATACGTTTAGTCAAGCAAAAGTTAGAGCACCTCATGTGGGTATGAATCCCTTATTATGTTAAATTGATTGTATTCCGAATACATTTGCACGTCAAGTTTTTGTCATCACCTTTGGAGGCAAGCTTTTATTTTGAAGGCAGTTCAGGCACTGTCTTGCGCAGCAGGCAGGTTGTACTGTCATACACGGTAAGGAAAATGAAGACAAATACGACTGTTTTTTGGTTATTTATCATGTTTTCCTAGCGTTGAATCAATTGTTTTATTTGGTTGAAGTCCGTATGTAATATTTATCGAGAATTACGTGTTTTTTCCGTTTTATTGCGTATTTTGTAAGCTATTTATAGACTCCATCAGCCGTCTGCGTCTGTTTGTTGATCCATGATGATGTCCTCATCAATAAGCAGAAAAATCCCCGTTTTGTGTTATTTGAAAGATTATGAAAGATAATTTACATCGATTCATTATACATTCAATGCATTTTCATCGCAGTAGTCTGTCGTGCGTCCACGCAGCTGTATTTGCACAATTACGCACCTCTCCACTTCCTATTATGTAGGATCTATTGTGTGTTTACTGTTTCTGGTTCTTTTTCTCCTCCAGATGACAGAAATGGCTCCAGCGGTTCGGTTAGCCTTATTCAGCCTCCTCCTGGTCCTGCAGTTCAGCAGAGCTCCGGCCCGCAGCCCCCGCACGGTGGACCAGGTCTCTGAGGCCGACATCCAGAGGCTCCTGCACGGAGTCATGGAGCAGCTGGGCATCGCTCGGCCCAGGGTGGAGTATCCTGCTCATCAGGCCACGAACATCGTGGGTCCTCAGAGCATACAGGGTATGACGGATGCAAATTTACTTTGATATGCATTTTATTTAGGCAATCCATGATTTCTCTCGTTGAGAAAATATTCAGATTATGAGTCCAAGTCCTCGGCTTTTAAGTAACTGAACCGTTTTTATTTCACCCAAATAACAGCTTTTTCTTCTCTCAAAGTATCTATGTATGAGTGTGTTCTCTTACAAGAAAAAAAAACATATTTTCCTGACTATATCAGCAATTTAAAGACATCCCCAACAACAGTAACGTTAAATATGTTAAAGCACCTAAATTCTTAAAGTTTTATTGTTGGTATCACTTTTTAAATAAATCTCTCATTTCATTTTAGTGGTATTTCATCATTGATTTTTCCTCACTGTGTTGTTATTTTTTTTTTCTTTTGGTATTTTGTGAATATTTTAGGTATTGAAGAACAGGTTTCTGATTTTCTTTTGAAATTTTTTAAGAAAATAAAAACATGTCTTCCTCATTCTTGAGGGAAATCATTAATCATTGCCTGAAAATTATTGATCATATAAGCAACTCAGTTATTTCTCTAGCTCGCCTTTAGAAAAACATTTGAAGATGAGCTTAAATTCTGAAAGATCAACCAAAAGGTCTTAAATGTGAAAAGTATTATTAAATCCAACAATCTGCTTTATTGATGGAGTGATAAGGCTGTTTTTGTGATCACTGTAGTGTCTCTGTTCCTCCACAAGGTGGTGCCCACGAGGGGCTGCAGCATCTTGGCCCTTTTGGAAACATCCCAAACATTGTGGCTGAGCTGACAGGAGACAATGTTCCCAAAGACTTCAGTGAGGACCATGGATACCCAGACCCTCCAAACCCTTGTCCTCTGGGAAAAACAGGTGGAGACTGAG
Source organism: Thalassoma bifasciatum (assembly GCA_008086565.1). Taxonomy (NCBI): domain Eukaryota; kingdom Metazoa; phylum Chordata; class Actinopteri; order Labriformes; family Labridae; genus Thalassoma; species Thalassoma bifasciatum. The sequence goes on along the minus strand of RPOG01000159.1, from coordinate 504,081 downwards.
ATCCAGAGGAGGATATCTATCAAAATATTCATGTGTGTCATAAGGAAAATCAGAATGAAAGTGATTCATTTTCTTCTTTGTGTACAGCAGCAGATGGTTGTTTGGAAAATGCTCCGGACACAGCTGAGTTCAGCAGAGAGTTTCAGAAACATCAGCACCTGTTTGACCCGGAGCACGATTATCCAGCTCTGGCTAAGTGGGTGAGTAAACAAAACTCAATTGTTGTTGTCAGGAAGAATCATGCATTAATACTGTTGTAATCCCTAACAAAGGAGAAGAAAACACCTTTTTCATTTTCATTCCAAAACATTGCACTGCATTGCAAAGGAAACATGTTCAACTATCTGACAACTGATTTTTTTCCTGACCTTCCAGAACAAGGAGCTTTTGTACCAAAAACTGAAGGGTGGACCCAAAAGAAGGAAAAGGGTAACTTGTTTTCCTCTTCTTCTCCAAAAAAATCACAACACCATCACTGTATCTCACCCCTGCAGGGAGCTTTGGACTCTTAAACTCACCACTTCCCATCAGATTTGTTGTGAGGACAAAGTTGACCCATTTCTTGTGAATGCACTGTAGTTAATTTGTCTCCCTCTTCTCTGCAGAGCGTGAACCCATACCTGATGGGACAGCGGCTGGAAAATGTGGTCGCCAAGAAATCAGTTCCTCACTTCTCTGAGGAGGATGAGGATGCGGCGCCGACCGCTAAATCCACGACCTAAGCTCTTGCACCTAAAAACACTCACTGAAATATTCACAGTATGCTCTCAGAATCGAGTTTTTAACACTATAGATTAAAACATTTTGGGTGTCAAACAGCAGACATGAGTTTATGAATGAAGACAAAGTAAGTTGAGGAAAGTTTCCGTACTGTTTTTGTTAATTGTTTCACAGTATTTAGAAGTATAAGTCTCCCGGCTAGCTGCTTTTTGGTGAAGAGCTTTCACATGTGAAATAAACATGAAAAATTTGGTTCAAGAACTTGATCTTCAACTTTTGATAGTATCCAACAATATTGATAACTTTCAGTTCATAACAGGAAAGGTCGGGACATCGAGTAGAAAACACTCACTGCCTCTGAAACTGCTGTAGCTTCTTTGGACTTTGGCATTGAGCTCAATTTTGCTGTTTTTATGTTTAAGGATGAAACTTCAGGAAAAACTTTGGTTCATTCTTAGTTTTAAAGTTTCTCCTCAGAACAAAACCGACCCTTACAAAGCATGCCTGCCTGTGATATAGAAATTAAGACCAAAGCAAAAGCATAAGTTCTTTGATGCAGTTTTTCCTTAAAATAGTACACATCAACAATTCCATAACTCATGTTAATGAATCTTATTGGAAAAGTGTTATCTTAGTGTGCTCACACTGGAAGAATGATTTTTGCGTCATGTGTCCTGCCAAACAATTACTTATTTACACATTATTTCAAATGCCACTTTACCAATTCATCAGCAGGTAGACTCTTCGCATTCCACAATGTTAAAAACTTATCTGTCAGCATACACTTTCATCCACTCTTGTATAGTTCTAATCTGTATAAAGACATTCAGATTTAAAGAGATGTTGAATAAGAAAGTTATTATATTCAAGACTGTACAGGCTTAAAGTAACTCACTTGAAAGTTTATTTTCGTCTTAATATAACAGTTTATATCCTCAGATTGATTACACATAATGATCCTCAAAGTGCATTTTAAAATGTCGTAGCCTCACTCTATCATGTGATGAGTGCCTGTTAATTCCCACACTGTTGCATGGCTGGCATCTGTTGTAAATCTGTTCTCTTCACCTTACTGCAGAGTCACTGAATCAGTGCTGGGTTAGTTCTTTGTGTTTTTGTTCTGTTAAGTCAAATTAAAGATTTATCTGCATTGAAAAAGTCTGGAGTTGGATTTTCTTCCCTTTTTTCTGTTGGATGAAGAAATGATGAGGGTTTGAGGTGGGGCGTGTTTAACTGGAGCTCAGTTTAGAAAAGCTGTGCGCATCATTCATCAAGCCACACCAGAGGAGGCAAGGACAGAAGAAGCACGTGCTGAAAACTATTTGGATTAAATATTCTTTGAGGATCCCACCACACATTGGGTAACTTATGATTTATCATTATTCAAGAGAAAGAATGTCATTTCTTGGTGCGTGATGCGCGCGTAAAAGCTGTGCGTAAAATTCTCACCATCTGAACCAAACTCACACTTCTCCTCCCTTGGCTCCAGCTATGATCTGTGCAGTACTTCTGGCGCTGCTGCTCAGCCCTCTGTGGAGAACAGAAGCAGCCAACTATCAAGGCGCTTTCCCGCATCCAAACAAATACAACCTAAACGAACCGGACAGATGCCAAACAGCCGCCATCACTGGATTAATTTCCCACGTGCCTGGACCTGTAACCTCCACAGACGAAGTCCTGGAGTCCAGTCAGGAAGCGCTTCATGTCACGGAGCGTCGCTACCTTCGCCTTGACTGGTGTAAGACGCAGCCGCTGAAGCAGACGATCCAGGAGGAGGGCTGCCTGAGCCGGACCATCATCAACCGCTTCTGCTACGGCCAGTGCAACTCCTTCTACATCCCGAGACACAACTACCAGGACGGAGAGGCGTTTCAGTCATGCTCTGCCTGCAAACCCAAAACCTTCAGCACTGTCACTTACACCCTCTTCTGTCCGGGTCAGACACCCAGCACGAGGAAAAAACGGGTGCAGCGCGTAAAGCAGTGCCGCTGCACGACGATCGATACGGATTAGACGCAGATCAAGTCATCCCAGTTCTATAGCCTGTGGATTAATGGAGCTTTTCTAAATACAAGGAGACCAAAGACATGTTCCAGTTACAGGACGCGTGAACTTACTGGAATATAATTCAGATATGACAAAAAGCAAAACTGACACTCCAAAATGTTGATTCTGACGCCGTAATCCCTCTAATATAGGTGCTTTTCCAGCAAATATTTGTTAAAACATTCATGGCATGTCTCTCCAAATACTGAGTTTCTGTTTTGTCTATGTTGAATAATCAGTAGGAGTAAAAGTTTTAACTTTCAAACAGATTTGATGTTTATAGCCCTAAGATTTTAGATGGAGGATGAAAGTCTGTGACCTGGCTTTGTACACTTCATTCTCTTATATTTGTTGCAGTGCATGTGTAGGCACCGCAAAAAAACCCTGAAATCTAAGGAAGTGTTCATGTCTTATTTTTAGTATGAAATGTCTTTTTAGACGTAATAAGGGCCACAACTGAAAAATCATCCAGCCCAGGACGTATCTTATTTCAAGTTATTAAAAGACAAAATTGATATATAAAAATCTGCCATTGGGGCAAGAAAAAATCTGCTTTTCCAGTTCCTTGAAATTAGAGTAATGTCTTAATACAATAAACTTATTTTTACCTGGTTGACCATTTTAATTCTGTTTATTTGTTTTCTTTTGTGTTGTTTTCCTTGTTACAAGCAATTCAGTAATCAATTTTGTCTTTAAATGATTTGAAACAGGACATTTATCTGGACTGGTCCGGTGAATGTGACTCATTTTATGTCTGCAACTACATTTCTCCTTATAACACTTGCAAACACTTGCTTAAATTTTAGTTTTTTTTTTCAGTGAGGACTCTGATTTTTTTATTGTTTTCCACTGTGTGGGATGTAAAAATATTCTTGTAACCTGCACTGCTTGATGACACTTAACATCATTTATGTGTACTGAATCGTCTTTTTGTTGTCCAGTTTCTTGTAAATAAAACATTTCCAAAGTGCTGAAATCATTCATTTTCTCATTGTTGATTTTATTTGTTGTAAAAATGTGCAAAAGATTGGTTTAACACATCAGAATTCACGCAAAATGTAAGACAAATCTATTTCAGTGTATACAGCATCAGCATGTCTTCTGCCTACATATTGCACAAGATTTTTTTTTAAATTAAAACACACTTTGAAGTAGGGAAACATATCACGTGAAGCTGTCAGCATGAGAAGAGAAGAACTGTAAAGGATGCGCAAAACATTAAAGATAAGCAGATTTTTAAATATTGTTTGGTTTCAAGTTAGTTTGAAGGAAGGCTGGCTTCTTTCTGTCGAAGTCGCTCTTTCTGTTGAGGGAAAACAGAATCTGCTTTAGTTTGATGAACATTGACCACTGATTTAGACTTTGAGCTTGGATTTCTTTTAAATCCTGTCTGTTCATTTACAACCTCTGACATTTCTGACATACCAGTGGTATAAATTTGAACATTAGATGTTTTTAAAGGAGTCTTACCAGGCTGTTGCCATTGATCTTTCTCGTCTCCACCTTCTTCTCTGATGTGATCCTCTTCACAGACATCTGGGCCTCTTTTAGTCTGTGGAAAAAAAATCATGTAAAAATCATCTGGTTAATGCATAAAAAATGTGATAAACTGAATCCAGTAAAACAACCATGATATAAAAAGTCCAGTTAGACTTGTATCATGGATAAACTGAAGTCAGTGTCATGGTGCCTCCTAATGAGGTCAACATAAACATCCTTGCTTTGAGGATGAAATGAGACCTTTGAAAAGTTGTGGAACAAAATGTTGGCCTTATTAAACTTTAAAAACTGAAACCCAATAAGTGTTGATGTCTTATTTGTGGTATAAATGGTCTCAGACTCAGATTGTTTAGACCTGAAAATCCAGAAAAAGCCTGGTTGTGTCAAGTTTATTGAAATAACATAGATGTCTTCATAGAAGAAACTTAGCAAGTAGTTATTTACTCTTTCCAACCACTTAATGTGATTTAACTTTTAATATCTTGGAATCAGACCTTTTCTGGACTTGTCCGGTGAATGTGGCTCATATTAAGTCTAATAAGGCAACATTGGCTCAAAATACAACATTATCACTTAGTTAGATTTTATGGCACTTTAGAGGTTATTTATCAGCTTAAACTCACCCTATTTTAAAAGGATAAGAAGTTTAAGTGAACATTGTACCTCTCTTTGGAGATGCTCTTGTTCTCTCTCTTCCAGCGAGCCTTGAAGTCAGCACAAAATTCAAACCAGAGCATGAAAAGATAAGCTGTGGTCACGTCCTTCTCTCCCGTCTTAGGCTTCAGTCCAAAGTACTGAACCAGGTCCTGAAAACTACACCGGAAGGACATAAAAAAGAGGATTAAACTAAGATAGTTAATACTTTTATTGTTATCAATCAGCAGTTGTACTCTTTCTGGTCTCAGAGTTGTGATTCTTTCTTCTTTGGGTACTGCATTAATTATGATATGTCTATTCTTCACAAATATAGTTAAGGTTCAAGAAATTCAGCACAGAGATGTCTTTCAATGATTCATACAGTGATAACAACATTGCGTATTTTCCCAATTTATTATTTATATGGTGATTACTTTTTCTTGATTAAATTAACATTTTTGGATTGAGACATTGTGGCTTAAGCATGGTGAATAAGCTATTAGTTATCATACAATACTAAGAAATACTCAAATGCATTACTTGGACTGAGCCACTAAAATGATGAGTTATATAACTTGTACAACTAATCCAAACCCTTTAAATCAAAGTCAAAGAAAAAGTCAGTTTATGTCATAATAATACGTAGCACAGTTTGCAAAGCTACATGGTTTTCCAACCTTTTCTGCACCGTCAGGAGCTGATAGGAAGCTTCTCCATGTTCTTTTCGTGCTGCAGAGAAAAAAGGAAACGTTTTTTTTAATGTTTACTGTTTTTGTTTTGTACATGTATTTTCACACCCAGCCTTCATGGGCTTACATGACACCAGGAGTTCATGGAGTCAGGATCGCGCCTGTTCTTTGGCGTTAAACAGAAGGAGAAACTAAAAGCAAAATATTCACTAATAAGAGCCATAAAAAGCAACTTCTGTGTTTGAATGAGGATCTCATCTGTGAAGACGGACCCCTTTGAGGAAGTTCAAATTAACAATCTGACAACATCCAACTTTCTGATTAGAGTTCCTCTGTGCCGGAGTGTCTCTGTCGGGAGTCACTGCAAAATCTTTCTGATCCCTATCTAAGCGTCTAGCCTTCACTCTATCTCACACTCACACACAAACAAGCAAAGATATCAAAGCCACAAAAGACAGACAAAGGTCTTCAGAGCACTAGTAGAACAAAGAAGATGAAATATTGAAAATGAGCATGTATGTCATGTCTGTGATGGTTGTGTTTTCTGATTTAATAAGGTGCAAAACCCCAAACAACCTGATTTAAGACTCACCACTGAGAACAAAAGCTTCCATCTTGTCCTTAAATGGCTGCAGGTGTTCCTCCGGAGAGTCAGAGCAAACTCTCTGCACATCTTTCTCACACCCTGAATGACAAGGAACAAAGAAGAAGAGGAGGGTTAGAAATAAGGGGAACCACCTGATATGTATTTCTTTCAGTGTTTAAAACCAACACAAAAGCCTCAGGCAGGGAGAGCACACCTCCACTCCCTATTATGTGTATACATGACAAGCTGAGGCAGGGAGAGCATCAGCAAAGACAGGAATACGGTGCATCAGTGACAGTACATATGACACATCAGACACAGCAGCAAAGGAGGAGCTCTGGTTGCATCTCTAGCAGATAATCCCTCCTGCACAGACTTTATTTTTAAGCTTTAATATTGCAGCTTCAACTTCTAACTCCAACATGTTGTGTGGAAATGAAGTCAAAGAGAAAGAGGGGAAAGAACTGTTTAAACCAGCTCCACCTGTGCCCTAGCAGGAGGTTATCAGCTCCACTTCCCTTTTTCATATCGCTTTTAGAGATTCACCCAGAGATGGCGACTACAAACCCCCTCTCGTCCTCTCACTCTCCCTCTCTCTCCCTCGCTCGTTCTTCTCTCTCTCTCGATCTCTGCCAGACTCCAGCTCCATGTGGCTCTGCGTCCAATCAGTGGATCAGAGGAGCCAGTCTGCAGAGCCAGTCATAATACAGGCTGCAGAAGGAGCCGAGCCCTGAAGCCCCCGTCCCCCCCCCTTCTAACCCGACGCTCGATCAACATCTAGCAGATAAGATTACAAAAGAATACTGTTTTCATTCAGGATTTGTGTAAACTCTGGAGGCGGGTATCTCTCTTTCTCTCTGCATTGTGTGGCAAGCCTTTCTTTTTTTGTCTGCTTCTCGTGTGTGACAGAAGTTTGCTTATTTCAGATCGAAGAGGGTTACAGACCTCCACATAAACAGAAAGTGGAGACTGTGGGAGGGATTTTGTTTCTCGTTGGGGGTTTATTGCTTTTGTAAAGAGGTTTCAGAGGTCTGATGATGACATGTTTGAATCAGGCACTTCAGAAATCAGAAAGGTAAAATAAATCAAATAACAGTGGACCTAAAGCTGACTAATACTGGGAAAATCTCTGTGCCTGCCTTTTTTTTTTGAGTTAATAGAGTGAAAGTGTCAGCTTTCGGAGATGAAGAATGCAATTCACAGAATGTCCACTGGGGCTGGCTCCAAAAGCTGCAGAGTCCCCAATAAGCCCTACTTAAAAAACATTCAACTTCAGAGCAGAAATACAGATGTTTACAGTCTGCTTCAAAACCCATTTTGGTTCTTCAATAACATCTATATTTGTGCCAGGGAGAAGAACCACGTATTCTAGTTGGTAGCTGGGCTTTTAGAGAGAGTAGAAAATGAGAGACAGAGACGGCAAAAGGCCTGGATCTTTATCGTCTGCTTGGGAGGACCAATCAGTGATTCCCAACTGGTGGGTCATGGACTACTTTTTTAGTGGGTCACTGGCAAATTAAGAGAAAAATCTTGAAAATCACTCCTTGTTTTGGTATGTCTTCATTGCTCTTTGCACCATACATACGTACATTATTAAGATCATTTGAACTGAAGCTTTTCTGCCAATGTTTCTGAGCCTGACAGAGATCAAATTTGTGCAATAATGGAGTAAAAGCTCAAATAGAGACATCTTTTCAATGTAACGTAGCTTTTGAGTCTCATTCCCCTCAACAGTCAGCATGGATGACTTCAGAGGAAATAATCTGTGTGGGGAAACATTTCATACCAAGCGAAGAGAAAACACAGGGAGAGTGAAGAGCGACAGGAGCAGAGCTTCAAACCAGGCATGAGGGCAGAACAAAAGGCCTTCCAGATTTGCACGCTGGTTTGAGTCGACGGCTCGATAAGACAAAGCTGTGTTGAGAGCTAAAGAAAGCAATCTGTGGCACACATCTGGGGGCCACACTGGAGCCCAGGTGATAGAGTCAGGCAGGTTAAGGATCTGTGCATCTCTGCAGAGGCCTGTGCAGATACACCTCAGATACTGCAGGTCTGGAGATTACATAAGTGGGAAGCTATGGTCTCCCTGCACTGGCGACATGGGTACAAAGAAACAATGATGGCAGATCTGATGGGCAGGAGGATTAGGAGCTGGATCAGAAAGGCGCCAGGCCAGTATCAGCAGGAGCAGGACTCCTGTTAGTCTCTGAGAACACGCACTTGCTGCGCGGCAGAAACACACGCACACATGGAGGACAACAATGCACTGGCTGACAGACGGACACACGTAGGAAAGGGCATTGTTTTAAACTCGCTAAATGTCGTCATGTGTGAACACTGAGAAGAGAAGAGAGAGGGACGAGGTTTAAGGAGAGAGGAAATCTTTTGTTTTGAGGCTTCGGCTGACTCAGTTCAGTCAAAGAAGTGAGCCTTTAGCTCAAAGTATAAACAGTTACTGAATGGCAGGGGCCAGGAATGGGAAGAACAGCACGGTGAGATGTAAAAAACAGGGAGGGGGACGTCTGAGGCAAAACGATGCCAGACTGAGTCGAGGTTCAGTCTGTGGGAACCACTGAGAATCAGAGCGATAGAGTTACACAGGCTGCCTGAGGTTTAAAACAAAAACACACAACAAAATGACCACAGGACGAAATATTCCAGTCTCACAGTCACACGGCGCTCAGCGTCTGACTGTAACTATCAAGCATGATCGAGCTGGCTGTGATGAAGACGTCACTTACTTGTCAGGTCTCGCTCCAGCTGTCTCACGTCTCGGTCCAGGTCTTCAAACTTGACCTGAGCTGCCAAGAAGACGTCCTGCGGCTCAGGAAGAGGGAACAAGCTCTTGTCTGTGCCGGCGTTCTGGTGGATTAGGATTGAAACAAAACATCTGTTAAATCACGACAAATAAATCTGCTGAAATAAAAAAAACATGTGTTCTTGTACCTCCAAACCGTCAGTTTGAAAGTAGGACAACTTAAAAAACTTTAGGCTTATGATTAATACAAATCTGTCTGGTGAAAATGGATGAAAAATGGCCTTTGAGCTCAGTTAGTTGCACACAAAATGCATTTCAAAAATATGGCTAACAATTAAAAACAATCACATCACATCCAACACAAAACAACAAGCAAACAAAGACAAAGCAGTAAACAGCAGGTGTGATCACTTTTTGGACACATAATGCTTAAAGACTCACAAAAAGACATTCAGCAGCTTCTTGCAGTGTGAAGGAACAAATCAAGTACAGGTGAACTTTTTTGTATTCCTTAAATAATATTTTTCAACTAAACTTTTATAGGAGTGACTGTACTGTGTCAGACATCTACGGTTACTGTTGATTTAAATAGAGATGTGAGCTGATGCTCGTTTCCATCTCTTTCCTCTTGTTAGACTTTTAATACACACAGAGAAAATAGAGGGAAAGTATAGAAAACAGACTAAAACTCATTTGAATAATGGTACCTTGTCCACGTTGTGCAGGTAGTACGACACCACGTAGTCCACCAGACTGATGCGATTGTCCTGAAGAGACACAGAGCACAAATTAACACCAGAAAAAAATCTAAAGTTTTTCAATCACTATTCAGCAAAAAGGATTTACACCAAAAAATTATGCTTTTTATGACTTTAAATTTTGTATTCTGTGTAAAAGGGGACGAATTTCTTACTCAGATCACAGGATTTCAAAAAGCCACAATTTCACTTGCACAGTCATTATTTAAGTCAAAGAAAAAGAAAAGAAAGCAATATTTGCAGTGGCCTGATCCTCTTCTGTACTATTCTTTTAAGGTCAAACAATGTAAATAATTAAGACTAAGTAAGTGTTATATCTTATTTTTAGTAAAGATGCTTTATTGGACTACATATGAGCCACATTCACCTTTTCTGAGTCTAGAAAATTGTTCAATATCAAGGAATTAAAAATCAAAAGTAACACATGAATTACTTGACTTAGTTTCCTGAATGAGACGTTTGTTTCAAGAAACTAAGCAAGTCATTGTTCAATTTTTTGTTTACTTAGTTTTTTTCTTACCCCTTTTGAAAATTTTTATTAAATCTGGGGGAGGGAGGGGAGGGACACTTCCCCAGAACTGACACCTAAGCCTTGTCCTGGAGAATGTTTCTGCTTCCATAATAAAAGACAACTCTTTCTACGTTTGCACTTCTGCCCTGATCCTTATTTTTCAAAGGAAAAACTGTGTAGGACCAAGAAAATTGGGGCACGTCATCTGAGTCTCACCCGGCTCTTCACGTCCTTCAGTTTGGGAAGAATCTCCAAACCAAAGCCATCAGCTTGACCTCTGACCCTGCTGCCTCCATTCATGTGGTTTCCCAGAGCGAGCACCAGACCGACCACCTTCTTCACCCCATCACTCTCCAGCAGAGCCTTTAACAAACAACACTCAGGGTTAACTACTAAATTAGTGACTTAATTATATTTGTAAATGTTTTAATCCAATGAACAACGTCGTTCACACGTTTCCTACCTGACACACAGAAGAGAGAGTGTTGAGTTTGCGTTGGATGGACGCAATCCCGTCGGTGAAAGCCGCCTGGAAGATAATGCAGTGAGCTCGTCCTGCGAAGTCTGGGATCTGAGACAGCTCATACAAGAACCTGGAGCACACAACGGGAAAATTAACACACATTTGACACACATACACACATACCTCTGTATACATGTGAGCTCACAGCCTCAGACACTGACTGTTCAGGTTTGTCCAGCAGTTTGACCTCCTCTTCCTCTGACGTCTCGTAGTGTTTCTGGATCCTCTGCAGCTCTTCAGGCTGGGCTCTCTGACACAGACAACAAACACAAAGACTCTGTTACTGTCACGTGTTTTCAGTCAAAGCGCTGTTTAATATGATGTAACACTCACGTTCTCATACAGCGCCTCAATTGCTTCCAAATCCACCACAGAGTGATCCACGGTCAGCACGGCTACAAGACAGAACAAGGAATCTCTGAACCAAAACACTAGAGCGACAGTATCGTTGGAAAACATCACAATGAGAACTTAATTTGAGGCTCCAGTTAGCTTAGAGATTGAGCTTTTTTTTCCTCCTTTTCACTCCCAGATTGTATAATTAGTTTGATTTAAGTTGATGAAACACTGAAGTTCCTTGTGTAGAAAATGAGCCTCTGTTTGAACTCTATGGCTCTGGCAACCGACATTAACTGTGCTCTGATGCTAGACAGTCAGGGGCATCTACTGAAAATCAATCGAGTTACACATCCTCAGTCAAGCATCTGAAATTTTGTCTCCAGACTCTCTGTACTTATCCATCCAGACTCCAAAGAACAACACTCAACCCTGTCCCTGCCTTTGATTGTGTCAAAATATGCGGGACAGTGCACAGATCTGCGCTTTATTAGCAAACATTTAAAACATGACCAGAATTTGTAAAAATAATCAACATTGTATTTTGATGTGACCTTGGGTATTAACAACTCACCTTGCTGGATGTCTTTCATCTCCAAGTGGAGGCTTGAAATGAGGATACCCACAGCTTGAGAGCGTTTTCCATCCAGCAGCTTAATGATCTGATGCATACACATGGACAAACACAGACACACACACACACACACACACATGAACAAAATGAAACCTGGTCACCGTGACCACCAAACCACTAGACACCACCAGTGACTTATCAGTGAACCCAATCTACCCTACTGCACAATAGCATCCTCATCTTCATCTCATTTGTATTTATTCATTTCTACTTATTTTATCCTCTTATTGTCTCTAAAATTGTATTGGCTGCAATTTGGATTAAGATGCTGTAAACGGAAACTCATGGCATCGCTGTCAGAACATGATTGAAACCCAGGTAGGAAATGTGATCAATCAGAATTCTGGGATTTAGGTTTGAGTGTTTATGTTTTGGGATGAAAGAAAAAAAAGGAATTATTTTAAAGAGAGTAAAAAGTCTGAATCTGCAGTTCTGAAGCCTTTCACAGGATTAAGACGCGCTGACATCTTTTAACCTAATGACATTCACCCCCTCTGGTGGACAAAAGATGTAGTGCAAAAAAAGGCTGAAAAGCTGGGAGGAATCTTGTCTCATTGTTTTGCCTCAGACGTCTCAAGAATTTCTTTATCATCATTTTACCTTTTTAATTACTTCTTATTTCCTTTTATTAATTGTAAACCTCATTTTTTCCTTTCATTATAATACATTTAATAAAAAAGCACTTTAATCCTTTTATGTATAAATAAAATTCTTACTTACCTTCCTGGCTTTTGCTTTCTTCTCATACGCCTCAGACAGTGGCTTCCTCTTTGGCTGTGTGGTGCTTTTGGCGAACAGATCCTCAAACTCGCTGGTGTTGATGATGTTTGGCTCCTCCAGGTCGTTCCACACAGTGTTGTTACTTCAGAAAAAAGAAAAGAGAAAGATATTCAGCCTGTGTTTGGATCCATTTCATCATACTCTACAAACACAATCAGGTTTTGGATGGAGTTATGGTTAGAAACTTAGAATGGCCAGCAGCAAGGGACTAACGCTGCAGTTCTGGATCTGCAGCCTGTTGTAGTTTCACTTTAGTCTTTTACGGCTGCCTAAGGTTGATTTGGACACTCTATTTCACTAAAATCAGAATAAAATTATTCTTATTCTTTTCTTCTCTTGGTTCTGTTTTATTTAGAGCACCTTTTAGATCTTTGAACCACATTTAACATGAGGATACAGGTTTTTGTTCCTGACTGTGGGCTTACTTGTTGTCCTGGATCTGGATTCTGGTCCAGTACAGAGGTCTCATGGGTTTGGAAGGCTCCACTGCTGGTTTCCTGGGAGGTTTATCAGCTATGAATCCTCCGCCTGGTGGAGGAGGAGGAAACCCTGGCATGGTTGGAGGAGGAGGAGGAGGAGGTGGAGGAGGAGCAAACCCTGACATGCATGGAGGAGGAGGCGGCGGTGGAGGAGGAACATTTGGCGGCTGGATGTGGTTTTGAGTTGGAGGCAAACATGGCGGAGGAGGAGGAGGAGGAGGGGGAGGAGGAGGCAAAGAGCCTGGTTTGGTTTGTTCTGATGGAGGTATCTCAGCTCTGGGAGGAGGAGGGTCATACGGGGCTCCCTCCTTCTCCCCGTTCAGACTGAGGCTGATCAAATTCAGATCCAGCTTTTTAGGAGCCACTCTCAGCTCCTGAGGACTCGAGCAGACCCTCCCTGATCCCTCTCCATCCTCAGGAGTCTTCACAAACGTCTCCCTGTCCGTCTGGATGCAGACTGTGCGGAAAGATTTGTGAATGACGTCGTCTCCTGTTGAAACTGACGCATCTTTAAGCTCTCCACGCAGTCGAGTCCCGACCTCAGCGAGTTCATTCTGCAGCTCGGTGAGACTGAACTCCAGATGAGCCACTTGTTTCTCGTTCTCCTCTTTCTGCTTCCAGAGTTCAAGGCCAAAGTCCTCCTGAAAAAAAAAAAAGACTCACTTTGATGACTCTAATGTTGTTATTACATTCAAATGACAAGACCAAGATTCTTATTCTATGTGATGCCAAAAAATGCAAAAGAAATTTTAAATCTCCAAAAATAATGACCCATTTCCAGTGATATTCTTCTAAGAATAGATTTTTTTGGAAATTTTTACTCTCTTGTTGTAATCTGTTTCATGCTGCTTTTAAGACAATTTGGACATTTTTAGAAGCTAACAGATTTGAAAAAGTAATAAAACTATAGAGATAAATAAATAAATAAAAAACATCCTATTTCACCAAAAATGTACAAAACTAGAATGCAGCCTTATTTTTTTTTCACCAGACAGAGGGATGCTATGCAAACCTTTTCTCTGGTCTTTTCACAGTTGTTAACATTATTTTCTGGCTCTAATGAAACAAAGTACAATAGGTTTAAACATTCATGCACGCAAACTCATTTGTTCTCAATAACAAAGGGGCTTAATTCATAAAAGGATTTCACGTCTGAACTTGTGCAAACAAGCCAGAAAGATGTCGTCTTTATTGAGTTTAGTACTCCACAAACAGCCTGCTGAGCAAACAGTGTGCCAGTTTTATTCGCAGACATTTTAATCTTCTATAATGCATTCATATTGATGGACACAGACACCCTTCTTTGCAAAAACAGCTAAATCACAGCCTAATGCAGTTCAAGTGAAGTATTTCCTGTCTGCTGTGAGCTGGTGGAGACTGCACTGCAGTAAGAGTGGTTACGCACAAACTTCAATACTCTTAGTTCTGGATGTGTCTGATGTGTCAATTATTTTCATGATCAGAAAGAGTTAAATCATTCTAGAGATGTGTGAAGATTACGCCTGATAGAGTAGTTTATTGTTTTATTTTCTAAATAAACTGTGAAATTTCTGCCATATCTGTCAGTTAGTTTAACTTCAGCCCAAAAAACACAGCTAACACTTGTCTTGGCACACCATTTAGAAATCTTTTGTCACCAAAGGCTTCAGAAGAAAAAAAAAATGAAACAAAGACATTTGTTTTGGTTGCTCAAGGACCTCAGTCAAACGCACAGGGAGCTTCAAATTCCATGAAGATCATTTTGATGGCAGAATAAATATTTAGATTAATGTTGGCAGCACCACCTGAATGGATCATCCACACTGACCTGCAGCTTCTCCAGCTCTTCTTTACATTCTCTCTTCAGCTGCAGGAGAGCAGCTTGATGCTCTGTGAGGAGACAGTAACAAAGAAAATTCAGACACAACACTACAAAACTTGACCACAAGGTCGCAGCAGAGTCTCAAATCTTGGACTAACCACCTGGGCAAATGTTTATCCTCTGAAGGAGGACTGGACTTCAGACTGTCAGTTGATCATTTGTGATACCATCTTTAGAACGGTGTTTGTTAATGCACAGACTGATCACACAGCTTAACTCCTGCTCAAATAACTTTTATAATCCAGAAATTTAATAGTTAAAAAAACTATTTGAGTGTTTTTCAAGAAGTTGTGATGTTGAGTCTTTTCACTACCATAACTGTCTTTAAACTCTCACATAATATTTGTTTTTTAGACTCAGACTGACCCTCTTTGGTATCCATTCGTATAAAGTCCTGCTAAAACTTACTGTAACACAAGAAATACATTATTATTTCCTATTCTGCAAAGGGCTTTAGACTTTTTTTTTTAAAAAAAGGAGGAAAGGAATTTTTAATAAAATTTGTCATTAAACGGTTGACTTCAAGGGAATCCTGTTCATGCCCTTTTGGTGCAGATCTACCAAGAAAACCACACGTAACCTGGTTCTTCATTTCATTGATAGACTCAGGTTTAAACAGACCACTGCAGAATAACTGTTGCATGTGGGCTGGAATGAACATTTTCACAAAGAGCTTAACGCATGTTTTAGCCTTCAGCCAGTGTTTTTTACTTTGGCCATGCTCTATCACTCTCTCAATTAGCTTTCCCCTGCCCTTTTAGCGTTAGACAGACCAGCTCCTGTTTCCACCATTACTACATAATTAATCCAAGAAATCATTTTCAGTAGAGTAAAACTCAGCTCTCTCTTCTCACTGCTTAACTTCAGCAGCCTGCGTGGAGTTGTCATAGAGACTTCAACATACTGTAAATCAATCTGGTCCTGCTTGACCCTATCAGAAAGTTGAGAAATAGCATTTATAAATAACCTACTTTGGTGCTGATTGTCTCATTATGAGTTGTGGGTTGTGATCAGGCTTATATCCAGATATGAGACTTTTTCAAGATCACTTAAGTCCTCACAGTCCCATTAAAAGTCAAAAGGATCATTTTTGAAGGAGCAAAGTCTGTAAAAGGTCGGGGATGAAGAAGCTGTTCAGGGAGTTTTAAGGATCATTATTATTACAGTCTGTATCCCATGATCCTCCAGTCTGAATACAGTTTAAGACACACTAAGACACACAGGGTGGGGAAGTGTTTACCGAGGCTGTTCCACTCAGTATTACATTCACCTCATGATATCAGAGCAAACAGAGATCCTCCTTCAGCTGCTCCTCCTAAAATCAACATCTGTCTCCACAGCTCAGAGAAAAAACTTTGATATTAAGTTCAGTCACTCTTCTGAACTCCTACTTGTATATAAAAGCATTAGAGGACGATACACAAGAAATAATGAGATATTTCTAGAACAAAGCTGTACATTTTCAGGTAAAAAGTCATGATTTTATCCCCTTTGTTATTTTGAAGAGAAAAATAAGAGAAGCAGTCAATGAATGAAGATGAGAAACTTGTGAAGTTTTTTGTTTTAAGTTTCATTGAAAATATACTAATGACTATTTCAAACTTTAATCTTATTTCTTCTAAACTTGAAGACTCCAAGCAAAACAAGCTAGGAGACCAACTAGAACCTAATTTAAAGAGTTTACCTCAGTGGGATAACTTGATGATAAAAATGCCAGGCCTAGGACTTAGAAACAATTTGAGCCTCTGAACAGACATGACTGATCATGTCTGAGATGAAGATGAAGATGTTTGAGCATATTTCCTGTTTCATCTTCCTTCACTGTTTATTTTAGGATGGACTGATTTTTAAATTTCACTGACTGCTTTTAAATCCCTCCATTGCCATTCACTCAGGCTCACAGTAAACCTGTTAGAGCCTGTGAGTAAGTTATCCCTGGGAAGGTTTTTAGTGACCTGTCCAATATGGAACAATCAGGTCTGCTCAGTCAGAGATCTCTTCTTCATCATTCTTGAAACATGTTTCTACTGAAGAAACTTTCCTAATTTTAGCAAAGTTTCACGTTTCACTCAAGTTAACTGTTTAAAAGTTATCTTATTTATTTTTTTCATTTTTAGGGTTCTTCAAAATAAATTCTAAGTTTCTTATCTTACCTTTGTGCTTTTATGAGCTGTCTGTTTTATGTTATTGCCTACACAACTCAATTTTTAACAGTTTTTTAAAGTTCTCTATAAAGCTATTACCTTTATCATTGCTTAATCCAACACTTACATAACCCATTGAACATGAAGTTGAAGCTATTTTACTCCCACTATGTTTCATTGTCACATGACACAAAATAAGAAGAGCTGAAGAGAGATGATGCAGGCACTGCAGGATAAATGTTGATGTGTTTATTTTACCTGTTTTGCCCCTGATCTTCAAACTTTTTAAGGCACTACCATTAATATGCTGATTTTAAAGTTACCTGCTTCTGTGTACTTCAGTCCGACTTTTTCCTCCTTGAGCGGTGGCCACACAGCTTGCAGACGACCAGGAGTTCGTTCTTCTCCCTCTCCTTGGCTGAACGCTTCAGACTAGATGGAAAAATAAGAACATAACAGTAGAGTTAAGATAGATTGAGCGTGTACATCTTTAAATCCAGGACACTGGTCTGGTGATGACTCTTGACTCATACTTTGCTCTCAGCTGGTTCTTTCTTCTCCTGCGTCTTACTGGAAGCCCTCTCAAAAAGTGTCCTGAGCACATCTCTATCCTTCATCCTCTTCCTCATCGCCTCCAAGTCGACTTTATCTCCTGGATCCTTCTTCAGAGGTTTCGGGGTGAAGAAAGCTTTGAAGGCATCAAACGCCGCCTCTGCGCTGGACACTGTTGGGGATTTTGGGGTCTCGAGCATCATCCCTGCTGCTGCCTCTGCTTCTGCCTCCTTCCTCTCACTCTCTTGACTTTCATTCTTCTCAGTGACGTCTCCTTCATCCTGCTTTTCCTTCTTCTCCTCTTTCTCATCCCCTTTCTTGTCCCGGCTCAAGAACTGGGAAATCTGGTCCAAGAAACTTCCTTGAGCTCTCGCGTCCCATCCCGGCTTGTCCCCGAGACTCGCTCTCCGGGTTTCTCCGGTGGGACGTTTGATTTGGGATACAGAGTCCTGCGCCGGTCCAACAACGCCTTTCCTGAGGACTCTGAGGCCGCTGAAGAGAGCAGGGAGCTGGATCTGCTTGTCGTTGGAGGAGGAGTTGGGAGAGAAGGTGGCTCTGGTGACGGTGGATTTAGTCGGAGGAGTTTTAGTTTCTGCAGAGATATTTGTTGAGGCTTGATAAGAGTTGGAGGGATTGTTCTGTTGAGCAGAAAAGTCTGGAAAGAAATCTCTTTTCTCGCCTTCTTCCTCATCGTCCTCATCTTCTTCTTCTTCTTCTTCTTCGTCTTCTTCTTCTTCTTCTACTTCTTCTTCTTCATCATCTACATTTTCTGCTTCTTCATCTTCCAATTCTTCTATGTCTGCAGGTTCTGTGGGGGTCAGCGTATTCACAACATGTTGGGTCATGCATGTTTGACCTTTCCCAGAATCATCAGGATCTAAACTTGCATCCTCACTGCTTTGATTTGTCAAAAGCTCCTCCTGGGTTTGATTATTTTTGTAATCTTTTCTTTCTTTCTGGTTGTCATCTTTGGTTGCATCGTGGTTGCTGATGAGTGATGCATCAAAATCATGATCTGGACGCAAACCATCAGATAAAATAAATTCTGTGTCACTGTACTCCTCTTGCATCGTCTTCTTCTTCTCTTGATTTGATTTTTGTGCAGCTTTATTTTTTAAGTTAAATTGATTCCTTTCCTTCTCTGTCATATTGCTTCCTCCTTTAGTCTCTGAGGTAATCGTCTCATCTTCCCCAGGCATTATAATGTATGAAAAGTCTTCCCCACTGCTCTCGAGCACATCCTCAAAATCCACATCTGAGTTTTTCTTCTGGTAGTAGATCAGCTCAGGGTCTCCTTGCAGACAGTTTTCATTTTGCTCATCTTTGAAGGCTCGGAAAAACTTACGAATAGATTGTTCCTCCATTTCTTTTCACCACAGTGGAAGTTGTGAGGCTATCCCAGCAGAAAGATCTTTTCACCAATGTCAACAAAGTGGTTGCAAATTCTGCTATTTTTATCTGATACCAAAGCAGGCAGAGTTTTTCATTTTAAGTCCTGTTTGAGGAGGTTTTTTTTTTCTTTTTTCAGAAGCAAGGCATGCAGGAAAGTTGTATGGTCGCACAACTCGCAGATTAAAGTAAGATCTAAAAGTCTGACCTGTTTCCGAGCCAGTTTGCTGAATCCTCTCACTTCTAAAAAGTCTCCTTCAGCTCTTACCAGATGATGAAATCTCCAAACCGTCAGCAGCAGTTAGTCACTCAGGGCGACCAATAACAGCAGAGAAATCCACAAAGTGAGCATTTCCCAGCTCCATGACTCAGCTTTCCCTTCTCGTCTCCTTTCTCCCGCAGCTCCTCGTTTCTCTCTCCGGGAGTTTACAGAAGCAGACTGTCACGGCATAATCGAGAGCAGATGGTGATCCCGACAACACCCTGACAGATCCGTGAGCCATACGGTGAAGGAGAGCCAGATGGAGAGAGGGAGAGGAGGGAGAGAGGGAGGGAGACCACACCCAGAGGTGGAGGAGGGTAAACAGGGATCACCGGTTAAAGGTTTGGCCTGTAAATCCACGATGACGAGGAGGTCCCTCTGCTCCAGGTTAAGAGCCACACAAGGCTTATCTGAGAGTCTTAGTGGGTTCAACATAAACTCCACTAATCAGCTCCCTTAGAGGCCAACAAACTCTGCAGAAAAATCTTTATAGAAACTATTTATTTGTTTTGATGTTTAAGATTTAATGGTATCTTTGATGCAGATGTTGGAGAGTTAATAAAACATCTTGAAATTGATAAAAACGTAAATACAGACTGATCCCTACAAAAAAAGTCTGCATAACACAGTCACCATTCAGGAAAAAACTTGATAAAGGCAGAATTTGATGGTAAACCTGACATTAATTTAAAAATAGATACCAGATCAGATGTTGAAGTGGAAAATTTGAGGAAGAATCATTGCTTATTCTAACATTTGCCCTTTAAGGTAAGGTATCGAATCAAACATTGACAATTTAGGCCATGCTTTCTTCAATGTATACTTGGTTTTTCAAGATAAAACAAACTATTTGTCACAAAACAGTGAAAATTCTGTCCCTAAAAAGTTGGGCGATTACAAAAAGACAAAAAATGGACTCAAATGCACTAAATAAACAAACTATCAATGAAAACAACAGCAACAATTATCATAACTATTGGTAAAAGTTGGTGAAAAAAAATCTCATAATAGATGTTATTATGATACAATAAATTAAGAAACCTAAGCTTGTAAAATATCAGGAAAGTTAAAACTGATTGATGAAATGCTAAAAAATCACATCTTAAGCTCTTTTACAGTTATTCAAGATAGCAAAAGTGAAAACTACTCTGAATAAAACATCTGGGGGAGAAGCCTTATTCAATATTTTGATATAAAAGCACAAACATTGTATTAATTCATAAAATAATGAACTCCTCACAATCTAAACTTCCTCCCCTGTTTCCCACGTTTGTGTTTTCTTAAATGGTCTCCACCCATGTTGACTTTAATGTGTCTTTATCACAACCAGCTGACGGAAAGTGACAGGCAATACGAGGAGAACATGTTTACAGTCCGATATCACACACTATCGCCCCGCAGCACGCCGTCTGTACGGGTTAATCTCACCATTCTTTAAACAGAGCCTTTACATTCCTGAGGAGGGACACTAAGCCCTTTATGTGAGTTGCGTTTATGTAACAGAATGAGTTCAGATAATCTAAAGAAACATGGGAATCAGAAAAAAATACAGTAAGCTTCACACCAGGACAAAAACAGTTGAAAGAGCCCAACACAAAACAGCAGACAAACGGTGAGTAATATGTTGTATGATGGATGTCAAACCCCTTTTAGGAAATGTAATCTTACTAAAACAAGCTTTAGTGCATGGCTACAGACCTTAACTTCCTGGACAATAAATTTTAATATTTTGTCCACTGTTTTTATGTTGGGCCCATGTTTGAGAACACAGTTTTAGGGAAAGTTTGTGACTTTAGTGAGAGACAAGAAACAAATATTCTGCACATATCACAATTTTGTTTGTACAATTTCATGCCCAAAATCAATTTGCGTTCTCCTGACCCAACCACATAGTGAGAAATAGCATTTTCAAATGACCTTTTTTGTTACTGATAATCTCATTTCAGATAATGGACTCTTTCAGTTATTTCTTTTTTTTGGTTTATGTTTTATGAACACAGATTGTATCATTTCTGTCTTTAAGTTTGACCCAGATTTAAAACTATGTAGCTCTGTTTAACACGTGATGCTGTTCATGGACGGTCATGGATGGATGTGTGCACCCAATCAGAAATTCAGTTTCTGCACGGTGATTGTGAGGAAGTATCATCTCTACTGGTTTCAAATGGGATCCAAGTTATAGGGCATAGTTTTTGCAACCTTTTTTGGAAAGTTTGCAACTTCTATTCCATTCACTAGAAAATAAAAAACAAGTAATCCATGTTTCTAACTTAGATGATTTCTAATAAGCCAGAGTGGACACACTGCAAATAAAGTAGTAAACACTTTAACCTCTGAGCCTGAATGTACCTTGAGAGAAAAATGTGAGGCTCAAGAGCTTTAACACACTGTAAACAACCTTTTCATGCTAACACTGATACCTATATTAAATCCTATCTGTTACGCAACCACAAAGACCCTTTTGTCACTCACAAACGACTCAAAGGTTACTCAAAGCAGTGGCCCCAAAGAGACTTCACTGAGACCAGGATGTAGGTCAACATCATGATGATGCTGCATTATTGACACAAGGAGTTTATAAACTTCATATTGTTTTAACAGCTCTCAGATCCAAAATCCAAAATCCAAATCCAGTAGGAGGAGCTCCTAAGGTTTGACGTCCTGTTTGATTAGATGTCATGTCATCTTTAGATAAAAGCTTTGTGTATACATGAAGACAACTCAGACGTCTTCACTCATGAGCAGTTGCAGGGGGATAAAGAGAATTACTCCACCCAAAATGAAAATAAAACTGTGATGATTCAGCTGGATGTGGTGCAGTAAAATAACTCTCTACTCCTCCTGGTGTTCACTCAGAGTCTGTAGTAGTTTAACCTGGGATATAAAGCTCTAAAAAAAAGGTTTCCACATCAGATCTCTTCATCCACTCACCTGAATCTCCACAGGAAAAGGTGTACTTGTTGGTGTATCGATGATGTCATCCTCAGGG
The DNA here is from genome assembly GCA_008086565.1 of Thalassoma bifasciatum. NCBI lineage: Eukaryota > Metazoa > Chordata > Actinopteri > Labriformes > Labridae > Thalassoma > Thalassoma bifasciatum. Next base: position 481,928 of record RPOG01000159.1, on the reverse strand, counting down.
GGTGTGATGCGCAGGAAGTCAATGTGTTTGGGTCTGGAGGGGTGAGACAGAGAGCTGCAGTAAGAGAGAGACTCCTCCACCTCCTGCTGCCAGAGCTGTTCCTGCCTCTGCAGCGCCTCATCTGGAGAGAATCACACAGAGACATAGAAGTTCAGTTATCACAAAGGGAATCTGTGAAGTTTAGAGGTTCCAACATCAGGTGATCTGAAGTAATTCATGCCTGAAAGAGCACACACACACACACACACACACATACACACTCATATACCTAAATCCAAACACAGCTTGCCAAGAGGATGTGTGATAGTCTGTAAATAACGATCACCTGCTAGTTTGACAGACCACCACGAGTATGTTTGTGTGAGCAGAGGATGATAGCAGACACCAGCAGTCTGAGTTCAGAGCAGTAAAACCTGAGCAGCATCTTAATTCAATGTGTAAACCTGACTGTCAGGACTCAGCGTGTCTCATCTTTAGCGCCGTCTGCTCTCCCTGTTCTCTTCACTTCACTGACCAACAACACAAAGTCAACCTCACGCTGCTACACACAGATTCCTCTTCATCACTGACTGTAGCTGAAAACTTTCCTAATTGAAAGTTTTTTTACTCTAAATCCACAGCACAGTGAAAGACCATGAACAAAGAATGAGATCAAGCATTGTGTTATGAAGACTGCTCGAGGCGTCTTTTACTATTGGTACATTACAACAGAAAACAATATGATATGATTGGACAAAATAAAAAACAATATCATATCATAAGGTGCAAAACAAAATGTTAAACTTTATAATATGATGCTATATGACAGGTTAGGATACTATACTTAACGGCACAGTACAATATGATACTACACAAAATGATACATCACCATTGGATACAAACGCTATGACATGATATGAGACATGATACTATATGATACCAAAAGATTATGTATTATAAGACACTATACAAAATGATATGATATGATTCTTAATGATAAAAAAGATACTGTAAGGTACAAAATAATATGGTAAAATTCAAAATGGTATTATTTGATATGGTATGGTACTATAGGACAGGATACAAAATGACAAGATACCATTCAATTCCCCAAGAAACCATATGATGCCATAAGATACTATCTGATACTAGTACGATAGGACAAAATCATCAGATACGATACAATTAGACACAGTAGGATAAGGAACTATCTGATACAATGTGATATGATATGACACTATATGATACCATAAAATGCAATACCATACGTTATGTTATGTTAAAACATAGTGTGGTGTGCTATGTTCAGATTATGATGTTATACATTACAATAAGTTGTGTTGGAACATGATAAAAATTTGCTTTAAAAATCAAAAACTATTAATAACCACATATTTCATGCTTCATTGTAAATTCATACACATGTGAAGAGAATCAGTCCTACATAAAACCACAAAAAACAGAAATATTTGATGCTTTGAAACCCCATAGAGACCATATTAAGTGCAATTTTTTTGTAATGTTATAATCAGAATATTTACCTGAGGAAAGTAGATCTGGAGAGTCCTCGTTCTGACTGCTGGGTCTGTACATCTGCACCTGATTCTGCTCCCACTTCCTCTTCTTCTTCAGCTCGTTTTCTGTCCCAAAGGCGTCCATTTTCTCTCTTCTCCAGCCTCCTTTTCCCCCTGAGCTGGTCCACTCCTTAGGGATGTGGTTGTCATTCCAGTGACTCTGACTCTGGGATGGACGGTGATGTTTTGTCGTGAGCAGAGGTGACAGGATGGGAGATATGGGTTCATGAGTGAATGAGGATGGAGACTTTGTGTTATCAGGAGGAGTTTCTCCACAGTTTATCAGGCTAGACAGGTGCAGTGATTGCTTTAGATGTTTCCTTGTATCACTTTCTCCTCTCTCCATCCTCAGGACTTCTCTCAGACTTTGGCTCAGAGCTTCACCTAAAGCCTGAAGCTCCATCTTAGGCTTCTCTTCAGCGCTTTCTTTGATCTCTTTCTCAAATTCAGCTCCATTTTTGTTTGTCTCATCACCTGGATCTGGGATATCATCGTTGATCCAACTAGTGTGTCTGACTCGACGTATAATCCCTTCGACCTCCTCTATCTTTCCCATCACTCTCTCTGCTGCAGCTTCCTTTTCCTTAAACCTCTGTTTTTTGTCACCTTCTTCCTGGTTGATCTGCTCCTTCTCATTTCCTTCGTCCTCTGTGTTCCTTAAATCAAAACTAGCTGAGGAAGTTGAGTACATATCGTTGTCGTACTCTGAAAGATCTGTATCTGACTCAGAGAGGGGGCATCCATTCTTTCTGGGAGGATCAATCACCTTCACCTCCTCTGGATCTTGATTATTCTCTTTCTCCTTTCGTCTCAATACAGCAGAACAGAAAATTGATCCTTCCTCCTTCAAATCCTGTTCCTCGAAAGCAGGAGAACTCATCAATTGAAGCTTTATCATACGTCTTGGCTTCAGAGGCGTCCTTGGAAAGCTTGGTGTCATCTTGTAGTTTTCCTGGAAAGCGTTGTTGTAATCTAACCCACTCAGTCGTCGTCTCCTCTTCATTGGGATCTGCAGCCTGGGTGACTTCCTAAAACTCTCTCCAAACTTCAAGTCTGAATTTATCTTCACTCCATGTTGGTTCCCCATGTTTATAAACTCCTGACTCTCCAAACACAACATCAACAACTCTGTCAGCAGGCGACCATCAGAGGACTCTCCCAGGACTCTGAGGGTTTCTTTAAAGTCCACAGGGCTGAACTCGTCACCTCCAGCCTCCTCATTGGAAGTGAATCCTTGTTGGTGCTTCAGAGGAGCTTCAAAGGGGAAATCTGGGCCCCCGCAGTCCAAGAGGGACGGACTCACACTGATCCTCTCCCTGATGGGGGTGTAGAGGTGTAAGTTGTTGTTAGTGCTCTCCATGATTAAGAGGAACAGATCGAGCAGAGGAGGATTACTTCACGGCATGAGGAGTAATCACCTTTTGTTCTCCATTCAAGCAACCCACAGGTCCTGCAACACAGAGATAAAATACTGCATCAGGCTTCTTTTCAGAACATGCAAAAGTTCATTTCTTACATGCAGATAATTTCTAATTTTTACCAGGTGTCCAAAGATGTACATGAACATCGTCACATGTTAAATAGAGCTATTTAGCTGTATATTGCTGCAAAATGAGGAAAAATCGCCAAGTTAGCGGTTTAAAGATTTTTTTTTAAAGAAGTCAATTATTAGATTCAAAAGCCTCCGGTGGTATATAAGTTTCTGATCTTTCAGTCTTTTGCAATATTAAGCTAGACCATACCATGGATCTCTCAGGATGAAATAAATGAGCCACAATCTTAATCTTCAACAAGTTACCCAAAGATATGTCCTGCAACAAGTGTAATCCAAGCAAGTGTTGGGCTCTAACAGGCCCTGATAAATGTAGGGTCTCTTTTCCAGGGGTTTCCAAAACAACAAAATAAAGATGTGTAAACACAGTTTAAAGGTTATTCTCAGTTGGAAAAAAAGTGTCTGATTACACTTAACATGAGTAACATTCTCCTGAAAATCGTGGAAGAATATGTTATTTCAAGATATAAAGAAAAAAATGGTTCTTGTTGATGAAAAGTGAAGAATGTCTCAATATTTTAAGAAACTTGGGCATCATTTTTGTCTTGTAGTAGTCTTAAATAAGGCATTTTAATGGACTTGCTCATTATAAGCCTAATTACACACTTTTACTACAAATAAGACATAAAGTTTTTTTTTCAGATTCCATTTTTTGCACTGTCTACCTGTGCGTCCAGAGACATACTGCACATCAATGATAATGATCAAAATAAAAGCTTTAATTGCTTGTCATTAATGACAATGTCAGATGTACTTTTCTGATCATGTGTTTATCTGCTTTTACTGTTTATTGTGAAGCACTTAGTTATTTATACTGAAAAATGCTATAAAAATAAAGCATTATTGTTCATTATTTCTATTGTTACCGACTAGTTAATTGTATAACTAACTTTAACTTTGGCTCTGAAGTTCATTATAAAGCTTATCTATAGTAACATACATTAGACTATGACTAATGCCCTTGAGTAAGGTGTTATACAGACACAATGCATGTTTATGTACAGGGAGTATGGATGTAAAAATTGTTTCATCCCAAATATTCACCTTAAAATTTTGTAAAACACCACACTGGACCAAACTTGATGTCTACTGAAGCAACAAGTTCAAAATGGTATAAAAATATGATAATTTTAACATACACAAGGCATTGCGTCAAACCTAGCATCTGTAAGACTCTAAATTGGTCCTCAAAAAGAAAACAAATTGATGCCTTCGAGGCTTCGGCATGCTCAAGACTAAAACTACACACAGCACGTGTTATAAAGTCATTCACTTACTGGTGTAAGTCTCATCCCTCCATGTGTGTGCAGGTCATCTTCTTCATCACTCTTAGCACACTGACACAGCACACTGACTGAGGACAGAGACCCGCCCACTCATCTTCTATCCAATCAGCGCTCTTCCTGAGAGTCCCGAAGTCTCCCATTGGCTGCTCAACTCTCTGACTAATCCAGTGAGGTCTGTCAGGTACACTGTCAGCTCAGAGAGGATTTGACGCTTTAGGATTATCCATTTGACATCAATGAGGATAAATACGCATCTCAGGGTAACATGATTTAAAAGTGATCAACTTTGATCATTTAATTTTGGTTGCTCGTTTTTAAATAGTTATATAGCAGTAACAGATTACAGAAAAATACAATTATCTAACACTAATGCATCAGAAATCTTTAGAGTTTAGGGTAAGCAAATGTATTTATCTTCTTTTATTCTTTAAATAATTGCTTTTGTACATTGTTGATTGATTATAACATCCTAAAGGAACATATTCATGTTTCACTGAGTAGTGGCTGTCGCAGATAAGTTGTTGCAGAGAGTAATTTTATCATAATATTGAATTCCGTATCAGTAAATAAAACCTTTTTCCTGTAATCAGTAGATATAATTGAAAGTAGCATAAATAGCTGTTTTATTAGTGGAAGTAGTATGAGATGTAGTTTTTCCTCTAAATCTGACATGAACTTAATGTACCAAGAACAAGTTGTGGAAATGTTTTGATAAAAGCGAGAATGAAGTTGATACACCTGAAAATTTAACATATATGCTTGATCGGTTACATTTAAACACTGTCCAACATAAGAATGAGTTTGTTTCTTTTTCCATATTATCGTTCCCAAGTTTTTTTTTGTTTGTTTTTTTGTTTTAGTTTCTTTCTTTTTAAAGGAGGAAAAAACTTAATCAATACACAAGTTCAAAAGAACAAAAAGAATGTCAGTATCTGCCAGAAAGTGAAGTTTAAGATCCATTTATCCCACTGATTGTAGATTAATGCCACTCCTCGTAAGTGTAGGCCATGGGTTCATGCCAATACACGGGTCACATCTGCCCTCCTGCTCTCCTGCCCTCCTGCCCTTTACTGACGGTGGAGTCTGTCCAGGGCTTCACTCTGCGTGCAGCGAGCTAATCTAACCTTCTGGAGAGCTGTCTGTGATGGATTATAGACGTTTAAAGGAAAACAAACAGCTGTTACTGTAAGTGAAATGTAAACAGTGACATCTCTGCAGGTTATGTTTAGTGTTGGAAAATAAAAATTGCAGCGTGGTGTAGTCTTAGGCAATTGATTATGTTTGTAACAGGAATATAGCAGTATGATATGCACCACTAAAAATTGCATTCAAACAAACAGGAGAAAAAAAAGGTTCCTCCGTAGTGAACCACAGTAACAGATCACAAAACAACTAAGTTCTGTAGTGTTCAATATTTTCAAACATTGCAGCAGCAGGAAGCAGGAAGACACTGAGGCTGCTCAACCGCAGTGTGTTGAAAGAGACAAGTTATTGAAAAAAAAATAGGAAATAGGAATTTATTTGAGCTGCACCCCATGCAAAGCTACTGTGGGGCAACAGAGGGACAGAAGAAAGACTAAAAAGCACAATAACCCTCGTCTTCAATGTCGATTCGTCAAGGAGATGTTGCATGTTAACTGAGGGAAGAAAAAAATGAGATCCACTCTATCATGTGACATTCAATGACATGAAATCCACATTTATTTCAAAATCCTCACTTAAGGCATTTATATGAGACACTGCATAAAGACATAAAACGGACACTTAGGGGATGTCAGACTCAGTATTAAACAACATGTTCTCCATCTCACCATGGAAAGTTGATGACCTGAACAATCTCACTTGCATATAGTAGTAATTCATCACAGTCCCTATTTTTCCCATGGTAACTAAATGACACGTCACACATTCAAAATGATATAAAAAAAACAATGACAGATATTTAAGTATGCACTTCTAGCAGTGTGTTACAGTCACATTAAAAAAATAAAACTATTACACACACATGCTGACTAATGGTTTCATCTTATACTTTCAAGTAAATAACACGAGTAAGGGCTAATTCACAGTAACAGTAATCAAATAAACTCCTCAAAGGAACACACATATCTTCTGTAGATGTTAACTGTCATGATATGTAAAAAAGAGCTTTTGTTGCAAGGAAAACAATATTAGCGACATGCTGAATCACATAAACATGATTTCAACATGTTTTTATTCCCTTTTCACTGTCAAATGCACCTGTAGGTTTATAATTGTGCTTTTTCTCAAACATAAACAGAGTCCAGACTGGAAAGGATCTTTTCAAGATGCTATTGCATGCAATCTTAGAGCTCAAATGACTTAAAATGATTTTCTTTACAATATCCAGCGTGCCAAATCACATTTTCCTAATCCTGAGGGGTTAAACAACAACACAACTAAAGACAGTGGAAAATATCAGAAGGTCAACACAAACAAATAAACAAAGACAAGAGTGAGACAGTTTTAGCTTGAGTAAATAGCACTTGGTTTGTAGACTGGGAGGTGAAAATAACCGATTGGGAAGGTTAAAGTAATATTTTTTGGCACAAATTATAAATAATCTACACATGTGTGGCTCAAATAGTGCACGCTCCATGTGGTGAGGAGTATTTGGTAGTGTTAATTTGTCTTGTAAAATGAAGGGAAAATGTTTTCAACACACTGAGACAGGACACAGAATCCCTTTTTCTTTCCACAAACTCAGAATCATCCATCTTTTCAATTCGAAAACAGGATGAAAATAGTCAAGACAATAGTGTTTATTTTGTGCGAGATCTACAAATGAAAAATTAGCAGCCTCTGAAGACATGTGACAAACACTCAAAACGATATAAAGGCTCTGTGAAAATGAAAGTTAAGTTGCTGGTAGCTTAATTTTGCTGAGTTCTCTTTTAAACAATCTCAAGTTTGTAGCACGAGTGGACCGTCTGTCCTCCCTCCCTGGACATGTACTGCATATCAACTCCCGTTTCTTTCCTCTGAGGCTGACCCCCTCCTCCGATGCTTTTCCTCGCCTCCTGTTCCCCATCGCCACCTGTGCTTGGGACTTTGACCCAGCCGTCCGTGGCAAGGCCATGCTTCTTCTGGTGCCTCTTGTAGTTGTCCCAGTGCCCCGTTGTGTAGCCGCACTCCTGACATTTGTACGGTTTCTCCCCCGTGTGCCTCAGCATGTGCCGCTTCAAGTTCATGCTCTGGTTGCAGCTATAGCTGCACACGGCGCACTGGAACGGCTTGAGTCCCGAATGCACACGCTGGTGGCGCTTCAAGTTGGCCAGGTTCCCGCAGGCGTAATCGCACAAATGGCACTTGTATGGTTTTTCACCCGTGTGCACCCTGTGGTGCCGCTTGAGGTTGTCAAAGTGCGCTGAGGCGTAGTCGCACTGTGGGCACTTGTATGGTTTCTCCCCACTGTGAGTCTTCATGTGGCGTGCCAGATGGTTGGGGTAGTGTGTGAGGAAGGGGCAGGCAGCGCAGGTGTATACTTTGTCACTGCGCTCACCAGGACTGTTGGGAGAGGAGGACGAGTCTTTAGTGAGCATTTCCAGGGTGCATTTGGCACAAATCTGTGCCGAGGTGCCGTCCTCATCCTCGAGAACAACACCGCATAACCGACAGGTGAAAGGAAAAAGTGACGGAGGGAGGGGGGCACTGTCTGTTACTCCCCCTCTACCTGTCCGGCTGCCTCCGCTGCCTGCGTTCTCCAGAAGAGGAGGAGGAGGTTGGTGTCCAGGAGGAGGGTTAGGGGCTGGGATAGGTGGAGGCGACGCCCCCTTTAAGCTGTCAAAAGCTGGCAGGTAGTCATTGTTCTGTGCGCCAAGGTTCAGGTTAGAAGTCGGCCTCACGACCTCTGAAACTTCACAAAAAGAGAAGCGTGATCAAACACTAATACAGGTTGCAAACATGATGGAATAAAACAAGAAGTGATAAATACCTTTAGCTGGAGCAGGAGACACCTCCTCACTGGCTCTCTGCCCGCTCAGCTGTCTCTTCTGGATGACTTGTCCCCCAGCAGGTCGTTGTGGCAGCACATCATGTCCCATCCCTGAAGAGGGAACGTGCATCCGCTGGTGCCTCTTGAGGTTCCCGAGGGAGCTGCAGGCAAATGTGCAACTATCACATTTGTACGGTTTCTCCCCAGTGTGGATGCGCAGGTGTCTCTGCAGGTTCACCAGCTGAGCAGAGGCATAAGTGCACAGCGGACAGTTGTATGGTTTCTCCCCATTGTGCGTCTTCATGTGACGCTTCACATGGTTTGCGTAGCGGGAGGAGAAGCCACAGAGGTGACATGAGTGCAGTTTGGGAAATTTGTCGTCAGCCGACAGGTCTCTGTCCCCCATCCTGTCTCCCACATCGTCATCATCCAGCTGCAGTCCCGAGCGGATCCCGCTCATGCTCCCAAACGGGGAGCAGAAGTCAGTGCTTTTAGCGTCCCTTGAAGCTTTGCAGCACCTGAGGCAAAATGGACCCACCAGGTCGATGCCCGGTCCTAAAGGTTCATCGCGGAGCTGACCGCAGCCCCTGCAGGACAGGTAGGGAGGAAAAGCGGGCTCTGACTGGGACGCTCTGCCCTCATCTTCCCTCCCGTTGTCGGTTGCGCCGTGTGAGTTTTCTGTTTCACTCTCCATGCTGAGCTGGCTGTAGGCAGGGCTCTCCTCATCAGCCAGAGGATAGACGGAGAAACCGATCTCAGCTGCTACTTCTGCTCACAAGACAGATAGAGGAGAGGATGAAGGCAACATGAATTCACTGCTGTGAAACATCAGTGGGATGAAGGGTGGAAGACATTTCACTACAGTCTCTTCTGTGGCTGTTAAGATCAGATTTACACACATGGAACAAAAACACAACAACACAATGGCTCTTCAGTCCCAAAGAGTAAATGTTGGGATCTTTTATGCAGAAGAAAACTTGTTCCCTTGTGACAATAGCACTGTATAGCTCAAGGGTTTCTTTAGTCTCTGACTATCCTATGGTGTTGTTGTTCTCCGAAATGTTTTCATGACCACACAAAAAGGCTTTGATCAAAAATGACAATAACACTGTGAAAAGGAGAAAACTTGTTCTTATCAGATAACTTAAGTATTTAGAGTATTCTATACAGCAATGAACTTGAGGGATAGTTCAAGACACTGCCTTTACACAAAACTCTGAGTATATTTGCCATGCTTATTTAGTTTTAGAAAAGTGGACTATGATCTTGTGATATATTTTAAGCAATTGAAAAAATAAATTTGTCAACCTTGTGCTACAAAAGAGACATTTGTGGGTGGCAATGGTTCAGAAAAACTCCATTGTAGTCAGTTTTTTTTTATATCGATGCATCTCAATATTTTTCTATGAATTGACTGTAAATGGCTAAAGTCAGAGATTGTTACAGTATTGGCTCATCACATTCACACAGATGAAAAACAGCAGGGGCAACCTGGGATTCAGTATCTCACTCAAGGATTGAAAGAGCCAGAATTGAACTCTGATCTTAAGATTGAGAGACAATGACCATAAGCCACTGAAAAAAGAGACTTGAGGTGCTCAGAATCAAAAATACTGAAAAAAAAAAAATCTGTCAGACGATCATTTAGGCGGAAAATGTCAGCACTCAAACGGCTGTTTATTTTGTACATTACGAGCAGAAAAGAATAGAAAAAATATTCTCCATTGATCCCATGGGGGGTAATTTGCTGTTTCACCAGCAGCAACAAAAACAAAGTGCAAAATGTAGTGATAAAATAAGAAACACAAATAAGAACCAAAAATGTTGAAATTGGTGCTACACACACCAGAGCAAATGAAGTCAAGAATAAAGAATAAAAAATGAATATGGAGAAGATATGAAAATTGCATGTTTTTTGGCACAGTGGTGTAAATCCAGTTATAATGTGTTATGTCTTGTCGCAGATGGAGAAATGACCGACAGTAGCACTGCTTCTTGCAGGGTGGGGGTCTCAGTCTGTTGCTGGTAGGGGTGCTTAAAGTCCCCACAGTCTCATTCAGCAGGTAAAAGGCATTGTCCATAATGGATGCAAGTTTTACAAACATCCTTTTCTCAGCACCCTCTACCAGGGGAGTAGCCCAGGACAGAACTGGCCCTCTCTACCAGCCTGTTTGAGCTCTTCCCGCCCCTCTCTGTTCTCCCGGTCCCCCCCAGCAGATCGCTGCATAGATAAGTGCAGGAGCTACCATAGTGTGAGAACATGTCCTGACCAGAGTCCTGTACACTCAAACTAACCAGTGTCACAGAGTGTGAACTTTACAGCAAATGCTGACATTTTTCTGCCTAAATCATTTCTACCACTGAGCTACAACCGCCCACATTCACTCCACGTTGATACAGTGATGGTAGAAGCTGCTGTGTGAAGCTCCATCAGTTATAATGGAGTACATTCACACCCTGATGCCACGCACCACGAGCAGATCAAGGCTGAGAGATTTGATGAAACCACTTTGATCGGGCTTGAGATATGAAGACTCAACCACTGAGCCATAGCTGTCAAAAGTTCCTAACCTCTTAAATATAAGTAAGAAGAAAGGTAAGAGTAGCTGCCTCAAAGTATGCCAGTTTCCAGCAGAAACCACAACAAATACCAACCCATTTACCCACAGACACAAACCCTGGATTTCAGTTTCACTGTTCTATCACTGAATGCTTTTAAGTAGCAATCTTTATCCTTTAAACACCTCCAGATTAAAGTGAGTGCAGCTCAGATTGTCTCTCCTCAAAGCCAAACAGAAAGTGAGAACCCTCACAGAAACATTTGATACTCACAGATCTGGTAGTGAGGTCAGCTGAGGTCTTTCTGCAGTTACACCATCTCAGGTTTTCAGACAAAAGAAGAAGAAAAGCATCAAGATTTCAAATGCCATATTGTTCAGATCCAGAAAGCGAGCAGAAAGAAAGAAGCATGTCTTCCTCTCAAGCCGACGAGGCAGGATGTGAGGAAGGCGAGGGTTCGGGCTGCCCTTTTATCTGCCCCCTGGAAACCCCTCGGTGATGATTACCAGCCTAATGATAATGATGATGACTGTAATGGTGAGGCTGCAGCTGATGATGATGATAATGATGATGATGATGATGATGATGAGGGGGAAACGGTAATGGTGGTGGGAGCAGAGGCTGATGATGATGATGATGATGATGATGATGATGATGATGATGAATACGTGCCCTCCTATAATGGTGTCCTTGATGGTAATGGTCCTATTTTTATGACCATTATATAATAATGGCGTCTCAGCTCCTTTCTCTACTTTTCCATTTTCAGATCACTCTCTCTGACAAAGAAGCATGCTGGGAAATATGAGCTGTGAGTTCCATTTCTCTTACTGAGACACAGAGAGGGGACGGGGGACTCTTCATCTCCGTGGAACAAACCTTAAAGTCCAAATGAAATCATCGTAGCTGCATTTCTCCCCAGCAAAGAATCCACCGGAATAACCTGCGTCACATGTTGAGTCTGAGTTTATTTGGTGGAGGTCAAAACGACGTCTGATTCAAAACACAGAGTTACTGTCCCTGCAATCCCTGTTTTGGTATCATTACAAGATTTTTTCACACTAGTGAAAACCTGTATTTGGGTCTCTGTCTGGAATGCTTCGTTTCAACTAGACTGTAAAAGCCAAAAGCTGTAAAAATCCGGGTCTGTCAAATCAAATCAAAGTCCATGGTTGCAATGTATGCACACACTTCCTGCAGCTTCTTCTTCGTTGGTGTTTCAAAGCTTCAGCTTCGTTAATGTCCAATAGCTATTTCTCCTGCTGGCAGATTGTCCTGGAATCCTTCACATCTTTAAATCTCAATGCCCAAAAGGAGGTTAAGTCCCGGTTCCCATTGATGCTCGAGACACAATACTCAACCCTTTGTATACCTTTAAAGCCTTTTGGGAAGTTTGGGTTAATTTTAATTTCTTTTTATGACCACCTTTTTGACAGTGAAGATAGTCACTGTCCAAAATAACCTACATGTTGCATCCAGTTGAAACAAAGTCCAGTCTAATTCCAATGCAGAAAAATGATCAAACAAAGTAGTTCTTGTCATCAAATCAGTCAAGCCGTTACCAGTCACTTTATGTCACAAGCTCTATTCTCACGCTTTCCCCTCTGAGTTTACATCACTGTTTGTTTTTATCCTGGAATATTTTTAGGATACAATTCAGATGAATGAAGCTCCATGTGCATTAGCATTCAGAGCGGTACTCATTTAACCATTTAATTTTTTAAAAATATGATATGATCACATCTCAGAAAATCAACTGAATGCAATGATGCGTTAAGGTCAACATCTCCAACAATAAAATCTGCATAGTATGCTGGAAACAATCCTTGCTGCTTGGTTTCAAAGAAATGTAACAGAGGGAGGAGAGAGCAGCACTATACCTTTTTCAAAACATACAGCTGGTTCACAAATCAGCCAATAAGGGAGCAGCCACAGCGAATTGTCGTGTTTTAAATTACATCAAGATCTGAACATTTCAACTTTTACAACACCAGGAGAATGGATAAATCATGTAATACTAACCTGTAAACTTTTCCAGACCTAGAATCTTGTTTTCATGATCAGGATCATCAAATTCCAGGTCTTGTCCGAGAAAGAAGTCTGTGTCTAATGCGAGGTTTTCTGGAGCTTCAAAGACTACACCATCTTCAGAATCCACTGCAGAGAGATGGAGAAATCAACATTACACAGATATCGTCAAACAAATGGGTGAAGCAGACTGAGTCTCCCCTGTTTTTCTGATTCTATCTCTAAAGTTTTGATGAGGCAGTAAAAGGTAAAAAGGACAACATCATTTAGAGAGAGTCATTCCACCAACAGCATCTTATAAACAAACATGAGACGCTAACAGTTGACAGATGGCGCTCCTTCACTGCAGCTACAGCTAATGAGGCCTGAAATTTTCGATCTCGGTCTCTGAAGCTTGATGGCATCCAAACAACGATCTCACAGCTGTCAGAAAATGACTACAGGGAGTCAAGGCAGTCATGCTCGTCGAGTCAATGCCGCCATCTGCTGGTCATTGTAGTGTTTGACTTACACTTGACTGGCTGTGGATTCTGTTGTTTTTTTCTTGGCATCTTCCAGTCAGCCTCTCTGTTTTAGGGGACGTCTTCCTGCAGACTTCCGCAACCATCAGCTCATCCTCGTCTGATTGGAAGATAGTCGTCAGTAGTTCTATAACGTGAGACAAAATTAATTAAAACACGATATGAAGCAATCATTTTGATAGTGCGATAGTAATAGCATCTATAAACAGTGTCAACCTTCCTGAGAAACATTTAAACCTCCTACATCAGCCTGATGAGCATGTTCTTCCTCATGACTCATTTTTTGTGCCTCTGTCACTTTTGTCATTTGGTGCAAGAATTGATGAGAAAAACGTTGTTGATGATGATGTAATTGAGGTTTTATGAAGATGATGATGATGTTATTGGCAATGCTGTTGTAATAATGACATCAATGAAAAATGAAAATATGCGTCAGGATAATTTTTGCTCCTCCTCCAGCATGTGTCCTACTTTCAGCCAAAAAAAGTGGAAAAACTGAAGTTTTGAGAGGATTTGATTGGCTCATACCTCATTTCCTCCAGCTGACTGCAGATTATTTTGTAGTTGATCTCAGATGTGACACCGATTTACTATGACAAATGTAGAAGTAAAATACTTCAAAGTATTAGGGCTTTTTTTTTGCTTAAAATTATGGATTTTACCTCCTGTTTTCTCATGTTTCTAAAACTAATATTTCTGCTTGTATAAATTTACCTCTTTTAATACTTTGAGAAGCACCTTTCTACTACTAGTATTATGATTATAACTATTACAGCTATAATTAATATCATAGTTATTATCAATATTAACTGCCACAGTCCCAGAGCACAGTGAAGGCTCCATCATTTGCCCACAACATCCATAGGAACCCACATTGTATTTTCTTTACATTTTTCTTGCATTAGTTGGCAGCACCTGCAACCAATCAAATCTAAGCACTTTTTTGCACTTACCAAGGGGTTTTTCCTTCAGTTTAAGTTTTTTCTCATGTTGTACGTTGCTTTGATCGAAAGAATTGATATATGAAATTCTATAAATGTAGAAAATGAAGAACTATTTCATAGAATTATTAAGAAGTCCTCCTTCTACTGACCTCCAAAAACTACAATATGTACAAAATTCTCATCACACCTCACCATCAGCACCTTTTCTGGCTCCCAAAGTCCTCAAGTCCACCATAACCTATAACCTAGCCCCTCTTCTCACCTCTGATCAACAAATACCCACCTCCTGACCCACATCACCATGACACAAATGTAAGAAGTTTCCCTTTTCAGTGCCCTGGATTAAATGATTATATTGTTTGAACTCAATACTAAAATCATGTTTTGACTACAGCAATAGATTTGAAATTTGTCCATTATAATAAAGAGGTTTATTCTGAGCATGTGCATGTTTTTCTGTGTGTTTCATTCTTCAAGAAACCAAACAAAACATTCCTCCAGAGTAAAACCATTCTGGCACGAATATCGGATCAATATTATTTCCCATTTAAGTTTTCAGTAACAATTACAAACGAGATTCCTTCACAAAAACACCACAGAAACCATTGTACTGTAGTTTAAATGGTTGAATCATGTTAGATCAAATTAAATGGCACATAATTGAAGCTCCATCACAAAGCTAGTGTTTCATATCCCGCAGTGTATCCATGTCCAGTGAAACACCCTTAATGGTCCCACAAAGGGAGCTCAAAGCAGCTTTTCTCGTGTAACAACAGTGCTGATCAAGGTTTAAATTAAGAGGACATTAGTGTAATTTGAGAGAAAAACGATTATGAAAGACAGAAACAAATATTCACCTCTGTCTGCTTTTAATGCTATTGTAGCTCAGCGGCTAATCCATTAGCTCCGGTGCTGATTTTCACTATAACTGATATTAAAATATATCAGAAATTAATAAAACGGACACTGTGTTATGTTTAGACTATCTACATTGAACGCGCGGCTGCTAATGACTGTCAGTGTTTTTGGCACTAAATACACTAAACATGTTCACAAACAGGCATCAGCTGAATTAGCCGAGGAGCTATAAAGGCTAACTCACCTGAAAGACGTGAGTGTTCCTGTCGGAGGAAAATCTTCCTATCGGATCTGTGAGAGCCATCAGACACAGCAAAGGGACAAAGTCTGGAGATCCGCCATTTCTTCATGAGCTGCGCTGACAAAGAAAGGCAATTAACGATATTTTTCATAACTTAATTGATTTTCTGATTCGTCTGAGATCCGACAGCAGCAACAACAAACGAACTTCCGGCCAAGGACCTTCAAAGCAAAAGCCGCTTCTCAAATGTTACTCCACGGCAGTAAACCAGAGGTCTTAATTTAGAGAAGTGTTTTTTTTTGTTGTTGTTGTTTTTTTTTAATTAATTTTCTACGGAATTCTTAGGCGTTTATCAAGTACCATCAAGAAGTATTTATTTCTCACTGACTTTCAATGGAAAAAAAATATTCAAACAAAAATCCAATTGGTGTAAAAAGGGTGTGGAAAGATTCTGTTGCAGATATTCTTAATTAAACTTTTTGAACATTTCGAAAATTTTAAACTCATACTTGTATACCTCAGAGCTACATAAGAGGATTAAGCCCGCTGAAAAAAGAAATTAAGATTCTCTAAAAAAACGTCAACATTCTGAGTTCGGCTTATGTTGTGCACCACATAAAAAACGAAGACACAAAAAAATCAGCCTTTTTAATAGATAGGAACTAGTTTGTTTTGACTACGAACTCTGATTCCTCGGCCTAAATTTTTTTTCCAAACAAAAAGTGACATATCCAAAATAATCGGATGATTTTTCTCGGTGACTTTTATTATGAAAGCCTGAGGCGCACAACGGATGTCTGCTTGTTTGACTGAGGCTGTAACTTGATTCCATATATTTTGTGTACATTTCCGTTTGGTTCGTGTTTCCGTTTCCGAAACTCATCATGTTTGCGGTATTTTTTTTTTCGCCCCCCCCCTTTTTTTTTTTTATATCCCCACCCATTCAAATGATGTGGATAAAAACTGAGACACATTGGGACATGTGTTTTTAAAATGAAGTTTCAAAGATGTGGCATGATCTCGATGGAGGAAAATAATTGACATTTAATTAACATTTCTTCTCTCAGCCTTTAAAAAAACGAGTTTGACACCCGTTCAGACTCAAGCATAGCTTCCAACTTTTGCCACTGTGAGTTTATGTTTTCCTCAATAGTTTGGTTTTATTTTTAGACAGAGGGCAGGTTCTACAGTTCAGTTCAGGTAAACATTGTCTTTGCCATCGGTTTGAACATATCTGAGAGTATTTTACAAAAGCTGCAGTGTCAATGACTGATCCTCCTCACTTTGAGGGGTCAGACCAAAGGCTTCCTCTTTCCATACACACCACATAAATCAAGCATTTGGTGATTTATTCTAACAGAAACTGGTAATTTGTGCACCTTAATTAAGTCTTTCCGTCTTAGAGGCAAAGCTCTGTAACTCACAGCAAAGCAAAGAACTTCAGCTAATACCTATTGTTAAATTCGGTAAAACTAAATCATTCATGTCCAGGGATCCCTTGATGTGCCTCAGGAGACAGGGGCACGTTGAGGGGGGCAGGGGCACCCTTGAAATCTGGGACTCAAACCCAAAACTTTAATGTTAGAGATGGTACATAGTTGGTTTTACAAACTAGAATCTTTGATAGGTTTCTCATTCCGCTCAACGTGCACCAAAAACCCACGACCAAAACTTTGTCCTGCCTAGTAATACCTCGAACATGCATTTACTCTAATTGTCAGCAGGGTGCTGTTTGGTGTTGTCTGGTTTTTAGCCTTTACAGTGTCCCCCCAGTACCTGTTGTGGCTCAAAAAGATTTACAGTTCAATTTTCCTCCTTCAGCCTCTGTCTGAAACCCTTTCTTCCTCTGTCTCTTTAAGGCTCTGCACTCAAAAAACCCCCTGCCCTCTGATTGGTCAGCACTGATTCAATGATTTCTGAATATATAGTGATTTGAAAATCTGCAAGCGTTTTGGCTGAACATCCAGCATTGTTAGTTTAATTGTAAAGAATATGTGAAGGCAGAAAGGCCTGTCTCAAACAGTTCATGTGGGTGATAAAGTGGTTGAATAATTACCTTAAGGAAATAAATGTAGACCAAGGTACACCTGTCTTTGTGGCTAAAACATATTTTACTGGTTTATACCTCACATTAACCCACTTTTTAATATGAACCACTTCAAGAACCCATTTTATTTTGATTAACTGGCCAGAGGCAAGGCTTGTTTATCTGTTTGTGCAGGATGAAGCCAACCGATTTCTTTTTTTAAGCTGATTAAATGTCTTCCAGAGGAAAATCCTGTGTGTGCCTATTTGCCACTGAAAACATGTGAGTACCTCTGTTTTCTTTTCTCTGGGACTGGACATTTATGAATAGGAGATCCTGGGATTCTGCGTCATCTCATTGGTTCATGTCACCGCAGTGTGCCTCCCCTCGGGCCGCCGCACCGCTCAGCCGTCAGTCTGCAGCTGTGAACAGGCGGATCGGCTCTCCTCTGCCTCTCTACCCGGTCTAACCCTGCTTGAAACTGGACCTGCATTCCTCAAACACCCGTCCTGTGTGCACCTTTCACGGTGACATCCAGTAAAAGGAGATTTCTGCGCTGGTGTTTGGTCCTGGAGGGGAGGAGCCTGTTGTTGATTTCTACGCTGCAAAGAGAAGACGCCGCACACCGAGCAGAGGTAAGATACCTTCACGCAATAAAAATACTCTGATTAACATCAGACTCTCGAATGCGCATTGTGCGTGCGCGTTTTTCTCTGTTTCTCGTGTCTGTGATGGATATCAGGAGGTGGAGGTGGATGCGAATACGTAGCCTATTAAACATGCCACTCCCTGCAACAGCATACTGATGTCCTGGACAGACCTCTCTCTGAATTATTCAAGGGAAGCTATTGAAATGTGCGCATTACTTAATTCATTGTAAATATAGAGGTAATTTTTGCGTGTTTAGCCCCTTAAATGTGCAGTTACTGCCTCCTTATCCAACCGGCAGGCCTTTCTTTATGTTAATGTGGATCTGAGGTGGAATAACACGCCTGATATGTAAATTTTACACCACAGCATGTAAAAATAAATGCACAACTGTTATGAAATTTCATACAAATGCACCCTAAATGCACACCTAATCCTTCATATTGTGGTTATTCAATAACACAAAGCAGAGGTCACTAAGAGTCAGTGTTGAAGCCACATGATGCTACAAAAGCAGAATATGTATGTGAGGGATGCCGAGGAGTGAGGGGACAGGCTGAGGTCACTCTCATGCCTCTGAAACCCGCATTGCTGATATGGGCTTGTGTCCAACGCACAGATATTTAACAGGATGTATCATCAGGTTTCCCTCTGCTGAAGGCACAGCTCAGCTCAGCAGACTAGAAAACTGACCTCCTTCTGCCTTCATGGAGCGCACAGCAACAGCCTGTTAACAAGTGTCCTCCAGAACCCTAAAAGTGCTGAAACAGTGCTACAGTGCATGCTGAGGACAAAATTTAGGATGTCCCATTCCTTTCTGTTTGGTATTCTGAAAGAGGGGGGACGCTGCAGGGCAGATGCTGCTGGTTGTGTAATAATCCCATCTGTCATTGTCAGTCTATCACGCATATCTGATGCCATACTTTCTGCTCAACCTATCGACAATCGCGTTTGGAAACATGGGTCTAAAACATGGGTTGGAGTAGCTACTTAATATTTTGTTCCAATTAAAATATTCACCAGAGGAATGAGCTAAAAGTTTGGGCCAGTTTTTGCTGTCAAAATGTTAAAATCATATGTGATTTTACATGGCCTTGTCTGGACATGGAGCCAGCCGTCTGCAGCAACAGGTCTTCACTCATTCCCCTGAAGTCTTTGTGCAGCAGCTACAGGAGATTGTGCAGGGGAAAATGCTAAACTTTGGTGATAACGGAAGGTTAAGTTTTGAATACCTTGCTTTCAACATTTGAAACCAACAGACCCCTGTCTCCTCTGAAGTAACCAGTTGAAAGTACTTGGGGTTTGTAACACATTGAGGCTAATCTAGCAATTTCAGGACTTTCAGTCAAATGCACCCAAGCCGGAACAGCCGGGACGGATTACAGATCAGACCTACTTGGCAGAGGCCCAGAGGACACACAGGTCAGGAGCCCCCTGGATGTTAGCTCTAGGTTAAGGTTTCTGTTGACATTTCTGCTTGAGACTACATAAATAACAGACACAAAGTACAAAAAAAGATTTAGCAACTACAGTGACGGCTGAACTTTTCAAGTTGTCATAGTCTGGTTGTGTTATTAGGTGGAGCAGGTGCTGTATCAACATTTCTGTGTTTACAGTAAGTCAATTTTAGTAAATTTTCAGATACTTAAAAAGGGGGTATCCTATCATGATTTACAAAAAATAAAATAAAATATCCCAATTTTCTCTCAAACCCTTATTTCAGCCTCTGTCTGAAATAATTCATCTTAGCTGCTGTCTCTTTAAGGCTCCCTGCACCACCAAACCCCCTTTCATCTGTTTGGCCAGTGCTCTGGAGGCCTGTGAGTGGTGGAGCTATGGGCTATGAGCCAGTTTGGAGAACCCTATTCAATGTCCTCGTCATATCACTATATCTCTTGTAATATTTTTAGAGCAGAGTGTTTTGATCAGTTTATAGACAGATTCTGGGTTTTTCTACAGCATATTTATATCTAGAGGTTGGACAAGCTACTCACACTTAGTATGAACTTCCGGTAAGCACTGTTGCTCTAAATCTACATGCAAAATAATGTGTACCTTTGAATAAGTATCTATTGATTTTTTTTTTTGACAAGCCTCTGTCTGAAAAGCTCTGTTTTAGCTGCTGTCCCTTTAAAGAGACCCTCTTCCCTCTGATTGGCCAGCCCCCTAGAAGCTTGTTGAGGGAGGGGCCATGGTCAGCCCTTGGTGCTTGAGGCCCGCCCCTCGGACGTGTCATTAGGCAGTCAGGAGCTCTTTATGTGGTGATCAGATGATGTCATCATTTCAACAAGTCACACGATGACCTCGTGAAGCTCTCGCACTATTTTCAGAACAGGATTTAGCATACAAATATCTAAAGGTGTCATTATGAACATTCAGCATTGTAACCATTTATCTGTGTTTAAAGTATGGGGAAGCAGGATACCCACTCTTTAATTTTATAGTTGCACATGCTTTCAAATGATATGATTTCCCTATATTTTCATATGAGTTCGTCCAAAAAGTTTCAACCGTTAGAGGCTATGAGTAAAATAAGTGTATAAAAACAGAATTAGAGTAAATAAAGCATTAAAACTGAGAAATAAGATATTATTTTGATAGTGGTGCTTGTTTGTAAGCTTCATACTGCATGCTGCATACGTGTCCCTGCTCTGCTCCCTGTCATTATAACCTTCTCTCATTCACAGGTCTGTACATACTGCTGGTTCTTTAGGCCCATCTTTAATGTATTCAGACATAATGTGTAGTGTCAAAAAATAACATTCGACAGTTCTTCAGCTGAGAATATCATTTTTTACCATCTTGGGTTAGAAAAAGATGTTATCTTTTTATTTCTTGCCTATACCTTATCAAAATAAGACTGAAATTGAAACAAAACTCCTTCAAAGAGATCATTTCTGGTGTTGGTCTATGGATTATTCATGCTCATAATTCACCATTGGATTGGATAACATTATTCATGTGTAATTAATGGGATGGTCTTTTTAAACCTGAAGAAACCTGGACCTTCTCCCTCTTTTGTTTAAAGAAATGTGTCTAAATGTGTGCGGTTTGTTGTCACTCTGAACTGACTGTGAATCAGCCTGCTGAATCATGTTAGTAGGTAAGAAAACAAGACTCCAGCCAAAGGCTTAGTGCATTATGTAATGATGTCCGCTGATGCTGTTGGCTCAGGGATCAGTTTCCCTC
Organism: Thalassoma bifasciatum; assembly: GCA_008086565.1. Lineage (NCBI taxonomy): Eukaryota > Metazoa > Chordata > Actinopteri > Labriformes > Labridae > Thalassoma > Thalassoma bifasciatum. The sequence goes on along the minus strand of RPOG01000159.1, from coordinate 460,568 downwards.
TGCCTGTTGGAAATGAATTAAAAATGAGGGTTTGCTGCTGTATGAATTAGGGCTAAGGTGTGTAGCCGAGGGGTGCGTGGTGTCGTTTAGTCGTCAGGTCACAGGGTTGAAGAGCCAAGGTGCTCCTGTTCTGGATGGGATTGTTTTATACCTCATTAGTGTGTTATCATTGAAACCTCCCTGACTAAAACTCTGCAGTTAGTGCTTCTCTACAGAGGATTTCTCTTTCAGGACTAAAGTGGGTTATTTTTCTCTCTTGAGACTCTCTTCATCAGTATTGATTTTTTTCCCTCTGCAGTGGCTCCTTAACGCTCACAGGCCTCTCTTCTGCGCTTCCTAGCAGCAGCAGGTTCTGTTGTTTGTCTCGTACAAAACTGACAAATAATAACACAACCAAAACCACCATCATGAAGAGGAGGAGGTTTAATGTCGGAGCTCTTTGTGTCGTGGCACAAAAAACGAGTGCAAGGCCAGATTCTGTTTGTCATTTAATTCTCTGTAATCCTCACAGACTGGGAGAGACTTTGGATTCTTGTACAAGTCTGTGTTGGTGAACAGTTCATTCAGAAGGCCCGAAGTGAGCTGAGCACAACACAAGAGCTGAGCTGCTGTTTAAAGAGGAAGGTCAAATAAATGATTGTGTGATCTCACAAGCATTTTTCTGCATACTGTACTCACACACACTGGAGGGTAAAAACAGCATGAGGTCTTCATGAGACTTGCAGAAATTATGGTGTCATCACTTAAGGATTACCTTCCTGCTGCATGTCACATTGGAGGTTGTGGGCCTCAGTCCCCAAGTTCTACCCACAGCTTCACCCCCTAACAAGCCTTCAGAGGGTTGGCCAATCAGAGGGGCTGGGGTCCCCTTAAAGGGAAAGCAGCTAAAACCAAGCATTTCAGACAGAGGCTTATCAAAAAGAATTGAAAGATACTTGTACAAAGGTTCAAACAATTTTGGCAATAAAACTAAAAAAACACAGCAAAAAAAGAAAACAGTTAAGATACAATTTCTGATTAACTAGTTCTAGAGGCCTCCTTCACTGTTGACAGACAGCAAAGTTTCTCCTTTCAAGATTAAAAATTATCCTTTTAAGGAAATTTCTGAACTGATTATGTAATGTCTTCAACAAATCTCATGTTCATCTCACTGAAATCTCATGTGACCTCCTTAGAGTCATATGCTATTGTAAAATCTTTGAAGAGGGCTGCTGTGTTGTAAAAAAATGTAAAGGAACAATGTTGGATGTTCAAACTACAACTACAACAACGTGTATAGTTTTTCAAACCTCTGCATATTCATATGTTGTAAAATAGCTAGACCCCCCAGGGAGTTGTGGAACTAAAACGAAATGTTTCACACAGAGGCTGAAATAAAGGTTTTCTGAAACACCATTGAGACAAAAGTAGGGATTTATTTTAGCTGTAAGTCATGTGAAGGCACTAGGGGGCACCAGAGGGAGAGAATTAAGACAAAAAATTGCAATACTTGGAGCGCAAATGGCTGAGTGATTTAGGCTGCACTCCATGAGGTTAGCCAGGCAAGCTTGGGTTCGAGGCCAGCCTGTGGGTAACTCCCCACTCTCGCTCCCTTTCCCATACTATCCTCCTCTGTCACATTAAAGGCATGAAAAGCCGACAAATGAACTATACAAATGAAAAAAAAAGCACAATAGTGCAGAGACTGGAGTGGTCCCCTGCTGGTCATTTGTGAAAACGCATGTCTTCAAAATGTTTCTTGAGCAAATCCTGATCCTAAACTGCATTCTGTCTGTTACATAGCCAAGTTAAAAAAAAGACAGCCGGTTATTATCCAACTTCTTTCCTTTGTTTGTATGATAAACCCTGTGTATGTGTGTGTGTGTGTGTGTGTGTGTGTGTGTGTTTTCATGTTTGAAGCAATTGTGTGTGTACATGTGAGCAAATCTGGATGGACAGCTGATCTAATTCAAGATGATGATCTGTAACTGTGGAAATGTGCTGCACACATTATGCACAAGATGTTGACAGAAAAAGAACATAATGAGGGATAGATGATCTGGTCAGATGGTGAAGAAAACAAACAAGAAACCAGGCCATGACCTTGATTGAGCATTTGAGTATGATGCTCTTATTTATTCAAACTTGCCTGAGTAGTAATGTTTCTGCCTGATTCTTTCCTTATCTCTACTCTGCTGCGAAATCATCACTGAACCGTATCTTAAGAACGCCCGATTTTGCAGCTTTGCGTCAGTTTAGTGTGTTTGGATGCTTTAGGAGAGTGCATTAAGTGTGAGCTGAGCTCCTTTGAATGTGTGAAGTGTATGTGTGTGTGTGTGTGTGTGTGTGTGTGTGTGTGTGTGTGTGTGTGTGTGTGTGTGTGTGTGTTTGATGTCTTGATGTGTGGGAATCATCTCTATAAATAAACAGCAGCACAGTGGTGCCTTCATCTCAAAGGTTTATGCTTTCGGATGAGAGAGCCAGTCCCAGTGGAGAGTGTGTGGTAAAAGGAAAAAAAGGTGAGAGAAGCATGCACAGAGACGTTAACTTCCTCGTCATTTCAATGGAAGTTTAAATTCTGATGAGACAATTAGTCCAAAGAAAAGTCAGACACAAATTTTGAAAGAGTCTGTGGGTAAATTATGTTGAATTGTTTTTCAGAGCGTGGCTAAAAGTAACAGAACCAGCATCCCCAGCCTTCAGTCCTCCTTGCAGGTTAATACTCTCACATCTATGATGGTTCCACTTCAAAGACGGATGAATGCAAAAGAAGAAAAGGGAGAGAAACAAAAAAGCTTGCATTTTTAAACAGTGCAAAATGTAACTTATCACTGCATTAGGATTTTATCAGCAAACCTATCAAAATCACCAAGAAAAGGCAAGAAAATCATATTAAAGAGGGGTATTGTGCTCTTTTTATTGTGCCCCCTAGAAGCTTCACATAGTTCACAACAACCTAAAAACAACCCTGTTTTTCTCTTACTGCCATTTTAAAAACCTTTATTTGGCGTTTGTCTTAAACACTTCATTTCTGCTGTCTGTTTAAGGGGACCCCCTTACCTCTGATTGGCCAACCTTCTTGAGGCCCGTCAAAGGCATAGCTATTGTCAAACTTGGGGTTTGAGGCCTCCTCCTCCACCCCTACCTCATCATTTCACTAAGTCTTGTTATGATCTTGTGAAAATCTGGGCCCGTATGCACGTCCATTCATGACACAAACAGGGACCATTGGTCATAATGTACTGTTATGGAACGGCCAATTTTGCCTTCATGTTTGCTGCATGCATGACTCTCAGAATTGACCAATTTTTAAGTCATACTTCAGGGGAGCCTCCTGAAAAACCCTTATTCAACAAATTCAAATTAGACATGCGTACTCCACATAAGCAGCAATAAATGTGGCAAGCATCTCACAAATAACCAAATCCAATCAAAACGGCTGTAACTTCTCTACAGCTCTTTTTTAAAAATAATCCATGAATGTGTTCTTGCATTTTTGAAGTCAAGAGGGTCTTGTTCTTGCATGAACCTTTAAGCTGCACAAAGTGAGCATTCCTGCATGACACATCCAGACAAACTGTTCCACATAAACATGTTTTCTTCATGTTCTCATGTTCTGGTCTCACAGGGTCTAAACTCCTGCAGCACCGCAGTGAAAAAAAAACAAACCTCACATCCAAAATATCAACTCTAATCATCAGTTTATGCTGCCAGTTTTTCAAAGGGCAGAGATGTCTGTTCTATACTCTCAAATTAACATATACAATGATGTGTTGCTGCAGGAACAGGGTGCTCTTCATGTGGATTTTTACATTTCCACAGGACCAGAGTAAAAATACGACTCTTACTCCCCGTCTCTGTGCACAAAAGCAGGTTAGAGTCTACAGTGTTACATAAATTCAGAGCCAAAAGAGAGACGAAATGAAGCTAAAACTGATCTGCATCATTAAGGGACAATACTGTATCATCGTGTTGTAGCTGGAGTGGTTTTCCATGGTCCGATCTGACGTAGTGGCGATGTGGAGACAGCAGTCTTAATTGGTCTGGGCCTGCATGAATCACCTCGCGCTCTCTTTGCTCCCTGGGCCTGATTATGAAAGCTGGCTGCAGCCTAATGGAGACAGAATGAGTTGTCCATGCTGTCATTCACTGCCTCTCCTCTGCCTCGCCCTCCGTCTCCTCCGATCCTTTCTGTCAGACCAGTCACAACTCGCTCGTCCATCTGCTCCCCATGTCTCACAGCTCTGACCCCACTGCTCACGTCTGAGGCTAGGTCACAACGACTCAAAGCCCCACGGCGTGTTTTCACTTTGAGCTTTATTTTATATAAATGGATCTCGAGGGGATTTAAAACAGGGATTTAGAGAAAAATGGCAAAGCTTTTGTTTTGTTTGAAATGTCCCTTTTTGTGACATATTTTAAAGGTCAGATTTAAAGGTCCTGGTGTCTGTGTCTGCTCTGGTTTTCTGCAGGAGAGAGCGAGTGTTCTTGCTGTTTCATACATAATATATCCTGTATTTATGTGCCGTTGTTTTGCAGTCATTAAATATTAATAGGTTCGTAATGATGATGAAGATGCAACAAGCGCTGAAACAGCTGTGACTGAGCCGTCTGTGTTTCTGTTTTCTTCTGTTGCTTAAAAGAGGAAGATAATCCATCACACATTTCTGTTCAGGCATTTTTATAAGGAGATTTTTCATCTTGAATGTTTTAAACTGCAGATTATGAATTAAACAGGTTTAAGCTTCAGCATTTTAGGAGTTGAATCAGCAGCAGCTGCAACTGTAGCCTCTGTGTGCAGGATGTGCACTTAAACCAACACGCAAACAGCGCCTCCCGTTTTCACCTTTTTGAGTATAGAAATATCTGCTTATAGCTCTTTACCACAAGTTGCATTTACAGAAATAGAAATCATTTCTATCGCCATCTTCAGTTTTTATCAGCAAACCCAACAAAATCACCAGTAAAAGGCATGGAAATCATGGTGACGTATTGTGCTTTTTCTGTCTCTATTCTGTCCCTGTTGTGCCCCTACAGAGTGTTTACATGTGTTTGAGCTCAAAAAATCCCTATTTCTCTCTTGTTGGTGTCTTAGGAAACTTCTACTAGCTTCTTTCTGAAACTCTTTGTTTTAGCTGCTGTCAGTGTAAAGATTGGTTTATACTTGATGCATCTGCAAGGTCCACATGGCTCTATGCAGATGAATGACGTCATATGAGCAGCTTTCCTTTCTTGCACTGTCCCTTTCACATGGAGAATTTCCGTGCTGAGCCCCTCCAGTAATTTGTAACTGCTTGACAGCGACTGCTGGCTCCTAGCATCTGAGGGACAAAAATACAGGCATTTAAATGATTCATCACACAGAGTTCACTGTGATGACCATGTGAAGAACAATTTATTGCGGCCACACTTGGCAGAGAAGAGAGATGGGCGAAAAAAAATGTTTTAAAAGGTGTAAATAGATGCAAACTTCTTTTGCTCTAGTTTGGCACTTTAGTAGACCTGTGTTTGTAATACACCACCCCATGCAGTTTGGGAACAGGTGCCAATTGCTGCTGCATGAAGTGATAAAAAGTATAACAGCCACACGCATTCTAGTGCTGACTCTGAGTGTCTCATTTTCATGCATTACGTTCATGCACGTTATGCAAAGCATAATCCAGACTTCAGGCTTAATGCTCCACAAACCCCTTTCCCTTTGACTGGCCAGCCCAGACCTTGGTGTTTCCTCCAAGGTATGAACTAAAGCATCATGTGCTGACCTCATCGTTTCAGCAGGTCATAAAGATCTCATGAAAATCTTGTTTTTTTTCCAAGGACAGAGCATTTCGATCAGTTTACAGACGGATATGAATACAACATTCATATTTTATTGCTGGGATTTCTGCTTAAATCATGACATCACCAGTTGGGGAATTTTCTTAACCCCTCTATCACCCAAGTATTGTACAAGCTATCTGAACTTCTTTCTTTCTTTGTCCTTAAAAGAGTAAGAAATCATGCTGATAAAAACTCATCTTCACTTCTTTCAGGAACCATTTGAATTTTTTCTCTTGCCCAAATAGTTGAAGAGTTACGGTAATGAGAACAGCTTGCATCGAAATTGAACTTTGTGAATTGAACACTGTTGCACATTGCATCCTATACCGTACAGTAACATTCCAAATATTGCTGGAAAGCTTCTCCCTTCTTCTTAAGGAGCTGTTCAAAAATGATTTCAAGCCCAAATAGTTGAGGCGTTACGGTAATTTGAAGAGGGCTTGTTAAATTGGCGTGCAGGCATCCTGATTGGGATAAATTTGTACTTGCACATGGAGTTGCACGAATCTGCTGTTAGGCTATTTGATGAGAGTACAAATCCTTCCAATGTAAAATTAAAAATGAACACTTTGCCGTTTAAATGAAATAAGGCAACATTATCTTTTGAATTCTCTATCAATCAAAGCTCCTCAGGATTTGCCTGAATGCTCATCCTTTCCTCTCTGATTCACAGTTATTTAGTCATGATTGTGATGTTTGTTTTCAGGCGAAGAGGACTGAAGAGGAGGCCTAAGATGATGAAGCACCGTGGGCCAGTTAAAGAGTAACTCAGACTGCAGCAGAAGGTGGAGGAAGAAGAAGAGAGGGAGGGACAGAAAACACAGTGAGAGAGAGAGTATCACATGACCCGACCTCGGACAGGCTCCAAATCAGCGATGCTTCCCTCAGGCAGGGATTACCTCCTCCTCCTCCTCCTCCCCGCTGTCTACCTCTCCATCTCTCCCTCTCTTTCTCCCACATTCAACAGAGCAGTCGCCCAGCGTCAAGACTCTGAGCCGTGAGAGCTCGCTGCGCTCACTCTCCCACTCACACACACAAACACGCGTTGAAAAACACAAACACACACAAACACTTCTGCATCCTGCTCATGGTCGTTGGCCTGCCCTCCTCAGCTGCTGCTCCCACTCCACACAGACACCATGAAGAGGCCCAAGCAGCAGACAGGGCCGCTCAGCTTCCTCAACTTCTTCAGCAGGAAGCCCAAAGCAGAGGCCAGGCCAGAGAAGCCTGTGGAGGCGCGGGCCAGAGAGGAGGTGGCCATTACGCTGACGCCGAGCGAGCACCCAGAGCAGGTGAAGTGGAAATATCCCCTCTGTCACTTCTGTTAGTTTGGTTTCAAATGTTTGATTCAGGGTTTTACTTTCCAGTTTGAGAATGAAGTTGACTAGTGAGCCTTTTTGGAATTTATAGAGCTGAACAGTCACTATTCTGAAAGTTTACTTAGAGTTGACCCTCCTTGAAAATAAATTTAATTTTGTCTTGTTTTTTGGGAGTCTGCCTCTGAAAGTCTTTGTCCAGTTTTATAAAAGTTTAGAATTAATGATAATACATTTTATTTAAAAGCGCCCTCCAGGAAACCCAAGGTCGCTGTACAAAGGATGAGAAAACAAATCTCAGTATTTAGCAGAAACGTTGGATTAAACTTCAAAAAGAGGTTGAAAATGTTGATGTTTAAGACAAATCCCCTACACTAAAGCCTGGTTTATACTTCTAGATCAAATCAACGTTGTTTGTCACCATTTTCTTTAGTGAGTCCTTTTCTCTAAGTGTGGTCAAATATACTGGCACCGTCATTATAGACTTATAAAATCAAACCTCACCTGTCCCCCAGGTGTCCCTTGATACCAGATGATAAGTGGTCAGTTTCCTGCAGTGTTTCGTGAGGCGTGAACATCAACAAACTCTGCTTCTTAAGGACATTGTTCTCCATTAGGGGGCAATATGGGGAAAATATGTCAGGACTTTTTTTCCGGGAAGGTCAGGATCTGGATTTTTTTCACAATTGTTTTTCATGTTCAGACTATTGTATATCATTTTTAGCCCAATATTTCTGATTTCTTCTTCCATGTGATACCTTTTTTGGTTCTTTTGAGCATCATTTCATAACTTTCATTCAGTCTTGTTTCCTCTAATATGGTTTTTGAACTCTCACACTTTCACATCATGAGAAGTACTTTCATTTAAGTATGTTGGCTGTAAGAGTTCTTAGGATTCTGCAGATCATACAGAGCTTTAGCATTAGACAAGTAGCCCATACACGGACAAAATGTAGTTTTATAGAGATGTTAGAGGACTAACTTCATATGAAGACATGATTCATTTTTTATGCTTTATAAACAATTCAGGCATCACTTTCTTGTTTTGATTTCTTGAAATAAGACATTTTCTTGGGCCCCTCTATCACAGGTCTGCTTCAGTCACATGCTCAGTCGTACAGACATTTAAAGAAAAATAATAACAGCCCTCGGTTTTATTTACGGCCTCAATTTTCTACACTGAGGCTTGATTATATGGCACTACAGTACTAGCCTGGAATCTAGGAAAAAATTTGATGTCTTTTTTTTTCTTTTTCAAAATTCATCTGACTTGTCAGGAAAAATGTTTATTTCAAGATATTCAAACAAAAAATGACACCAGAGTGATTTGTTGTGCAAAAAATAAGTGCCATTGGGGTAAGTTATAAAATAGACTCTTTTAGTTTTTGTGTAAGGATTTGAAGTGTTTTGTTTTTTAATATCTTGAAACAAGACATTTTTCTGGGCTTGTCAGGTGAATGGGGCTCATATGAAGTATAATTGACAATTTTCTATAAAAAAAGAAGACAAACACTTTTTGGATTTCAGTTTTGCACTGCTTATGGTGTGCACTGAGAAAAAAAAGAGGAGTTTCAAAATAATCTGCAACAGATCTGCAGAAATCATATTTTTTTTCAAGAGAATAGTGAGATTTGGGTTTGAATTGTATTGATGCTGACACAGAAGAGCATTTGAAGGTCATGCAACCTTCATAAACTGGAACCAGGCTGGTGTTTTACTGACTCACATTTCCTTCCATAAGATTAGATTCGATGTAATTTTGGTCTGTACATTTAGTGCTGCTCTTCTCCTGTTTGTTCAGCAAGAGGATGTATTATATTATTTTTTGTCATGCTGTTGGAGTTAAACCAAATAACAAGTAAAGCTGCGATAAATCAGTCGACTTCTTCTGCTGCAAAAATCCAAACTATGTCCACAAAATGTTGTGTACGAGAAGGGAACCTGCAGGGAGGCAGTAGATGATTAACTCTTACTGTATGAGCTCTTGCCAGCCCCCCTGCTGTTACAGCCCAAATCCATTAGAGTGTTTATTTAATTCATTGCTAATTTAGGGAAATTATGTTGCCAAGAAACTCAGAGCATCAAATACAAGAAGGATCCGGCAGCATGTGCACTGATTCTCAGCAGAAATGTGATGATGCTGCATGTTACGTGATATTTCCAGGAGCTCGACCTCACAGCAGAAGAGCCTGGAGAATCAAGAGCTTCTGGAGGAGAAAGAGGAGAAAGAGGAGGTCAACCAGCAGCCACTGAGGCCAGTGAGGGAGGAGCTGCCACGGCAGAGTGCGCGGTGGGCGCCAGCAGCGGCTCCACGGGGGTCCTGTCCCTGTCCTCCTCCAGCCAGGAGCAGCTCCTGGAGGAGCACCTGGAGGAGTGTCCTCTGTGCCTGCTCAGCCAGCCTCGCTGCCACTTCCCACGCCTCTCCTCCTGTGCCCACCGGACGTGCTCCGACTGCCTCCGTCAGTACCTGCGCATCGAGATTTCAGAGAGCCGGGTGTGCATCGCGTGCCCGCAGTGCCCTGAGACTCTCTCTCCTCTGGATGTCCGAGCCATCCTAGATGATCAGGCGCTGCTGGAGCGGTTTGAGGAGTACCAGCTGAGACGTTTCCTGGCTTCTGATCCGGATACTCGCTGGTGTCCTGCACCAGACTGCAGGTGAGAATCAGGACTCCCCCTCATCCTTTCAAAGCCATAAACCATGCAATCGTCAAACTGTCCTCACTGTCTTATAAAAAAATGCACTTTCTACTCCTCAAACTAATAATTTTGTGTGCTGTAATTACCCTGTGACAGAAGAGAAAGGAGCCCTGCAGATATTCACAGTTGGTTCACGTCAAACCCACCAGCTCTCACCCTCTGCTGTAAAAACTGTTCTTCAGTGTCAGGATGATTGACTGAGCTCACAAAGGATGAAGTGACAGCGAGAGAAAGCTTGCACGAATTTCAAGGCTGTAATGATGACAAAATTATGATGCCACCAAAATATTTTTCAGTCATTTGAAAAGATAAAAAGTCTCTTTTCTTGAGCTCTGAAGATCTGGTAATGAACTACAAAACTTACAATTCTGCACTTTGATTTCGAGACAGGGTTGCCTCTGATGCTTTAGACTTAAACTGGCTTGTATATTGATTACATCACTTGAAAAAGAGAAGCTTAAAGACATCACCTCCCACAATTTTCCTGCATAATCAGCCATTGCATCTTCATCTAGTTTCAAGATTATAGAATATCTTTAAAGAGTCAGAAAGTTCTTCTTTGGTAACTTCAGGAACTGTTTGAAATTTTTCTGTGGCCCAAAAAGTCAAGAATTCATCGTAATTTTAAGAGCACTTGTAAAATGGGAGTGTCGGTGCACCAATGGGTTCAAAAAGTTAAAAAGGGGGTATTCTGCTTTCTTACTTTTTTTTTCGTTCAAGGTCTTTTTATTTTCATTTTCTAACATTATATAACAGGCCTAATAAAGGTCAGCAGAACAAGAGAGAAGAACATTGGGAAAAAAAACCTCAAACAAACTAAAACAAATTCCTCTGTGTTAGATTTGATTCACCACAGTGGCTGCAGCAGGGGAAGGAGTAAGATAGAAGGATTGATTTTTGCTCCTGAGCTGTGAGCAGTCAGGAGACAGACAGTCTGCTTCTGGAGCATACGTATTTCTGACTGTGAGACGTGCACAAGCACACATTATTATTTCCCATCAGCAGACTGATCTCTTTACACATCTATGACTATCAATGGGGTAAACAGCAGCAGCAGCAAGATAAGATTTAACCCAGAATATGACTCATGGTCACAATTTTAGACAAACCATTTTCTGACGTAAGTTGTTTTAACCTTGACCGTAGACTGACTTCCTTTAAAGAGGGGGTATTGTGCTTTGTTAAGGCTTTAATTTAAGTCTTTACCTCTGTGTGCTCATCTTATTCATCTTTCTCACAGATTCAGAGACAGCATGAGGCTGAAGGAGCTTTTCAAACACTTCACGTCAAAGCAGCTCTGCTTTGATCCTGAATCACTCCCATCACTTTCACCTGTATTTGATCATTATCACCTCATCTTTGAAATATTCAAATTTATGTTAATGTCACCTCAAAGGGGAAGGATTACGTCTTCAGGCGCCAGGTTTCTTGTTATCATTTTAATGACTGCTCAGGATGTGGGGGTTGGATTATTTCTGGTTCAAATGTTAAACTGTGGACGCTGATCGTCCGTCCTGTCTTTGAATCTGGTTCATGGAAGGGTAGAGCCTACAAATGTTCTGTTCAGGAGCAATGAATCATTCAAGAGCAGTTTTTATAGTTTGTCCAGCCCCTAACAGTGAGGAATGGCTCTTTAGGGATCTGTTAACATTTTTTATTGTTGCTGTTCTGTTTCTCTCTCCTCAGCTATGCAGTGATCGCTTATGGCTGTGCTGAGTGCCCCAAGCTGAGCTGCGGCCGTGAGGGATGTGACACCGAGTTCTGCTACCACTGTCGCCAGCTGTGGCACCCCAACCAGACGTGCGACCAAGCCCGGCGTCAGCGCGCACGCCATACGTCCGGCGGAAACGATGCCTCCACGTTGTACGTCTTCAATGAAGAGCCCGGAGGAGGTGAGACTCAGCAGCAGCTGCTGTTACCTTCTTTTGTTTTTACTCCAAAACACTTGGTGCCAGGAATCAGAGTGCGATTCCCAGCTTTTCTCACATGTTTCAGAAAGTGCAGAATAAATATTTTACCCACTCCTGACACATTTACTTTTCTGCTGAAGATGCAGAGGAGATCAAAGCGTGCCCTCGCTGTGGTGCCTACATCATGAAGACCAACGATGGCAGCTGTAACCGTATGAACTGCACTGTGTGTGCCTGTCAGTTCTGCTGGCTGTGTATGCAGGAGATCACCGATGTGCACTACCTCAGGTACTTTTCTCACATGTCACCTGGAGACAAAGACTTTTTTCCCTTTACTGTTATGAAAACTTGTTGGTCTAAAGTAATTCACGATGTAGTGACATCAACAACACTTATTTTTAACTCACTATGAAGAAGTTTCACCTAATACTTAACATGGCTCTGTTGTGGAGATTACTGAATAGTCTCAAAATCACTCCCCCAAACCATAAAAGTATCATGCAAAGAGGAAACTATTCACTCTGATTGGCCTGCCTTCTGGAGGCCTGTTGGGAGAAGAATGATGGGCAGACCTTTGTGTTTGAGGCCAGCCACTCCAACATGTCATGAACCATTCAGGAGATTCTTGTCTTGAGATCATCATTTCAGCTAGTCTTATGTAGATCATGTGAAGCTCTCCTGAAACTCTCGTGCTATATTTGAAAACAGTTTGCAGATAGATTCAAACATCTCAATTATATATAAATGTGTGGAATGATATTTACTGATCAAAGGGTGTTGTGAGTAACAATTCAGTCACCATATTTCCATGCAGCACAGTTTGTAACTCATGCTGCCAGACTCACTAAGAGTTGATGTGTTTAAGATGAACAACAGCTAAAATCTCTCTTCTTGCATGTTCTACTTTTCTTCCCCTTCATCCTTTAAAGAAGGGCAAAGCTTTCAGCATCTGGCTGTGAATCTGCCATGTCAGAGTCTCAGAGCCCAGCGTTAACATCCCACCATAACTCCCCCCACTCATGCTTTCAGAACCTCAAGGTGACACTCACTGCGGTAAAGAGAATGCATGCTCCCTCTCATAGCCCTGAGGTGCTGTTTGCGTTGCTTCTAATGTCACTGCGGAGCCTTTAATGTAATCGCTGCTTCATTAGGAGCAAACAACATCAGTCAGTGTTAGCTGGCACTTACAATCACACACTAACACCAGATTAAAGAGAGACATACTGGAGCTAAGTGACAGAGAATTGACTCCACACTGAAGTCACTCTGCTCTCCTGTCAGTCTAACAGCAGTTTGGATATAAATGACGGTAATTTAGGAGGAGAGGATGGAGCTGGAATGAGACGCACAGATGAGGTCATTCGTTTTAGTTAATGATGTAATGACAGGGATGAGACAGATAAAGTTGTCATGTTGTTGTCAGCTCTCGTTTATTTCAGACTTTTCTTAATAAGTGATTGCTCAGGATCATTTTGTGTTTGTGTCAGCAAGCAGAAAGGCTGCTACTGTAATCATAGACAAGGGGGGTTTAGAATATTTATGTCCCCAGATGTCTGCCCCTTTTCAATACATTTTTAATACGAGGCATTAAATAAAGTTTAAAAAGTTTAAGTTTAGGTTCTTGGCATTGTACTTTGCACAAGTTAAGATGTCCTGTTAGGTTCCCTGCTATACAAAAGTAAGACCTGAGAACTGCCCAAAACAGGCGCAAGCACCTTAACATTTTGAAACCAGAGTCTGTGCTTGAGGGAAAGGGCAAAACAAACACCACAGACTGTAAAACATATCAGTAAATACTGTGTCTCAAGCATAGACTGTACACTCAGTGGACGCCACAATAGTGGGCTCTAGCTAAGGTCTCCACAAAAACCGTGACCCCTGGTGGCTGGCTGCAGTATAGGTCAAAATCTCTGTCTCCTAATGCATTCCAGATGAGAGGTGGGAAAACTTTAGAAAATGATTACACCTCGCAGAAATGTTTCTCACATCCTTACGCTGCAGTGGTATGAAAATGTTATTTGGCTGCATTGTGTTCACGTCCTCTTCTTTTCTGAGAGGTTGGTTTCTTCATTATTTATTTGATGTTGAAAAACAGGTTCATTCTACATACAGTCTGTGGTCTCAAATTAGATACTGCTTTAGTACACTTACGTATAGTACTCCGTGTCCACTCTGTATTTACTAGATCAGCGTACAAACTCTTACAGGGTAACATTACAGGATTTAAGATCATTGGCTCAAAACCAGAGTGAAAAAGCAGAAATACAGGACCTGAAGCAGGCAATCGGGCAATCATACACACCACAGATTCGAGTTTGCCACTTGGCCAATAAAACTCCCAAATTCCTGCCTTCCTCCACCCAGAAAGCAACTTTGACTGAACTGATAGAACAGCCAAGATCAGCTCAGACTTAAGCCTGCTAGTTTGTTTCATTTCTCTGACGCAGATATTCAGTTACAGAGATTTGCTTGCTGCTTCAGGGGGCACTGGTATGGCCCAGCAGCTGGGTTAATTAGCTGTTGATCGACTAGCTTGGGTTTGAATCCGGTCTGCCACCTTTTACTCAAGTCTATTCCCCCTCTTACCTTGTTCCCTGCTTCATCTACTGTCCTGTCCTCTCATGGTAAAAACAGAAAAGCCTGAAAAGTTAGATTAAAAAAGCCCCATTGTATTGCATGAAATCCATGGTCAAAACCATATGTAATACTATAATTTCTGAACTCTTGCATGTTTAAACTGTAGCTGTTATTTCCTCTGTGTGTCCCAGTCCCTCTGGATGTACCTTCTGGGGGAAGAAGCCATGGTCTCAAACCCGCAAAGTGCTGTGGCAGGTGGGCATGTTGCTGGGAGCACCGGTGGTCATCTCGCTGATTGCGGGCATCGCCATCCCAGTCATCATTGTGGGCATACCAATCTACATGGGTCGAAAGGTAAACACCAGCCTATCTCTGCTCTGTGATAGCTCACATGGGTCTCGTCGGCTGTTTTTCCTCTCAGGCGTGTGAGGACACGTGTATTATTGGACAGTGAGGAGAAAATCACATTTCTATGATCTAATTTATGTTCCTTTTATTACCCTCCAGGTCCATGGTCGCTGCAAGAAAAACAATATCTCAGGAAGTAAGCACTACTTGACTGTGGCAAGCGGGGTGATGATGTCAGTGTTTGTGTCGCCGGTTATAGCAGCTGTCACCGTGGGTAAGGAATGTGCAGGAACACAGACACCGTGTGTCGTACACTGAAAATTAAAGTGATAGGTGTGTTTAGTATTATGTTTAGACACTCACTGATTATAAAGCTAAATTCACTGAGTATCTGTGGTAAGAATCCATCTATACAGTGGTGTTACTGATAAAATTTAGTCCATATTTGCTACATCAGTGTTTCTATGGTAATGAGGAAGGGTTGAAACCAGAACCAAAATTACCAAATTTTAGGTGCCCCTAATAAAAAGATATCTCTTTCATAGGGTCTCAAAGGTTTCAGCAATTCTTCTTCAGAGAGGGGGTACAGCACATTTTTGGTCTCTATCTTGACCCTCTCCCAGGACCCTCCCTTGACCTACTTGTTATTCCGACAGGTTTCCTCTGATATTCGGGCCATCAAACGGCATTGCATTAAATCAGACATGACTGATGCGGAAATCCCTGCATGGGCTCTAGACTTTCATAAAAAGTATAATGTAGAGAGGAAACTGTATGCTGATGACAACGCCAACTTTTGGTTAAACATGTAACAGTCTCAAGCTGACTTGTGTCCTGAAACAATATCCAACTTCCTTTTTGGAAATCATGCCTAAAGAGGATAGGAGCCAGCCGGCTTGTTGTCAAAGCACAGTTTACAAAAGTCTCCTTTTGGAGAATTTTGTTAAAGTGGGTTTTTTTTTAAGTCTGTATTCTGTCTCCTCAAGGGAGTATATTTCAATTCTTAAAATGCCAGACTGTCCCTTTATTCCACTGTGAGTAGCATGAGCATGCAGGCCTGGGTTCAGCTCCACGCTCGTACAGTGTACAGCATCATTGTGATGAGTCATGCTAGTTGCTACTGTAGATAACATCCCCAGCTGTGACTGGAATCCTTTAGGTGTGAGCAGCTTCCTGCTGCATTGTCATGACCAGCACTGCACCACAAACTGATGGGCCGAGGATTTACACACACACACACTCCGCCACCTCACCTTCTCTTCCGATTGTAACACAGCCTCTGTGTCTCATTCGTCACTATTTGCCTCTCCACCGTCTCTCATTTTTCAGTCGCAGCTCCCTTTCCTTCCCCCTGGTTCACACAGCCTCTCCGGCTGGCAGGCTCGTCCCCTTGCCCTGGTTTCACCCTGTTGTTGAGTCAATAGCGCCCCAGTTCTCGCTGCGTTAATGATGTCCCTTTGTTTGGTCAGCACTCTGCTTTGTGTAACAAAATTCCTATCTTAATCAAGGGTTGCATAATCACAGAGCACAAAAAGGCCGCTGCTCATCGAGTTTGGGGACTCTTTGAAGCACTTTATGTGAGAAAAATCAAACCATTTATGTTCCTTATTTTAGACTTCAAGGCTATCAAGGCATTGGATTAATGAGTTAATTTATTATTTTATAACATTAATTAAATCTTTGTGGAAGACTTAATCATCAAAAATGAGAAGGGAAGGGAAATGACAACCTAACATTGAAGATATGTCTAAGACATGAATAATTACTGCATTTTCAGCAGTCAATGGTGCTTATTTACTATACTGAAAAGCTTTTGACACCTTATCAAGAACACAAAGTGGTTTTTACAAGCTGTTAATTTAGAAATCAAATTAATGGAATGAGACATGCTCAATAATTTCAGATTTAACAACATTTTTTGGACTTGTCAAGTAGATGTGGCACATATTCAGTCCAATTTGAGATTTGTACTAAAAATAAGACATAAACACATGCTAAGAGTTTCAGTTTTTGCAATGTGGTGCTTTGCACACTGACTTTTGGGATGCAGTTTTGTCTCTGTACCTGTACACTAAGCTCAAACTCAGAAGTACTTTGGAGTTATTTAATGGGTTGAACAGAACATGTTTTGTGGTTCAGAGTTTTCCACTGGGCTTAGGTGGCAAAGTGCAGTGGTTTTATTATTTTCCATCCAACAGAGGTGGAAGGTAGGCAGCTACAGTGCCCAAAATGGGAGACAAAGGACAAAATTTCTAGCATTAAAGGACCCAATTTAAAATTTTACTCACAATGAGGTAAGCACATTAACGTTCTAGTCCAGGTCTGATAAGTTCTTGCTTCCAAAATTTATTTTATGATTTGAAACTTTGCCCTGAGGTTTCCACTGAAGGGACATTTTACCACCTCATGTCTGTCAACATATATGTATATTTCATATTTTAAAATAGAGGTTTACAAAGTCCAAAAGTCCAGGAAAAGGGGTTAGGATTCACTTAGAGATGAGATGAGATAAAAATAATATAAATAAGGGAGCACAGAAGGTTTGATAAATGGACCAAATTGATTGTTAATGCTTCACTGAGTTTGCCTCTATTAAAGGGAATTGATTTACAAGATTTATCAGGGGAGCAAGATCTTTGCGCAATACTTCTCAGGATCATTTGTGCCAACATGAATGCCTAAATATTGATGTTAAATGGCCCAAACCACAGTAAGGACTCCCTCTTGTGTTTAATCTGGTTACTGCAGAAATCAAATGTATCTGGTTTGGGGGATATCACACAAACGTCACATTCATTAATCATTCATTCATCCATTTTCTACCGCTACCTATGGTATACAGGGTCACGGCTGGCCTATCCCAGCTGTCATAGGATGAGAGAGGCAGGTACACCCTGGACAGGTCACTAGTGAATCACAGGGCTGACGCAGAGACAGACAACCTTTCATGCACACACTTACACCTACGGGCTATGTAGAATAGAATAAATACAATAAAACTTGTGAGCATGTTTTGGTACTGTGGGAGGAAGCCAAAGTACCCAGGGAAGGTCGCATTAGAACTATTAAATAAGAAGTCACATAAATCAGTCATGTTGAGTGCTTTGAAACCATCCAAAAAACTGTTATGTTCATGAAAAAGGCTGACGCTGTATTTCTTGCTTTGAGCTTTGAAGACTAAAGATTTCAATAAAGATATAAATCTATAAAACATAAAAGTCTCAAATCTAGAGTTCCAGGGATCTAGCCCTAGAAACGTGTTTATGTGGACTGTAATTTAATGTAACGTACTGCTTCCTGCAGGTGTTGGAGTACCGTTAATGCTGACTTACGTCTACGGGGTCGTCCCAATGTCGCTCTGTAGAAATGGCTGGTGTCGACCGCAGAGTGAGCCTCCTGAAACACATAAAATCCAACTGGAGGACTTAGCCAGCTGTGAGTACAACATTCAGAGAATATTTGTTGTAGAAATCTGCGTCATGTCTTCTCCAGTGTTTTCTTCATCTGATGGACTCTCCCTTTCTCTTGCAGATCTTCTATTCTCTCATGTAGTCAGCGACCACTGGACGGGTCAAAACACTTCAACGCTCAGCGACACCAGTGTCCAGGAAGTCAGAGTCAGCGTACAGGAAGTGGGTGTCCTCCCCAGTACGAGCACTACACCTCCAGATTTAGACAGCTACGAAGTTTTTGATGAAGCCACGAAACACCACGGATACACCACGCAGCAGCAGGACAGCCAATCAGACTGTGAGGTGGTCATTGTGCCTGATGGCACGCTGGAGGACTCACAGGCGCTTTCTTTGAGGTAAATGTTTCTCCTCTTTACTTCTCCCAACAAGGACTGATGAAAATATGGATACAATCTCAGTCACATCAGCCATTATGTTTTTTGATGAGCAACACATTAACTCACCCTGAGTTCTAGTTCAGTTGAAAACAGAAAGCTTCTTACCGAGAATAAAAGGAATATCTGCAATTGGAAAATGACTCCTGGACCTTTGACGTCTGATGCTGCATCTGAACCAGTTCTGAATCACATTACTCTTTCGTAATGCTGTTGTTGTTTCTTGAAGTGCAAGGGAGTACACTGGAGAGTCCAAGGGGGGGCAGCAAAGTTCAGATTTCATTTTCAAATTCACCCAGCCTTAGATCTAAAGACCATCACAGTGACCGAAAGCTGCCTCGTCCTGAGAAAAAGATAATGTAAAAACCTCAGTGAGGTCTTAATTTTCATCAAATTCAGACAAACCATGCTTTTTTTGTTTGTCTTCAAATTCTCTAACCTTATCATATTATCATCAGTCAGCTACACAAACACCACAAATAGTAGAAGTGAGGATGGCGTGGTCAAACAGAAAAATTTAATCAAAATAAATGAGTTTGGAGTAGTGATTTGAAGGCAGAGACAGAAGTAGTGTCACTGATGGTTTGTGGGAGAGAGTTTGAGAGATAGGAGGGCAGCACAGCTCGTACTGGGCAGGAGGTGTGGTGAGAAGCATGGAGGGTTTGAAGAGGCTGGACGGTGAGGAGAATCAAGTGATCAATGCTGTGTTTGATTTGATGTGTAGCCAGTGCAGTTGTTGAAGAACAAGGATGATGTGATTTGTGAAGGAAGTTCTGGGGATGATCTGGACAGCTGGGTTCTGGACTAGTTGGAATTTGTTGAGCAGCTTGAGTGGTAGACCAGAAAGTAGGGGATTGCAGGTGTCTATATGGGAGATGAGCAAAGCATTGACAAGGATGGCACTATTGTTGAATGTGAGAAACGTGTGTGGACATTTTCACGTTCAACAGTCGTACAACATTTAACGTCCTTGAATACCTTGAAATAAGACATGCTTCTTGACTTGTTATGTGAATATAGCTCATATCAAGACTAAAAAGACATTTCTTATTAGAAATAGCACACAACACTGGATTATCTTTCAGTTTTTTGTAATGCATTACCCTGACAAAAACAGCAAATTGTCTTATTTCAAGCTATTAAAAACCAGAAATGACTCTTGAATTGCTTGTTAAGAGGAAATGTTCACAAAAGTGTTTTAGGATGTCATAGGATGATAGACGTGGTCAGTTGATGAAACTGACAAATGTCACTTGTCATAACCAATGTTTCTCATAAAAAATCTAATATTGCGCATCTTGTGTATTTTCCAGTGGGATACAAAAAATGTAAAACTTAATTCTTGTTTCAAGGAACCTCAGTTAAAGAAATACAGGCATCATATTTGTCTTGTAATATCATAAAATCAGACATTTTTCTTGGCTTGTCAGGTGGATGTGGCTCGTATTAAGTTTAACAAGACAACACTAAAAATAATCAATCATGAGACATCCTCAGGTCATAAGTGTTATGTTTGTCAGGCTACTTTTTATTGATGCCATTATCTGTTTTTTATGTCACTGCAGGGAAGGAACCAATATTGAAGTCCGTGTTGAAATTGAAACCCATCCCAGAGGTGCCCGCCAGTCCAGCCTCAGTAGCATCCTGTCCAGCCGAAGCTTGTCAGCGGAGTCACTGGGACACTCCCAGTCCCAGTCCCAAGACTACCTGTGTGCCTCTGAACTGGAAGAGAGACAAGAAGGGAGAGGCAGGGAGGAGCAGGAGGGGAGAGAGAAACCAGGAGGGGAAGACGGGACAGTTCAGCCAGTCTTTGAAATAGACGGTGTATGAGGGCTCTGCTCTCTGGTTTGAAGATGAGACCGGTTTAATGGATGAAGTCAAATCCATGAGCTGATGTTTCAGCCGGACTGACCAGGCCCTCCCACCAGATGCCTTCTAGCTCCAGCCTGTAAGGATGATGCGGGTTTAGAGAAAGCAAATAAAAACATGACAGAGTGAGAGTTTGAGTGAGACTTATAGCATGAATTTGATGGAGGGAGGACAATCAGTTTTCAGACCGGACAGCATCCATGAATGAATCTGAAGAGGAGTGGCTGAAAGCATGTTAGCTGAATAGATCATCCTGATTTTATCTTTTCTGTTCAACTCTTTCACTCCCTCTCTATCATAAATCTATCACATGAAGCCCTCTCTCCATCCACTTCTTTCAGTGACCTGACCTCCCCTCATGAAACCTGAATTGGGAATCCTGAATCAGACGATGCATGCGTCACTATATTTTCACTCTTTCGTCGGAGGTTTGACTCCTGAAACTGTTAAAGCCTGAACTTATTGGGGTAAAAGGTGCTCTGTGACATTACAGTGGGGATTTAAAAGACTAGGAACACCATCAATTATAACCTTTTATTGCAAATCAACAGTCTTCCATGACAGCAGACAGAAGCAGAGTCACTTTGCAATGTTAATTCTAATGCAGAAACTTTATAAACAGCAGCAGTTTTCTAAAGAGTTTTCAATCCTTAACTAGCTGCATGATCCTGCTCCTTGCAGTGTGTGCTGGATAAACACACTCACACATACACACACACACATACACATACATATGCAGTCTACGCCCACACAGCAGTCAGTGTAGTTGCAGTATTATGTGCAGCTAAGAGCATTAAATATAAACTCAAATGATCACAGAGCACCAGAATTACAGCAGCAGCAGCAGCAGCATGCCACCTCAGGCTAAAGTCTAAGAACCCCTGATAGATGATTAATGAGAAACACATGACTTTACATGCTGCTTAGCTTTCTGAGTGTGAAATATTTGTGAGACATGAACTAGGACATGTTGTGGAGAAAAATTCAATAAACATTTCACCATGACGGACTAATGTGCCATGACTATTTTCTTTCTTCAAATCTGCTTCAGCTTGAATGTTTTTTAGCATAAGTCAAAGAGTAAGAGTAAATGACTCTTTTTGTCTCTATAATCGGCCTTGTTATGTACAGGAAGGGTGAAAACAGTCAACTTTGAGGTCACACTACAAACTTAATTAGTTTAAAGTTATGGAAATGTTGCAGGCTATAATTATCTCAAGGTTAAAATAATTTTTTTATTGGTGATATCAAATGTTCAGGGGCCACATACAATCCAATTTGATCTCAAGTGGACCAGACCAGTGAAACAAGGTCACAATAACCTGTAGCCTAAATAGCAACAACTTGAATCTTTTCCTCTTCATTTGTTTCAAAATAGTGTACTCTCAAAAAGAAGTAAACTCTCTTTAATAAAATGTTGACAACAACCTGGAATTTCATCTAGAAAAGTCAAATTTCAACAATTTTGTGCCGCAAGTTCACGTTTGCACCTATGCATTACAGCTAACAGATGACTGACACAAAAAGTTTGTTTTCTTAATAGAAATTTTTAATTTACCCTGTAGTATGCAGATTAAATCACAAACTCATTGTCTTGTGAGGTTTTTTTTTCAGGTTCAATGCTGACTGAAGGTTTTTTTTTTTTTTTAAAGCAATCAGTTAAATCCCCTATGTGCCCAGATTTGTGCGCCCACACAAGATACCCTGTATTTTCAGGCAAAAGTACAGCTGCAATAACAAACTTTTTCCTTTAGAGGGCGCCAACTGACAAGAAACTTGATCACTTTCACTCCTCAGTTGATCATTTGTATTCAATAGTTGAAGTATAAAAAGCATCTTCATTGCACAATAAACTTTAAGTATTGGCTGTTAAAGCATCCATTATGGAGGATGTGACAAAAAGCAGGACTGAAAAGGCAGATTCCAGTTTTAATTTCTTTAAATGAGTGATTCATATTGGTAGAATTACTTCATAATCATACATCACTCTGAATCTAACCCATAATTATCTTTTAATAAACTGAACAACAATAAAAACAAACAAACAAACATATAACTATTAAGCAAGTGTGTGGCTTTTGTAGAACCTTATAAATGGCTTATATTAGAACTACGCACTGAAAATGGTTATAACCTCTGAAACAATGTAAATGATATATGAATTTGAATATATTCTGAGAAGTTCAAATCAAAGAGAAATATGACACTTGAGCAGCTGACAATTTTAAAAACATGTATCAGTATTGTGTAGTTACTCACATTATTTGAGGTATATGACCAGAATTGCAGCTGAGGTATAATTCTGTAATAAAGGCTGTTAAATGTACCCTTCACCTTTGATTGTGTGGTTTTAGTGGGTCTTTGTATTTGTATATTCTGGCAAACATGTCAGAAAAGGGATTAATTAAACACATAAACTAAAATATGACATGGGAAATGAACACTTAAGATCTGATTCAGACTTTTAAAAAAAATGTAAAAGAAAGTAAATACAACTTTGAGAGAAAATTGAATTAAAGTCATTAGTCAGTCCTTTACCCAGTATTGATTCTGCATTAGGACGCCCAGGCTGGAGCCCTTCAAAGGGCACTTCAAAGGGCACTCGGTGGCTGTGAGCTCATCAAGGTTGGAAGGACACGCCCTCAACTTTGGCAGCGGTGCAGTAAGTGCACGTGCCGCTCATCAGTCTGTGCGTGGAGCGCGAGCGAGCCACGCAGGGTGGGAACTTATCACGCTTCCTCCCCGCTGTTTTCTCCTCCTTTCCTTTAGTGCATCCACCACCCAGCCAGGCGTGCTGTAACCAGCCCCCCTTGTGGTCCGGAGACTGGGGAATCCACCTGCCGGAGAGCAGACACACCTCGGGATGGATGCCCTCAAATCCGCCGGCAGAGCGATCATCAAGAGCCCCGGAGTCCCGCGGCACACATGGGGAACTTCAAAGCACGAAAGTGAGTGAGACGATGGGAGTGTGGTCGTGTTTGGGTGTGGAGCGGTGTTTTGGCGATGGAGAGAGGCAGTAAAATGATTCTGGAGAGGGAAAAGAAGGACATGATGTGCCTCTGGCTGCCACCGGTCTGTTGTGTTTTCTTCCTGGAAGGCTTTTGTTTATTGTCTGTTGCCAGATTTAACATCGTGCTACAGTAAAAAGTGATAAAACTGTGCAGTTATGAGCTGTTGTAGGGGACTGTTGTGGAGTTAAGTCTTGAGTGTAATTTTTTACTGTAGTGTGAGCTGCTCCCAATGTTGGTGGTGTTTTCCTGCAAACAGAAGAATAAATGAGATAATCGGAAACGAACATCGGAAGTTAACCAAAGAATCAAGTTACTGATCCACGGGATAGTATATTACCATTATCACCCTATTAAATATTCGATGATGATGTTAATGATAGTAATAATAATAATGATAATAATAATAATAATAATAATAATAATAGCAACAATAATGATAGAAATAACAATCAGATTGTATCATGGATTCTCAGCCTGTTAGATTTTCAACTTAGTTTTATTTTGTTGCGTATAAAAGCTGATTCTGGCAAATATCAGAAGTTAGAGAAAAGTTAGCTGACAGAATTATGCAGAAATATCTACGAATCTGCCACAAAGGAACCAAACAGTCTAAATGGTCAAATAATTGTTGGATTTAATAATCAAAAGTATAACTTAAGTGTTCTCAACCTATCAAATTGGAACTTTTTATAATTTTTTTCTTAATTTTAAAAGGTTTTTGACTGTTGATGAGCCAAATAAGTCCATGACATCACCAATTTGTTTCTGATACAGAGGCTGTTTTCCAAACCACCTACTACATTCACATGTAGTAGGTGGTTGAGCTTGAAAAGGTTGGGAATTATTGGTCCTTATAGTGCTAGATAACAGCAAAGGTAATTTAAAGTCGTCTCTCTTGTAAATCAGGTCTATACCTTGTTCTTTTATTAACAGACTAAACAATCTTATGTTATTAATCTTGTTAAGATAATAGGATGTCATCTCTGCCTCATGGTCATGTGTTCAATAACTCTCCTCCACTCTCTGTATGGGGCATGGAAGAGTTCCGCCCTGATGCACAAAGACACACAACCATGGGGGCGCACACACAGAGAAGAGCACACTCCCTATAGCAGACAGAGGGTTGGGAAAAGTAATGTTTCAGGAGCTGCAGGAAAAACAAAAGAACACATTAAAGAAAAAAAAATAAATCTTTTTTTCAGGGCACATCACCTCAGCATCCATCTCCTCATCACTGGCTGTGTGCTGGCTCATGGTTTTTACTTACTCCATCACAGCATTCTGTTTTGGCTGGTGATAAAAGTCTTTCAGGCGAAAACCAAAAATACACTTTTTGGTTATTTTCAGTCAAAAAATTTCAGAGGCTGAATATTTGGTGTACTGCTACAAAAGTTAATGTTCAGTTTTTTTCTATCTTTCTAATATGCAGACACTCAGTGCTGAGAGTGTCATTGGCTGCTACTTAATCAGATGATTGAGAATATCCCTGCTGATGTGTGCACACTGGCTTCCAGGTTTCTTCAGCGTAAAGCACAGGAGGCTGCGAGCACTGAGTGAAGGGTCAAGGCGCTGAACCTTGTCACACCATCAGTGAAAGCTGCTCTGCTGCCTGCAGCCCCGCTGTCTCTGCCATGTGTGAAGCGTTGTCTTGAATGCTCCCTCCCTGCAGCTACATCCTCCACGAGTCCCTCACTGCCTTAAATGTTCACATGCTGCTGTTGCCTCATCCTGGATTCTTGCTTGGTGAATAATCAGCCGGCCGTGCCAGCTTCCATTAAACATGACTGATTAATTTCACAGCCAGGAGAACGTCCTCGGTGTCTCCGCGCTCTCGAGGAAATGTCTTACATAAATTATTGAGTAATGAGGGAAGTCTGAGGGACTTGAAAGTTTCCTCTTTGGATTGGAGATTTAATGACTGTCTTAAACGACTTTGGATGCGTTTTGTTCCGGGAGTTGAGCAGGAGATGTCCACATTAGGGGACAGGTTGTCTTCTCCAGTTAAGTCCCTTTAAGATTGATGGACTCCTCTGATCTTTGTTTTGTTGCAGACTGCAGCTATGGAGAATTCATGATAACAAAAGCTGACAAATAAACCCTCAACATGTTTTTTTTAAGATATTGTCAGTGTCACATTGTTGGCAAGAGACTCTGCTTTGTGCTTTTCTTCTTCTGTGCTTGTTGTCAGAAAGAAAGGGGGAAGAAAAGAGCAGGATGATCAGAGCAGAATCCAGCTGCCTGATGACAGAAGCAGTTTGTGTCTGAGAGACACCAGGGGACTTGGGCTGAAACAAAAAAAAAACCTGAGCACAGTAGTCACAAACAGTACACACAGACACACGGGCTACTGCTGATGTCCAGGAGCTACTTAGCAGGCGATTTGGAGAGAGGACAACATCCGTGTGCCAGCACGAAGCTGGCTGATGGAATGCAAATAAGACAACGTTGCAGCTGCAAATGAGGTGTGAGTGAAGTTTTAAAAAGAGATTAGTATTGTGTCCTGTCTGCTGGCTGAGGATTTACGGTGAGATTATGCAGAGATGTAATGTAAGGACTCAGCCATATAATGGAAAATCAATATCATAGTAGAGACTGAATCAATACTCCTTAACTAACACTCCAGTAAAAAAACAATTAACACACGTCCCAGAAATAAACAGCAGTTTGGCGTACAGGGTCAAATTGAGTACAAAATAGAATCTCATCTGGGCATCTAAATGGTTCCTGCGTATTCCCCGAGGCCTGAAGTCTCTTTGAGATTATGCCAGTCAGGACAGCAACATATGGAGAAAGAATAAAAGTTTTCGCACTACCCCACCAGACAAGAAGGGGGCAGTTGGACATCAAAAGCTACAAAGGTGGTTCAGTAAAATGACACCTAGAGGGCAAAGACAAGGTGGCATCATTATGTGCGGTGCCACTTGTTAGCATGGAGGATATTCAGCCTGTGCTGGTGTTTGATTGTGCTGTTTCTATCTTTGACATCTAGAGCATGAGAACAGCAGAGATTGACTGGTGTTTCAGTTAAAAGGGGGGACCAGTCGATTGGAGACTTTTGGAGATGAGTGCTGAAATCTTCACAGTTATTGGGCACCTGTTGGTCATGTGATCTGAGCTGTGCCCCTGATTGAGCGAGCTGGCGATCCTAGTACCTTCTTAACTGTCAAGTTGGAAAAAATTCATCCCTATACACAGCGTGCCGTTAGCAGAATTAGTGATTCAGACTGGACTGTACCAGGCTGTAAACATGTTAATTTCTGCTCTGAAAACAGCTTTTCTTTTGGCTTGGTGTTTACCTTCCTTCCGTTACTTCCAGGGCCAACCTCAAGTGGAGACTCAAGGAACAGCAGATTTTTGTGTTTCCGCACGGTCTCATATTTTTAGAACAGAGGTTGGTGCTTGGGAAGCACTGAAACATTCAGCTTAGGTTCTCCAGTTTACAGGGTCACTCTTAAAACTGTAACACCCAGAGCTGACAGGGACACATGCTCTTTGTCTGCTTCATCTGCAAAATCTACAAACTTGTGGTTCAGATCATTGTGAAAGGTTTCCGAAAGTTTTACGTTGGACAAAAGTAATGCCTTATGAATATCCAACCTTCCTCCAATTTCACTCTCCAATGTTCCAGCTGCTGCTATTCAAATGTTTCCACACCTCTTATCATCGGCCTTCAGAGTGAAACACAACTCTCAGTATTGTCTGTTTTACTGCAACTCTGCAGAAGAATTTCAAGGTGGTAGATTCAATCTCCCTCTGGATGATAGATTTGCATTAATAGTTCACATGTATCCAAATCATCCTGGTAGATAAGTGCAGGCTGTGCATCAACCAAGGCTGTTTTATTCTCTGTAGTTTCTCTTTTCACAAAGACAGCTTTTAGTCCAAATAAAGATGTTATGCAATGTCTGAATGATCAAAAGCCATTACTTAAAATGACAGATAAAGCCAGGAAATATATTTATACACAAGTTTGACAAAGTAATCCTGGTATTAAATTGAATATGCTGCAGAATCTAGTGAATTCATATTGAGAAGTCATCTCTCACATGATTATTAGTCTGCTGCAAGTCTGACTTATCAATTAGTGCATGTGACAACTATTTATAATAACTAAACCTCTTCAACAACCTGAGAAGGTCACACACAGGTGATCACTTACTCCCAAGTTAAACTGCTAATGTAAAGAGACATCAAACAAGGGGATAGCAGCTTTATATGCCAGCTTTTTCAACGTGAAATGACCTATTTATCCAGTGTTACAAAGCCAATCTCCTGACTTCAGAGCACTGGCATGCACAGCACTTCCCCTTCCCCTCTCGTGGCCGCTGGTTGTCATCTGCTGAGGTCAGGCCCCTGGCAGGACGGCAGAGGACACAGCATGTGCCTGGAGTCTGAGCCGTCCCTTTGGATCATGTCACAGAGCAGCAGAATGGACCTTTCTCTATCTCACAAGTCACACACACTTGCCCTTGGCACCAAGGACATCCGTGCTGTACGGGCTGCATCAATTTGAGACGGTGCAGCATTGGGATAGACTCACTAAGACTGTCCCTTGGCTGTTTTTTTTTTTTTTTTTCTTTGTTATGTTGTTAAAACCAGCTTCCGCTGCACAGCTCAATATCAAAGGCATCCAGAAATGTCTGGTTTAATTTAGCTCATGAATACACAGCTTACGTGCTTTTGTTAAAAAAGTGTTATTGCTTAAAGGAAGCTTGTTCTGTTACACTCTGAAGTCCATAGAGGAGCTTTATTTGAAATTAGTGGACTCCACAGTCATTACATTGGACTGGGTGGGAGCTGCAGTTGTATTAGAGTTGACAGCGGCTGCATTGAATGGTGTCAGTTGGTACTGACCCTCGAGGAGCAATTATCTCTCACTGGCTCGTTAAGACTCAGTTACCCATGAGTCAGGGGCAAAGCAGCAGGGAGGAGGATGAGTAGAGGCTTGGTGGGAAAATGCAGGGGGGGATAAAGACTGGGATTAGTGGGCTGCAAATGAGGAGGGATGTAGTGTTCGGAGATGAGGAGATGATAATTGGGTTTTTATGGAGCATTTTGGAGCTATGATGGATGTTTAAAGCATCCAAAATGCAGCCTGGGATTACCAAATACAGAATAATCTGGCTTTTCAAAGAGATCTTACCCAAATTACAGTGGCCATTAAATTCCAACACAGCAAGTGGATTTATTTTCTGAACAATTGTTCCATAGCAAAACAACTTTTACCCAAATAATGGAACTGTGTGGGGACTAAAAACAAAGAAATATGACAATTTCTTACATGGACCTAAATGATTGGGGACTCACAGGTGCACACTTACAGTACCTTCGACGGTCTCAAACAAGTGTTCTACTAGCAGCCTATTTTAGGAATTGTTATTACTTGAATTGATAAAAATGACAAGTTGTTTTTTAAAGCACATTCATTTATTTTTATCAACTTTATTTAAAATTGCATTTTGGTTACATGGCAGCTTAACCACCTCTAACTTGCTCCAGGCACAGCCAGTGGCAGAATATTTGGCCCTTCTTGGTTTCGTTTTGTAGAACCACATGATATAGCCGTTATATTCAAAGACTCCCTGGTGTGGACCATCAAGCCCATATCCAAATGTTTCTTTTTAAGTTTCTTGTGAAAGGGTGATTTTATTTTTTTTTTTAAAAAGGCACATGTCGTGCATTTTAAACTTTACATCATTTTGGTAAGGATATGAATTGTGACAGAATTCTCGATCATATCTTACAGAAAAATAGCCTCCCAACATCTCTTGTCTAGACAGGTGCTGTTAGGGCTATTGCAGCTGCATTGCTGAGAGTAGAGAGGGTTCAGGCGAAAGAAGCCATAGAAGCACTTCCTCCAATGACTTGTTCTAATGTAGAGCACAAGTGAGGACACATTATTATTCAAAGTTTTGCCCTACATTTTGGTCTCGTTACAGACTGTATAATGTGTGGACATAGTTTCTGTGATGTCATCCATATGTTTATGATACAGAGTTTTGGAGTCTGTTGTCATGCGGTGCCATATTGAAAATGTTGAACTCAATCCTGCATTGACAGCTTCAGGTTGTTCACCTGTCAGTCAAATCAGACATGCCCTTAGGTGGGCAAAACTCAAAAGACTCCAGTAAGAGTTATAAAAAGAAAAAAAAAATTACCCTGTAAAGTGTGAGCTGAGAGAGGCATTAGCAATTTATACCCAAACTATTTTTTGACCTAAGTTGTAAACATGTTTGTTTTTGCTGTAAAGATCAGCTTTTTTGGATGGGTGTGAATATGATTTGTGGTGTTTCTACACTCAACCTTTAGTAGACTCTTAAAGAACTGCAGTTCTTGACACTTCGGCATAGGCTTAATATTTTCCTTTAATCCCAGATGTATTGATCCATAATCTGTGTTTTCTCAACAGTTAATTTTTATTTTGAGGCATTGTTGACTGCATTTTGAGGATGTATATTTTGGGCTCATTCCTTCAAAAAGTCTTGTTTTTGCTGGTTTCATCTGGATAATCATACATTATTTTGCCAAGGTGGAATAAAATTCTGTCCCTGCTCCTGGTAACCTTTACATTTTCCTAATGTTCTCTGCTCAGAGGTTAGGGACTTGATTTATTGAAGATGGCATCTACAGTAAAGGTTGGATTTGCATTAGAACATAACCTTTTGCTGCAGTGCTCTATTTACAGTAACACACGGACACGCACAAAAACTAACAATGCAACAAGAACAGACACACAAAAGAGAATAACAGAGCAACTGAAAGGACGGATGAGGTTAGAGAGAGTTCTAAAGGTGTATTTTTACTCAAAGAGGGGGTGTTGTGCTTTTAAAATCTTTGTCCTGAACCTTTGGTAGTATAGCAAAATGTTTGACCTTGGTGTTTGAGGTCCGTCCATCTGATGTGCCATGAACTAGTTAGATCCTTATGTGATGCTGTCACAAGTTCAACAGGTCCTGTAAATATATTGTGAAGATATCGTGAAGATCTCTGTTTTATTCCCATTTGACGTAAGTGTTTCAAACAGTTTATAGACAGATACAATGAATTTTTAAAGGAGAAACCATTTAATCACAACTTACTCTCACAGCAGTCTACACTCAGTTATAAGGCCAATTAAACCAATATGTGCACTAGGCTGAGCTTGAACATGTCAGGCAAAGTTTAACAGAATAGATTTCCCACATTTACTCTGCCTAATTCATGCTCACACACATTGAGTTGCACGTTGAGCACAGATAAGGTGATAAAGTGCTGCTAATTAGTTTTCATGGAGCGTGCTGCAGGGAAAGTCACCTGTGTCTAAAGGATTTAATTTGATCAGAAGCTTCCCAAGTTGTGTTGTAGAGTTTGCATCACACAAAGGAGTCCTTGGGGTCCTTTCATCTAGTATGTTAAAAGATTTCACGGTTGTGAAGAGAAAATCAGCCTTTCAGGAATCAGGAATCTTACTGGTTTATTTCAAGTGCTTCATTTAGCAAAATGACACAGCAGAAGGTTTAAGTGCAGTTTTTATTTATTTATTTATTTTTGGAGTAAGAGCAACACCAGAGAGGATTTTTGTTCCATTGCTGACCTTTTGACTCTTTACTCTTTGTCACAAGAGAACTACATGAGCTAAATCCTATGACAGTGTGATTAGTTGGATTATTGTCAAAAGCACAGCTAGATCAGTGACAGCTCGGCTCAGACAGGCTTCCTCACTTAGCTTTCCTTTCACAACTTCCTTTCTCTATTGTTTCTTCTGAGGACTTATAATTTTCATCCTCCTCTTGTTTCATATGTTTTATGGATAACATGAGTGTTAAAAAGGTGGTTCCATGCAGTTCTGTTTGTGTAGATAAAGAATACGTTCATTAATCCATGACATGCTGTTTGGGGCTGCATTTCTACCCCTGAAAGCACAGAGGATAGATTAAGGGTTTTACAAAACATGCGTGGATTATTCGGTGTGAAACTCTGCCATGTTAATCATAGTTTACATGGGCAGGTGAGCACTGCTTTACTGCATCTCACACTGGCTCAACAAATTCTTTACACCTCGTGTTGCCCGTGTCTCTTTTTATTGAAACCCCTGCTGTTGTTTTGGAAATATAAATATAAAGGTTCAGTTCTCTTTCTGTCAAAGGTTTTGGTTTGATCTTCTTGAAGCTTGATGTGGAGGCGCTCACCTTGGAAGAGCTGCGTCTTTACAACAGTGGGTTTGTAATCCCAGAAAAAAAAAATACTTATTTCGGCCGAGGGTTTCACCGATTTAAACAAAAGATCTTCAGTGCTGATTAAGTTGTGTTTGTACTGAATTAACTCAAATTCACACCTAATCAAATTTTCATGCTGGTGTCTGCATACCCATTTGTTCCTGTTTCATTTTAAGCTGTCGGTGTATTTTCTTCACTGCTGCACTCCACAAATATTGATTTTTTTAGCCTCGGCCTCATGTTATTAAAAACTGCTCCATGTCATATTCTCTATTGATTTTCTCTGTGAGACTCCTGTGAGTTGTTCATGGAGAGTGTTTATATATAGTATGTGTTGTAAGAGTGGTAACTCAATGTTATTTCAAAGGCCTCCAGGTTATCTAAGCTCAAATTTAATCACTTCTACTCTATAAATTTAACAGCCATGAGGGCGTCCTTTATTTCCTGAGTCTAACACAGATGTAAACATGTCCACCCTCCTGTTTCACCCCCATAAACACCAACACATAACTCAAACTGTCTTATATGGCTCATCATTATCATGCTGCTGTGTGCAGTATCTCTGTCCTTCTCCGAGCCGGTTTTAGCATCAACAAGGTTTCCTGCCCTGGAGTGAAGTGAATTATGCAACACAAGGAAACCGAGAGACCCTATCTTTGGAAAGCTGCAAAACACACACACACCAAAAGCGCACACATAGACATGTACAGTGCAGGTACTCTCACTGTTTGATGTCTGACAGCTGTCTGTTTGTCAGGATGCTGTCACTCAA
Source organism: Thalassoma bifasciatum (assembly GCA_008086565.1). Lineage (NCBI taxonomy): Eukaryota > Metazoa > Chordata > Actinopteri > Labriformes > Labridae > Thalassoma > Thalassoma bifasciatum. Next base: position 428,227 of record RPOG01000159.1, on the reverse strand, counting down.
GTGCAAGAGTCTTTATGGGCGTACTTTCGATTTTTTTCTCTGGCTATGTCAGGGAGAGATTGTTACTGCAGATTTATGTGTGAATGTGTGTGTATGCTGATTTTGAACCTGGGCCTCCACTGGCGAGCCAAATCCCATCTCCCTGTTCTGTTCCTATAAAAAATTCAAACTCCCCCTCACACATCATGTCCCCACCTGAGCTCCTCACTGAGAGCCGAGGAGCTCCAACTCCTAAAAATACATTTCTACCAACGGACTGTAATGGAAAACTTGTGTAGTTCAAATTAGTATTGAGCCAGATTTATGTGATAACGTGGTTTGAGGCAGAAAGGAGCTATCTAGATTTTATGATTGTCAGATAAATTAGTATGAACTTAAGAAGAGTAGAATCCAACTCAGACACCAGCACTCAGCCCTTCCTTTATAACCTTGGTATTAATGATCAAGATGGGTTGAGATTGAATTTTAAAGTCTCTGAAATTGGGAATAGCTTTTTTTTGCTTTATGCTACACTTAAGATTTTAAATATTTATCCTTTCAACTTTTTGTGATGAAATGATCTTATCTTTTGTGAGAACATCCTTCTAGAAGTGGTCTCAGACATGACCGGGCTGTAAAAACGAAGGCTGATTTTCAAGTTGATATTGCAGAATTCCCCTCAATCTGAGACCCTGCATTTTAGAACCCTCCACTTTGGAACCCTGCTCTCTGGCACCCACCACCCTTGGTTCCTGCTCTCTGCGTCCCTCTGCTCTGGAACCCTCGGCTTTGAGTCCCTGCATTCTGGGACGCTCACCTCTAGGATCCTGCACTCTGGATTTTAAACACTCTGGATATTGGGATGCCTCCTACACTGTTGCTATAAAACCAGGAGTTGTTTCTTTATTTAAAAAAAAAAAAAAAAAAAAAATTGAGATTGAGCTGTTCAGTTTCCGATCCAAATTGTGGCCTGCAAAGTTTGAAATTGACAAAAAAACAGAAAACGTCACTATCAAAGGACAGAAATGGAAGCCTGTTTTATTAGCCCTGATCACCAAGCTCTTTCTACGGTATTCACCAAATAGTGATGTCTCAAATTCAGCAGTTCTCATGCAAGACTTTGTTTAAAAAGCTGTTCAAAGCATCCTGCAATGTCATCATGGGATAAATTCAAATCAGTATACCATACAATTTCTGATTTGCCCACTTTTAGCAATGAGCCCAACATTTTTATGCAATAATTATCTATGAAAAATGGAAAAGCTTGGAATTGCCTCTGTAGGTGAAACTAAGCTTTTGAAAAGTGTACATCTCAGCTTGAGCACTCACATTGATTACCCCTCTAATCCCCACTGATACTCCAGAGACCCGCGACTCAGGAGGTCGAGGTTAGCCGTCTGTGTCGGCCCAGCATCCATCACTCAGCTGGAAGGGTCTGAAGTGTTTTACTGCTTCAGAGGGGATTCCTGTGGGAAGCCCTCAGCTATTAAAGGGCTGCAGAGATGCACTGTCTCTGATTAGATCAGTAGCTCTCCAAGGGCACCCGCTTTGCCTCGGTGTGTTAATGGAGGGGAAACAGAGATTGGGGTAGACCTGAGGATTCTGGGTTTATTCTGTTAACCCTGATTGAACCATTTTGTAAGAATGGATTCTTGTTGTTTGAGCTTCTTTAAGATGAAGCTGAGAAAATAGGAGCCATTAGACACTGAGGAAAAAAGACCAGTATCAGCAAAGAGGAATTATTCCATGTTTGAAATGCTAATGGAAACAATCCTTACGCAGTGCTAAACGTTTGCTCGTAATGAAAACATAGCTGCAGGGAAAGATTTCCCCTACTGTAGAATTGTTGGCATTGTTAATAGAGTCCTCCAGGTCTACTGTTCCTCATTGAACAGACTATTATTACATGTTTTTGCTTTACTCTACAGAAGAAGACCCTATTGTACAGCTTTGCAGACGTCATTGGGCAGAAAAATGGACCCAGATGCTTAAAGAAGGGGTATTGTGCTTGTCTTTAGTCTTCATTCTATCTCTCTGGTGCCTTCATAGCAGCTTTACATGACTCACAGCTAAAAAAAAATCCATATTTGTCTCTTACTAGTGTTTTAGAAAACCTATTTTTAAGCCTCTGTCTAAAATCCTTCCTATTAACTGCTGTCTCTTAAGGCCCCCTGGTCTACAAACCCCCTTACTTCTACTTGGAAAACCTCCAAGAGGCCCGCTGTTTGGGGCCCCGCTCCTTGAACATATCACGAACCATTTCGGAGAGCTTTATGTGATAATGTCACCATTTCAAGTCTTGTAAAGATGTTGTGAAGATCTTGTGCTATTTTTGTTGCTATTTGTCCAGAATTGTTTCTTTATACTCATTTTTGAAATATAATAACACAGAGTACCCCCTCTTTAAGCCCAAGATTAAAACCTAAACAGACAACGTGCCAAGGATAGATGAACATCATCAGCAGAGTCATTCAATAAAACTGACTGGCAGCACTTTTAGTGGACATTGCGACCCACCCTCCATTTTTAATGCCCTTTGTTGGTAAGTAGCTGTAACTGTCAGCAGATCATTAATAGTCTGAACAAGCTTTTCTGTTTCTGGGTTGTGTTTGATTAATTGGCAAGTGGTGAAGCAGATAATTGAGCATTTAAATGGCTTTACAGAAGCTTTATGAAACAGGATAAACAGCTGCTACCTTTTCTGCTGTACCTTAGTGTAGTGGAATAATTTGTCCTTACCAACCTTCGTCAACTACACTTAAAGTCAGGAGTCAACTTATTATTGACCTTGGGCAATAACTGAAAAGTCTCCAAAAACATTTGCAGGTCCAGACCTGTTATTCACCATTCACAGACTGAATTCTTCCACCTGGGGATAGAAAACAGTGATGGTATGATTAACTGGCCCTGTCCTTCTCAGTTCACAGCATCATACACACCAACTGTCACTGACTGCTGAGCAAATATTAGCACCACTCTCTCCATGGGATACCAGCTATAAATAGAAAACAGGGAGCCACTCAGGAATGAATTCAGGTGTCTGTGTTGACTTTTAATTTGAAGCATGGAGTAATAGCTGCCCGCGTAATAACCTCGCTGCTTATCTCATTTCATTCTCTGGACACCTCCGTGGAAAAATCAAGCTTCTTAGAGAGCATAGACAACGGGGCTGTTTCATACAATGAAAAATGGATTTGATACCTTCTAATTAATGATTCACACAGGCTTTGCGAGCAGGCTTCCTGATAGGAGGTGGGGGGTTGGAAGCCTCTGCTTTGCATAATAACTAAAGTCAGTGAAAGGCAATTAGCATTCATGACATTTTAATTCATTCTTTTTTATCAAGTTATGACTGTTTTATCATATGCAGTTTCTCTTTTACGCCTCTAGCGAGTAGTGAGTACTGTTTTATCACTTTCTACCATAATTTATTCAAGGCGATTCTTATTTACCTCCAATACCGGCTGCAGATGAAGAAGTGATTGTGATTCTTTTTTCCAATAGTATGTGCTGTTTTTGAGACTTTAATGAATTCTGCTCCCAAATCTTCAAACTGATTGTAACAATGCAACTTTCAGCAGGCTAGTTTGTGAGAAAAGACTGAAATTTGAGAAAGAGTTATGCTGAGTTATGCCTTTGTGCATATTTAGGCAGTTGTTGCCTAAATTGCTAAGTGCATCAAACAAGATGATGGGCTACTTGTTTGCCAATATACCATGGTAAAGTGGTGAATAAATATGAGGCAAAAGCAAATTAAATATGCAAAACATGTTCTTTTTTATCAAACTAGACGCAGATGTTTCATCTTACCTTGCTTACAGTTTCACAGGTATGACAAAACAGCCAAGTTCACTTTGTCTGATAAAAAAAAGAACATTCTCTGTTACATGAATCCAGCCAAAATTAACATCATTGAGTTGAATTTGCAAAGCCTATAAGTTTAACAATTTATTAAACAAGTAGTCACAATAAATTTATTCTTGACAAACCCACCTTTAATTTTTGAAGGATTTCTGTTACAGCTACCTCTTTGTCTCAGCTTGTTTTGGTCATTCACGCTCACATAACCAGATAACTCACATCCTCATCATCATCATGTTACTCTGTGTAAAGTGAGATCTTAATGAAGTGTATAAAGAAGATTATTTAGAAATCCTTCAAATATCCTGTGATTCATTGGAAGGCATACGAGGCAAACAGTTGATTCATAAACCTGAATTTTTCCCCCCAGAGAGATTTCTCCCCCGTCAGTGAGAGTGAAATACAAGCTTGAAGGAAATTATTTTTCTGTGTGACAACTTGTCAGCTTCACTTTTTTCTTTTTTCTTTTCTTTTGGAGGAACACCAAATTAAATCTGCTCACAGTCGCGGTTTTCAATTGTCTGTTTTATTGTCTTTGCAAATATTCGTCTTTTTGTGACAGTGTTTGGCAACAGAGAATGAAAACATCACAGTGAGCTCTGTGAAACCAGGACATTAGGGGGGATTTCAGAGCATTGGGAGAGAAGTAAATAGAAGTTAAGAAAGAAACAGATGGTTGATTCAGGGGTGAGTGATCATGGTGGAGGTGAACTGAAATCCATCATATCTGCAGATTGTTTTTACTTACTTCTTGTTTATTCTTTAGCTTCATTGTTATTTGATTTCTGGAATGAAGGTCAATAAACAAACCAAAACTGGGATGGTTGGCTTTTCTTACACTGGTTTCAGCCTCTGTCTGAAGCCAGGTTTATGCTTATTCATGTCATTTTGGCAGCCACAGTCCCTTTCTGGCTCAAAATTTCTGCATTAGGCCTCTGAAAATTTGTAACTGCCGGACGGAGATGCGGGAACAACATGGCGTCAAAATCAAAGCTCGGGGTGTCTGAAGTGTGAAAAGATAGGCATTTATATAATTCATCACACAGAGATTACCGTGATAACCAAGTGAGGACAATTCCTTGTGTGGGCAAAAAATTAATGTTATAAACAGCATAAACCAATGCAGACGTCTCCCACTCTAGTTTAGCGCTGTGGTAGACTGGTATTTGCGATACATCGTCCCCAAGAGTTTGGAAATGGAAGCATAAAAGCCACATGATGTCGCTCATACAAATAACCCAGCCTTTAAACACTGTTTTAGCTGCTGTTCCTTTAAGGCTCTCTGCTCCACAGAGCCCCTTCCCTCTGATTGGAGGGAGATCTGTGCACATTCCTTGGTGTTTGAGGACGGCTGTCCATTGTATCAGAAACCAATTTAGAGATCTTTATGTGATGATGTCAACATTTCAGGAAGCCTTGCAAAGATCTTGCATTTGGAACAGAGAGTTTTGAGCAGTTTACAGACAGGTTTAGGGATTTCTAAAACATGCAGCTCTGGAAAAAAATAAGAGACCGCTGCATTTTTTTTTTTCAGTTTCTCTGATTTTGCAGTTCATAGGTATTTGTTTTGAGTAAAATGAACATTTTTGTTTTATGATATAAACTACTGACAACATTGCTCCCAAATCCCAAATTTTGCCATTTAGAGCATTTATTTGCAGAAAATGAAAAATGGTCAAAATACCCAAAAAGCTTACTGTTTTCAGACTTCAAATAATGCAAAAATACAAGTTATATTCAATTTTAAACAACACATTACTAATGTTTTAACTTAGGAAGTATTTAGAAATCAATATTTGGTAGAATAACCCTGATTTTCAATATCATCTCTCATGCGTCTTGGCTTGTTCTCCTCCAGTCTTTCACAGAGGAGAGTGATGACCACAGCAATGGTTTTTATACATTTCCTAGTTAAATAAGATTTGGTTTAGGTGATCACCTCATCAGTATCTTATTAGGTAGAAACAGATGACTTTGTGTTGGAATTCAACAGACACTGCAATGGAATGACTGTCAAATATGTAGAGATGCTGATTTCTGAAAATTTGCAGTGGTCTCTTAATTTTTTCCGGAGCTGTATGTTCATGTAGAGGTTTGAAAATCTGCACGCATTAAGTTTGAACGTCCAGCATTGTTACTTTATATCCATGTGTAGAATGTGGGAAAGCAAGAATATTCCTGTCATCAAAGTTACAGAGGTATGTTTTGTTTGCTGGCTCCTGGATCTTTATTTCACAGCTCCAGAGGCGGGCACTTGTGCTCCTCCAGGATTCTTCTGTTGTTATCTGAGCGCTTGTGGTGGTTTGTTCTTGTCTTTTGAAGCCCAGCCAAGGTGCTCAGTCTCGTGATTATCAGGGACCACCTCCTGGCTCCTCCTGCTGCTGCTAAGCAACATTGTCTGTTGGACTCCATCTTCGCCTTTGTTGATGCTGTCAGGGTTTGAGGAGAGGCTTGTGCCGCAGCTCTGATTGAGAGGTGCTCCGTATCCCCGGGCCTCTTTAATAAGCCAGTCTCTGAAATACACGTGAAGAAGGGGATTTATTTCTTCAGCTTGTGAGGTTAGGGAGGTGAGTGAGGGGATAGAAAAGAGGAAGGACTTAGCTCTGCTAGGTTCCCCCTCCAGGCAGAAAACCAGATACACCCCCAACCCACCCACACACCGACCTACCGTCTTCCCTGAATGTGCGGCCTATTTTCCCTGACAAGGTGATGTCCTAGATTCAAAGTTCCCTTGGATGAGTAAAACAAGAAGGCAGAGATTATATCAAGAAGGATGTGGAGGATGAGGGTGTCACTTGGGTCTAAAAAGCAGCCTGAATATTTCTTATACTGACATATTCATGCTGTTTTTATTCCAGTGGATTCAAACCAAGACAGATTCTTGTAAAAATATCCTCTTCACTGATCTTTTGGGAAGAAACAGGAAGTGCTTTTGCAGTTCGACCCTGGAGCTCCTGCTTATTCAAACAGTTTTTCGCTCATCTTTGGAGAAACCACGTGTGTGCCTGCAGTGCATACATGCATATGTGCACACTCCTGTTTGTTTTATTAATTAGCTTTGAGTGGAGGTGTTCAGCTGGAGCAGAATCCACCAGGGTAAGAATTTGACTTCTTAGCGCAAATTAAATTACAGAGCGAGGCACTCAAGGAGACAGCTGGTGATCGCTGCGTGTAGCTGACGGCGTGCAGAGCACATGCTACATGTCAGACTACAAAAGCCCCATCAGCTGCTGTGAAATACCACACTTGTCACTTATTTTTTATGTACAGCGCTCAGTGTCTCACAGCGGTGGTATAGTAACATGTGACTCGAGGCCCAGTGCAGCAAAATTACATTAAATTGCTCCATGCCTTTTGTTGAAATGCATTGATTCCTCCAGTGTGTCCCACCTCGTGTGAACATAATGGAATCGGTGCACTGGCTACAACAGCTGGGATGTGAAAGTGTTACCAAGCATCAGTTTAATAACGATGCAAACGTCATCAGTGCACCACTACAGCCTGGCCCTTTCTAATCTTGTTTTGTGCTCCCTTTAAATTAAATCACCTCGACACACACTTCCAAACACACCAAATGCTAATAATAAAAGCTCACATCACACATTCTGAGTCTCCCTCAGTTTTCTTCAACACGTTTAAATCCAATTAGCCTCCCTTCGCTTGTTCCTGTCACTCTTATCAATCCCGGCCCCTCTGAAAACTCACACAGGATTTATTAAAAATTTAAGCGCTTCTCTTTTAGGGGAATAATATATTGGAAACCCTGCAGCATCAACATGGAGCTCTTTAATAATTCATGTGTAGCCTGCTGAAGACACAACATGGACCGTGGCACTTCAGTTTTTTTTAGAATGGGACACAATGAGAGCATTCAAGTAACAAGACCCATGACCATGAATTAGTGTTTGACTGGAGTGGATTATAGTCGAGTGTGGTACAGTTTGGCTGATTGTAGTTACCTTTACAGTAACCCAATCAGAGGTAAGAATTTAACAAAAGATCTCTGATTTTACTCAAAGAAAATATGTCCGCTACTTTTTGCAGTTCAAGTGCTGTTGATGGGTTATGGAACATGTTTTGACATTTAACAGGTATTAAAACAGTCCGTTTGCACAAAGTTATACCACAGCATAGACAATGGATCCTACTGATTGTAATGTTCTGAAGTGACTAATTTCTCTTTAAATCTAAAAGCAATTTATATCTCAGCTGACTCATAAATCTAAAGGTAGGAAAACACTTAATGAGGCAGCATTGGACTGAATTTATTGATTGCAGCTCGAGGTAAACAATGACTAATTGGTTTTTCTGACTGTGGCTAACATTGGCAGAGTTAGCACCCCAAGCTTCACTTCTCATTTTTTCAAGATCAAAATTCTACCAAATTGTGCTGCAGCAGAAGGTTTTTCAATCACATTTTATATCTGGACTTCCCAAATCCCTCCTGAACATTTTAGAGGCAAGTGAGATATTTTTTTGCCAGTGATTTTAAAAGTGCCAAGACCCCAGAGCTGTACTCATCAGCAAAATGTCCTTGAAGGGATATTTTGGCAGTGGTAGTTTCGTGATTGTGCGGATGAACTTGACCTCTGACCTCACATGGCAATTGGAAAGAGAAAGGATGCTTTTCTTCGTCATGGATCAATAATCCATTAGAGACCCACTCTCAGGTGAACTTGCTGTGTCTGTAGAGTGAATAGCCTCCTCTATTAAAGTCACACCTTGAACATTGACTAAAATAAACCTCTTGGTCTTGACTCAAGCACCGCTCTCATCTGGAACATTTTGTAAAACTTGCCGTCCACTGTGCACCCTTGCAGGCACATAACATCAAACACATTGGAAGTGAAGCAGCCCCGGTGGTCCGATCAAAGATTGGTTAATAATTCAGAGTTGTTGGAAGCGTTGTGGAGGGATGGTGTTCTCTGCTGGTCGCCTTCACAGCTGCATGGGGCCTGCCAGTGACAGATGGCTCAGCCCATGTGAACGCTTTGGTGCCAGTGTAGCAGAATAGAGAGTTGGACACTAATTCTGTGTCTCTGTTTCATTCTCTCTTTGTCTGCATGGTATTCTTCTTACTCTCTGTCAATCTCTAGCTCTGATTGCAGTGTGTTTGCATTATAAAGAAATGTATCGAGGGTCATTTTCCAACACAGTCAGGCTCAGATGCTGTTCAACAGCACTTTAAAGCTGTTAAACCTGTGGATTACATGAGTTGCTTGAAGTTAATCACAGTATTTGGCAGAGTTTTATGAGTAATTCTGCTTTTAATGCTTGGCTGCAGACAAACCCAGAGGACAGCTTGGTGCTCCTTTTTGGAAATCACACAACGGCGGGATATTTCTGCCATTCTGTCGAGTCTATGAGCACCCAGCTGATAGTGGGTTTGTAACCTGTGGAGCAGTTTCGTTTTCTGAGATCAGAGCTGTTTTCTTATCCTGTGGTGATAACAGGCTTCACTTAAAAGGATCTAAGCTGTATTTTTAATCCAGAACGGGTCAGTGGAACTTAGAACGTGAGGATCATTCATATAACCCCAAATCTTAAGAAATGCTTTCTACAATATTAGCAGCTCTAGACGCTCCCTGTCCTCCCACAAAGGAGCATTTAGTTAATCCTCTTGTCTTTGTGTTTTGTCAGAGCTGCCAGAGAACTGGACAGACACAAAGGAGACCCTGCTGGAGGGGATGGTGTTCAACGTCAAGTACCTGGGAATGACTCTGGTGGGCCAGCCCAAAGGAGAGGACATGGCCTCAGCTGCCATCCGCAGAATTGTTTCCACGGTGAGTTGTTTTTTTTCGTTCAGACTCAAACAGCTCTTTGTTGAAAATCTTGTACGATTTACTTGTAATCCTGTTTCACACATTTTCAGTTTCATTGCAGCATGAAATATCAAGAGAGAAGAGACAGTGAGTAGATTTCAATCTCATACTTTTTATAGATGGCCCCTCGTGGATTTCAGGAATTAATGCCCCAAACTGCAGCAGACATTATGGAAAAGACCAAATAGTCATTCAGCTCTTATGAGCCAGGAAAGTTTGTGCCAGGATAGTTATTTGGAATAAAACCTGTTCTGCTATATCTAACAGTATATAATTATAAATCTCCACTACTGATTTTTTAACTTTAAATTTCATGATAAGACATCCATGATGAGTTTGACAAATTGGATTACTTTCAGAAAATTAATTCTTATAAACCTCAAACCAATGTGGGATAATCCAGTCCAGTATCTGTGCAGACTTATGAGTTCTAACATGTAAGACAAACCTGCTAAAGACAGGTTTATGGGCTTTGATAAGTGCCTCTAGAAATCCTCTGAAAAATTCACTCTCCTCACATTTAGTAACACAAAAATTCAATTTCAGTTTAGTGTAGTACGGCCATTATGTCGCCTATGTCCATGGGGAAGAGAAATTATGCACAGATTTACCTCTTCACATCTGCAAAAACTCCTTCACACTCAAACTCAGAATTTTGTATTTCTGTAAGGGTAAAATACATTTTTAAAGCAAATAAATCCCATTTCAAATCATCAAATTTAATTTCAGATCATACTTATTAGTTCAATGTAATTATTCAAACTCAGATTCTTGTGGCAGAAATCTCAGCTCATAGAGGTTTTTGTTTATGTCTAAGGTTGATTTGGCCCACTGTGAATTAAACTGGATAAACAGTGGAAGCATATGAGCAGCAGCCAAAGCAGTAGTACAAGGTTTACTCAACAAGATGGAGTCAGCTTTGTGGAGACACCTACATTGATTCAGAAACCTGCAGTCTTTGCAAGATTGTCTCTAAATTTGAATTGATTTTTACCCGTCATAATGTATAGAGTCTAATCTGTGAACTTTTCCTGCAGGGTGCAGTCAGATAATCACAAACCCCCTGCTTCTTCATTTGACAGAACCAAACCTGATGTCAGGATGAAGATTCACTCGATTAAAAACAGTATCAAAAAGGAAAAAACTCACTGTTGTCTCAGTCTGTTCTTTTGGAAAGCAATCAACCTGAATGGGATTAGGGAATACATTTATGACTCTTTCCATTTCCCTACATGCTTCAGTCAGGATGATAAGACAGGACCGCAGGACCTGACGCTCTCAGAGCGGTTGAACTTGGCATATCTCAAGCCGACAGATTGCTTTTTGCCTCGTGGCACGACATGAGTAACATGAGTGAAGAAAATGTGATTGTTAGCACTTCCTACATGAATGAGCTTCCACTGCCAGCCACAGCATGCCTACTTTAGAGGCAGTTTCTCATTTGGTAAAAGCAGCCCCGACACTGATTTAAGTTTTCGTTAAAGCCCAGATCTCACTGTCTCTTTGCTCTTAGCCTGTCATTCACCTCCTGTCAAAATAAAGGCACTCTGATGCACAGTGATGAAATCTTTGCTTTTTATTTCCCATCCTTCCTCTCTGCTTCCCCTCAGCATCACTCCACTGAGTCTTAACCTCACATCATCTGTGTGTGAAACTAAAGTGCTCTCATTTGCCAGATAATTGCACAGTATGGAGGGTCATTGTCATTGTCAACAGGCGCTCTCTTTCTCTTTCACAGAACGCAAGCTCAGCACTGTGCTGTTATTTTCTGGAACTCCAGATGGAGCGGAGTGGCAGGGGGAGGGACGGCTGCCAGCTCAACCTCCAGGCTGCAGCTCATCTCCCTCTGTTCTGTCCCTTTGTTTTAACCTCCTGCATTTCTGGGACAAATCATGATTTAAGTGACCTGTGCATGTTTTATATCTCCCTTTCCTAGGCCAGAGCCAGTGCTAAGAAGTTCCGGAAAGTAACCCTGACGGTCTCCCCGAAAGGCATAATCATCACAGATTCAGAGACGACGGACCTCATCGAGAACGTCTCCATATACAGGTACAGAAGAAGTCCTGAAATAGAGTCCATTTGTGCCGCACTCCACTGCACTCAGGTTCCCACTGAATGCAGGTATTTTTATCTCGGCTAGCTGCTCGGCTCCATGATTTCAGAGTCAGTCCGTTCATCACTCCATCTGTGCTTCTGCCTGTTGGTCTGCCAGCATGACGCTCAGGCTGAAGCCTCTCAACAAATATAGAATGAACCTGCAGACAATTATTGTCCACAGTGGATGAGTCCTACTGTGGTATCATGCTTTCCCATATGAACCAGGATGTAAAGCAACAATGCTGGATGTTTAGACTCTGACAACAACACCGTCTGGGAGAGTGTAGAGTATAAGAATCTAAAGACATGTTGGAGGTTATGGGCCCCAAACACTAAGGTCTACTCATACCTCAGCCCTAAACAGGCTTCTATAGAGCTGGCCTATTAGAGTGAAGGGGGTCCCTATGGAGCAGGGAGAGTTTTTCAGACAGAGGCTGAAATAAGGGTTTTCTAAAATACCAGTGTGAGGAAAAAAGGATTTTTTTTAAAGCTGTAAATCATGTAAAGATTCTGCGGGGGCACCAGAGCAACAGCTAAAGACTTAAAAAAGCACAATACCCTCTCTTTAAATAATTAAAATGATATTGTTAAAACAGTGCAAATGCAGTCAAGGACTTGAAGTAATTACTCCAGATTAAAAAAAAACAAAACAAAAACACAGGGTGAGGGTCCAGAGTTTACGTGAAAATGACTCAGAGAGTTTGAATCCTCCACCACCATGTTTCTGAGGTCTCAGTCCACCCAAGTCCCTTCCAGCTGTTTAGCAGAGCTACAGCTCATAAGCGTTACTCAGAATGCTAACATAACAATTTTTACAACTGTAAGTGAGGAGAAAACCTGGCCCAGGGGCAGAATCACCTGTTTGCATTATTAATTAGAGGTGCACTGTTTGGTATCGCATAGATATTTAAAGATACCAAGGTACAAATCTTTTATACCATCCAGCACTGAATACATGTTAACCTATTATGGAGAAAACAGAGTGACAAAATAAAGACTAAAAGAAGCACAGTACCCCCTTTTAAGTGAGCGATCATGGAAAAATTCTCCATAAATGTGCACATTGGACTGTTTTCGACTTAATATAGATATCAAGTGAATGCATTGTTCTTCTACTGAGAGACGTTTTCAGATCACTGTGTCAATTAGTTTCCCTGTGCTCTTGAGTTTCCATGTGACACACTGACCTCATTCTCATAGTATTACTACCCCTGGCTTCATATTCATTATTGAAACTTTCATGCAGAGCATTCTGAATTTCATTCACTTTTTTCAAAGAGGTGTTAAATGATTTTATGGTTATGTATGGCCTTAGGTCCATTTCCATATGGCCCCCAACTGTCACCTTGGAATTTATTAATTATGTGACTGAAGTTAATCATGTTCCAAATTATGTGTGTATTTACATGTTCTGTCAAGGTCACAAACAAAACCAAAGTATGTCCTGTAATATCTCACCAAACTACATTTGGACTGCGCTAGCAAAGATAAAAAAAATGAAAGAAGTAGTGTCTGTGATGTCGCTCGTCTGTTTCTGATACAGGGCATTGAAGACAATTTTTGGCAGGGGTTGTATTGGAAATGCTGGCACAAGAGATGGGCTTTGAGCCTCCCCACTGACAACCATAAGATGCTAAACCTGTCAGTCACATGAGCTGTGCCATTGATCAGTAATACTTGCGATCTCAGTTTCTTTTTAACCGCTGAGTCAGAAAAAAGTGCAACCCCCATTAGTGAAATTATTAATTCAAATTCACTGTGATTGGCTTTTCACATCTGTGGGTGGGCATAGCCATAGGTCAATTGAGAGGCAGGTGAGGTTTGATTTCATAAGTTTGTAATGATGGCACAGGTATGTTTGACCAAACTTATTAACTGATTTTTGACAGAAATCACTTAAAGCTAAATTAACGTCAGGCTCACTGGTTGGTCTGTAACCGTCTCTGTGTCGACTGTAAATCATTCTTCTGGTTTCTCCCTCTATAATATTGACCCAGACTCTGGTTCCCGAGTATTACAGTCTAAATATCACACGGCTGGACTGTGATTATCAGACGGGCTGTGATAGATGCAGGATGCATGATGTGTGTGTGTGTGTGTGCGCGCGCGCTGGGGTGTGGTGTTACGCTTCCCCTTCTGATCCACCTTATCAGCACTAACAGGCCACAGGCAACGGGAAATCAGCCTCGTCTTTGATCTCCTCTTCCTCCCTTATCTCCCCCTCCTCCTCTTCTTCCTCTTTTCATTTCTACTCCTGATAAATGAATCTTTCTTTTCTGCCCCTATTAACACGCACAGAGCTCTGAACGCAGGAATACCCACGACTAATTGGCCACTTTGAAACTCACGCCCGAGTAATGATGGTGAGGAGATAGAGGGGCCACATGCGGTGCTCGGGTTGACTGGGGATTGATTTTTCCCTCCTTTTCATGAGACCCCACCTCGTCTCCCCTCTGCCCCTCCTTTTTTGTGTCTTATTTTAGTTGCACATAATCCATTTATTGGCCAAGAGAGTAAGTAGAGTGTGAAAGACTGTGGAGTGTTTATTGTGCATAACAAATAAGAGGAGTAGATCTGTGTGTTTGTTTGCACATACTGCCCCTCCATGCATGAGTGCACATATAAGCACTAAAATATGCACCTCACACACTCAGTGTGTGTGTAAATGTCTGTTTTGGAAGCTTTAATTGTGTATTCACACCTAGTGGAGGTCGGGCTGTCCCCCTCAGGGTGAGCTTAGTGAGGAAAAACAGACAGGAGGATATTGTGCATCGCATTGGAAATAGGATCCTCCCAACTATGACCCCCTCTTCCCACACCCACTCACAAACATCATGATACTGCTCCCCTCTGTTTGCATTAAAGCCTTCACTCTGTTATGATACCATATTTAATTCAGCAGCTTTTACAGCCACTCTGCTCCAAACAGCAGGCATCTAATTTGCAACAACATCAGACATTAAAAGAGTTTTATCTTCCAGAAGGAGCAAATCGTCCTTGTAGGGCTGCTGCAGGCGTCTTTTAGCAGGAGGTGAGGCCAGAGGCTACAACACTCAGGTGGTCTGGAGATAATTCAGAGGAAAGTTTGTGTGGAATAATCTCTTCAGAGTATTGTTGAATCAAAGAAGGAGGCAAAAGGAAAAGTTTGATCATTTTTGCAAAGAGAAAAGTAAAGAAATAAAGCACTCACAAAAGATGCCTAACACATGCAAACACTATGGCCCTCATTTGTCAAACATGGGTATAACAGAAACATCCATGCACAGACAGGTATTTATTAACATGAGTGTTGGTGGATGCTCAAAGGAGTGTGCAGTACGCTCAGAACATTCAGAGGATGTTGGATCAACCTTTTGGAATGGGTTTTTCTTCAAGGAAGCCATGTTGATCACAGGATTCACCATGAAGATCACTGATTCACCCCTAACAACTGGATCATGTAAATCTGAACTGTGTGTAGAAAAAAATGGACCATTTAATAACAAAATTCATTCATTT
Organism: Thalassoma bifasciatum; assembly: GCA_008086565.1. NCBI lineage: Eukaryota > Metazoa > Chordata > Actinopteri > Labriformes > Labridae > Thalassoma > Thalassoma bifasciatum. The sequence goes on along the minus strand of RPOG01000159.1, from coordinate 412,970 downwards.
ACACAAAACTACAACCAATAACTAGCTTGAAATAGCCATTACACTCGTCTCTTAGTGCTTAATTGTGTACAAGCAACTCGGACTGGCCACTTCTTGGCTAGGCTACAAAATTACCACAAATAGAGTCAATGAAATCAGTTTGCAGGTCAACCAGTTTGTAGGTTAACCAGTTTGTGGTCCTGCATATTGAAAATGTTTTGCTATCTACATTGGACACGGTGCAGGTTTGTCTGTTCTTCTGACTCTTGTGCCTGAAAGTGATGGAGACCCAGTAAGAGCTCCACTCACTCCTTAGCCTGGGATGTGTTCAGGCTGGAGTCTGACTGCAGCTACTTTTAAAGCTGACCTTCATTTTTAACAGTGATCTTTGTGAGTTTTACTGTTCAACTTAAGTAATAAGATGCACTCAAGAAATAAGGAAGTAGGAAGTGTTGGCATCAGTGTTAAAACTAACACACCTGCAGCATTCATGCTCGCCATATGATGCATATATGTGATGTCAGTGGCTTTTTTTGTCGTAAGGTGTGATGTTTGAGATTCAAAAACTCTGTTTCCCGGCGTATACACACAACCATGAAATCAGAGTCCAATCTTCACTTGGGGGTGAGTTTTCAGAATAGATCATTTTTAGTGACATTAAAATTGCAGTTTTGTGTCGATGACAGGCATAAACAGGCCTGTAAGAAATTATGTGGTTTCCCAGATACCTGGCTACATGTTTACATGGCCTATGAATACTTTGTACATGGGATGTCTTAGTTTTTTAATTTTTGATAAATTTTCAAAAATTTCGAAAGAACATTTTCCATGTTGTCATCATGGGGTGTTGTGTGAAGTGTTTTAAGGACCTGGTGAAGCGACTTGGATGAGAGGATAAACATCTTTCCCTAACTCTACTCAGTTCAGTTGCCTTGTCCTCTGAAGTCCCCAAACTACGGTTTGTTATGACTTAAACTTGTGAAATGACTGGACACATATACAGGCCCTGGTGTGAGCCCCATTTATTGACTTTGTTTAACCATAAGTTGGTGCTTTGGAGGCCATTTTAATAGCTCTACTTCCACTCTTCTTAACTGAAAACCAGCAAAACTACAATGCAGATCCAAATGAAGATTCTCAAATCTTCCCTCTGCAAGTGATGGCACAAAGAACCATTTGGCAAAATATCAATGGTTAAATAACAGAGCTCACAACAGGCACTACTGTGACAGCATGAAATATGGTCATGTTGACTTATACTCTCTTGTGTTTCGATCTCTAAATGAGGACACAGGAAGTCACTTTCCCACCCTCCGGTGGGCAACAGACTGTGATCGGTCGAGCCTCCATCTGGACTGCAGTTCCTGATTCATATTCTGACAGGAGCTCTCTGAGAGGACCAGCATATCAATCAGAGAAACACACAGGCCTAAGAGATGACTGACAGTCCACCTGTTAATGATGCTCAGTGTTCTGACACCCTGTCAGATCTGTCAGATTTTGAAGCTACATGTTCAAGCATTCATGAAGATATTTTCTCTAGCTGCTCTTTCATTAAAGCTCTTGTGTCGTGTTTAAGTTAAACAAAAGTAGCTCATTGCTAAAGAGTGTACCTGCTTTATTCGGTGTACACTCCAGCTTTGATCTTGGAGGCTTTGTACTGTAAATATTTAAATATTTAAATATTTCCATTGATATTCCCTCGCCGTTGCACAAACAGCAGTGCTCGACACAGCGAGGAGATCAAAGGCTGGAGTCCACAGAGCCTCTTTGGAGATATGATGCAGACTGACAGCTCAGCCTCTGTTGTTCCAGCTTAGTGAAAACACGGCCGTGCTGTCAATTACGTTTTTTTCCCCTTATTGTTTAAGCTTTGTGAGTATGATTCTTTGTGTGGCTGAAAGTGACATATGAGTTCGGAGTTTATTGTGAGGAAAAAATGTTCCTTAATGATGTTTAAACTTCTTATTGTTAACAGGAGGTAACAATTTCTCGTTGTTCTGTGTAAGCGTGTCTTTTAAACGTGTTGTGAATTGTTTCAGTGGATTCCTGCTGAAATTTTCTGCCCACAGGCGCCACATGAGCACTGACCTATTTGCCTATTTCTCTACTGCCTACAGCCGAGTATTCTGGGAAATCTAACAACGCAGTGTGGACAGCGAACATTATTTCTTACGAAAGAGGATTTGTAAAACAGTCAAATAAATGCAGATTTTTAATATCTGCCTGTCCATGAAATCTGAATGGTTTTATAGAAACTTATCTCACTTCATGAGAAATGCTCAGGATCCCACCTTTTGGTCAGAGCTAAAATAAATTATAAACAAAGGTTGTGTTTGTTATTTCAAGTATTATTTGACAAAAGCAATGCAATTTAAATGAGACCATAGATGCCAAAATTTGTTATTTCTGAATCATAATTCTCAGTATCTGTGGTCAAATATGAATCCAATACAGCATGTAACCCATAGGTCCCTTTGATACACGACGCTGGCTGTTAATGTTTAGCAGTGACAAGCAAGATCTGACCCTTTTCTTGAGGAAAAAGATTTCTTGGATTTTTGTCAAATCGTACACAGTAGTGTTTTCTCAAATCAAATGAATGGTTCTCACTGAGGCTTTAACTCTTACACACAAGAAATAAATTTTGAAATGCAAAAAAGAGGGCAAAGGGCAGAAAAATATGGTTTAGTTGAGGTTTTTAATAGTTACTTGGAGATTCAGAGGGCAACGTCTGCTGGAAAAGATGATGTTGTCCATGGTTTCAGTTAGCTGCTCAGCAAACTGCAGAAGGAAACTGCTCTGGTGTTGGGATATTTTGGTGCAGTGTGTAACCCAACAGAAGGGAGAGATTTGAGCAGGCAGACGATTAACTATCTTGTTGCAGTCCTGGAAAAATGAAATAAAGATTCTGGCCACAGCGTCACTGAAGTCAACGCAAAACAGTCCTCACAGCACCTTCAAAGCGCAAAAAAGGATGAAATTCTTCTGTGTGAATAAACCTACTTTTATACTTAAGCAGGCTGACATATGGTCTGATTACCTCATCTAGCAGGGTCTAGTGGTAAAATCCAGATTATTTTATGGTTTTCAAAGTTGTCCTGCTGTATTTTGTGACATTTGGCGTTGGATAAGTTAATTCATTTTTTGGAAGTTATTTTACTCCTCATCTCTTTAGAGGATGGGGGGAGCTTTCCCAATTTGATTGTAAAAATAAAACATGTACAGTGAGAAATGCTTTCATGCTTGTAACCCAGAGGACAATACTTATCAGGAAGCAAACTGCCTGACGTCTTGTCATTGAGTGTTGCGGAGAATTCCAGAGATATTTCAAACTGTATTTTTTCTGAACAGACGTAATTATGGAAACTTCTGCAGAGTTTTTGTTTGTATGTTTTCCCTCCCTAATCCACCACTAATCTGGTGCACACAACTGAGATAATCATGAAATTTTATTCCATTTTTATCCAGTTTAGACCAGACTGAATATTTTTGAATAACTGCAACAATGTGACCTAATTGTAACAACAATGACACTATTTTGGAAGCAATTTGTTGGTGTGTATTTTACTCCAAATATTGTCCTTTATCCCATCTGTCTCCATAGACGGGCTGTGCTTTATGACTTCTACTTTTAGAGCTTGTTTTTATATCACCCATCTTGTTTTAATTCTGTGGTTAACATGCAGAGCTGCAAGGTGCAAATCTTTGGAGGCACAATTAATATGCACAGAAATAATTCAGAATCAGGTTTCAAGAGTTTAATGATGAGAGAGTAAAAGCACTATGATAAGATGATAATTAAGTTTGTATCCACTGTTTTCCAAACTTAAATAGGCCAACCTTTTCAAGATCTCCTCGACTCATTTTCCTGCAATTAAGGTCCAAATATAAGTTCCAGCACGGGGAGAAGAAGGGGAAACCAAGCTGGGTATCAGGGGCTTTACAATGTGGGTCATGCTTCAGTGCTGCAGCCCTGCAAACAAGGCCGCTGATTTCAGGCTTGTTGTTGGATCGAATAAATTGCAGCTCTTTTTTTTTTTTTTTTTTTTATGCTCCTCTTTGAAGTGGGCCTGTGGATGAGTGCCTGCCAGCTGTGGAGCCTTTTATACGCAGTGGAATAATGACAGATTGTTTAGACGTCCATACAAAACAGCCTCTGCAGTCCTGAAGATGACATGCGCTCATTATGATGCCATTTAATGACTCAAGTTTCGATAAAGAAGAACAAAATGCCTCCACTTTGTCCTTGCGCCACTCAGTTTAAAGGTGGTGTGTTTAATTAGAGCCACAAAGGTCACATGCGTCACTCCCTGTGGCTTACCCACTCGTCTTTTTAAAGCCACAAACATGACACGGCTTCCTGCGTCACGTAACAGCCTCGGCCGGACACACACACTGACTGCAGATCAATACTGATTCTAACCGCCTGAATAAGATCCAGCAAAGCAAATCCAGCGCATCCGTGTCTGTCAGGTTTCTCGTTGGGCCTGGACTTCGTCAGGATTAGTTTTCGATAACCCTTTAGAATCACAGGACACGGGCTGCGGACATGTGGACGTGTTGGAACGAGGAATCAGATCTGGTGTGATTCAGTGTGACTGCTGGGAATGAGGTCTGAAGTACTTTGAAGTCACAGCAAGATCAATTTGTAGCTCAAGATTAGCTTTTCCCACCAACGGGAGAAAGTCTGACATTTCTACAGGAGAAAGTTTAAAGTACGTGACTGTCCAGAGTTTACAACCCCTGACATCTGATTTTCAGCTTCTAACATGCCTCTCTCTATCCGTCGATGTTGGTGGAGACAAAAAAGACCCATATTTTAAGAAAGAGAACAAAAACATACCTATGTTCAACTCATTTTCATCCGTTTTGACTGTTTTGTCACATTTTTCTCCAATATCTTCCTAGGTGTCCTTTCCCCTTTCTAGGTGTATGTCTGGGTTGTTTTTACTGTGAATTTGCAAACTTTAGCTGGCAATCTGTTGCTGTTATTGATGCTTTGTTTATACCGTGTTCAGCTGGTTGAGTTGAAGCAGATTGACTATCAGAGATTCCAGCAGAAATCTGGATATTGGGGGCACAGAGGATACAAGCAGAGGATGCAGGATTGCAAGCAGAGCAAAACTTGGAGTGAAGAGACAGTTTAATCCAGTTTGGCTGTGGCGTCCAAATCAGCCACCAAGTTTGCTCAAACATACTTGTTCAATCATTACAGACTTGTAAAATGAAACCTCTCTTGTGTCTCAATAGTCTCTTGATACCAGATGATAATTGGTTAATTTTCTGCTGTGCGACGTGCTGCGTTAACATCAGCAAACTCTGCTTCTGACCAAGGAAAAGTTTTCCATTAGGGATATGGGGGAAATGGGTCAGGATTTTTTTTTATGGCAGGATCTAATTTTTAGATTAAGACTTTGTAGATCTACAAACAACATTTTTAGTCCCAGACATCTCTAATTTCCTCTTTCCTTTACTCCATGTTATGCTTTTTCTGCATCATTTGATCACTTAAACTCAGGTCCCATTTACATGACAATGGTTTTAGGTTGAAACACAAAAGTATCATTGAGTTTTAGTCTCCCGTTTACATGGAAACAACGTTTTAGCCAAGTGAAAACACAAACTTTTGAAAACGCTCTCCAGAGCGGGTGAAACGCTGATGTCTAGCTCAGCTTTGCGTGTGCACATCGAGCCCCTACTGTGCCATGCACAAACCAAACAACAACAACAACATTGACCTACCGTTTTGTTCTTGTGCTGCTTCATCTACTGACTGCCTTCTACCGAAATATACATTTATTGCAATATTTCTGCGATTAGAGAAGAAGTTTTTGATATAAACTCCAGATGATCGACTCACCTCCTCTTCAGCCTCTATACCATTGTCATGTATACTGCTCCTACAGTTATATCGCCATCCTCAGGCTTGACCTGCATACTACAGCTTTTTAAGTCCCTCAGTGTTTCCATATAAATGCAGACTTTTTTCATTTTGTTTTCCTGGATTTTAGGGTGGAAGGTGGTGAGATTTTGTGTAAACGGGGCCCTAGTCTTGTGTCCTCCATTGTGCTTTTTGAACTCTTGCATTTTTACGCTGTGAGAAATATATTGATTTGAATTCTAAAGTATACACACCACAGTTTGCAGGTCTGCTGATTTACATTTTTTTTTTCATTCACCTCACTCTCTCTCAAACTTTTCTGCCTTTATTTACCGTCCAAACAGACTCATCAATCCACAAAGCTGTACTGTGTCAGCGATTCTGTATAAAACACACTCTTAACCCCAATGTATGAGGCCCTTAGGAACTGAGTCCCAGCTTCAAGCATCTCTCGTGGGTGTCTCTGCTGCTCTCCAGCATCAACATCCCCAGCTGTGGGACTTCATCAGCATAACACTCATAACGGCTGCTTTCATCTGACTGTGATTGGTTTGCTTATGCATATGCAGGAGGGTGGAGGGTTGAAGAGTATTGACATATTTGCATCAGCCCGCTTTGAAATATGAGAGTACAGGAAGCAGCTAATGCACAGAACATGACTCTCTTTGTTCTGCACGCGTGTATTGTGATTAAACTGGATGTTTGCCTGCAGACATTCATGGCTTAAATTGGTTCTTGCCAGCTGCTGTGGCTCATTTATCACCATAAGTGCAGTTGTGTCAGCTGGATTGATGGTGTTGGTAAGTGTGATGAGGCATTCTTTGTTTTTCTCTGTCCTCTCTTGCAGAATCTCGTACTGCACGGCTGATAAAACTCAGGATAAGGTGTTTGCGTACGTCTCCCAGAGTCAGTTCAATGAGACGCTGGAGTGTCATGCGTTCCTCTGCCAGAAGAAGAAGATTGTAAGTAAAAAATACTCATAACTGATCCATTTTTTGTTTTTGTATTGGTGTAAAGTGTGAAAACTCTTGAGCTTAAGCAGGTCAAAAGGACTGAGCGCATTGCTTATGAGGGGCAGCAGAAAGCTAAAATGTAGAGGGTGCATGGCGCCATCTTGTGGCAGGATACCACCCTGTCTCTCTCAATGAAATCTTTTCAGACTTAAGAAATAAAATAAATAGAAATAGTTTAAAAATTGTTAGCTCAAGTTAGTGAGTGTGTTTTTCCAGCCTTCATATTTTCATATCTCGTTCTTGTTTATTTTCTCTCCAGGCTCAGGCGGTGACACTTACAGTGGCTCAGGCCTTCAAAGTCGCCCTCGATCTTTGGGAGATTGCTCAGGAAGGTGAGTCATCAAACAAAAGGAAGGTCAGATGGATTGTATTTGTTCTTTTGAGTTGTTTTCCCAAACAAGACCCTGGATTTTTTTTTTAAGTTATTTTTAGTTATTTTTAGACTTTTTCTTCTTTTGATTTGGAGAGGACAGGGCAGTGGACAGGGTGAAAGCGGGGAGAGATATATGGGAAAGAGGCCACAGGTTGGATTCTAGTGCTGCATAGCAATTCCTGATTTTGACATATAGTTTTCGGAACATTAGAGTAACAACTCAAAAAAGAAATTGCCAATGGGGTACAACAAAAGTTTCTTGCGTGTGAAGACCTCTTTTTTGTATCAAGACATTTGATGAACAATTTTTTTTAATAATTGTCAGCATTTTTTGACTTGTTACAAGCAATTCAGACCTCATTTTTGTCTTTGAATAACTTGAAATGAGACATTTTTCTGGACTTGTCAGTTGAATCTGGCTCATATGAAGAATAATAAGACGTTTTTTAAAGCAAAGTTAAACATAATGACCTGCTTAGATTTCATTTTTTGCAGTGTAGACCAGTGCCTCAAACGTCATACTCTTGGGTAACATCAGGAAACTTATGCCCTGATAGTTTCAGGAAGATTTCTTTCATACACTCACCTCACAGCAAGAACCTGTCACTGTCAGATGCACAGTCTGATATTGTATTTTATAACACTGTTTGGGTTTTTGTTACAGTATTTACAAAGACCCAACATCAAGACAGAATAAGATGTAGTCCTGTCTTTAGGCAGGGTTTAGGTCGAGCTCATCTTACAGCGGTTAGGGCTCTTTGCATCCAACCAATTTACAGTATTAAGAACAAACTTTCTTAAATGGCAGAAACCTTGAACAGACCAAAACTGGTATGAGACAGAGATCTGATCAGATGGTGATGGAGAGAGATGCAGAAAGACAAATAACAGCATCTTTTTTCTGTCTGCAGACAAAAGCAAGAAGGCCAGAACCTGCTGTTCATGTGCAACAAACAACGGACAGATGTTGACGTCAGACACTCCCTGTGTTTCTGCAGGTTTGTTTGTTTGTTTTTTACCAGAAACTGTGTCTTCTTATTGAAATTTCAGTTACATGCTGTGGGGATGCAACAGTTGGACTTTGGTGGTCAGCTTTTTCCTTTTTCCAGTATCCTGATCATTATATAGTCATTTCACATTTTGGGGGGCGCAGACCCTGCAAAAAGCACAGGGGTTGTTTTGACAGAGATAACAGGAACTTCCGCTGTGGTGCCTTAACTATCCGCAACATTTTGAAGCCTGTTGATAATAAAATCAGGTAATCCTCACATCCCCAGTGTTGGTAATCACCTCACCTGTCTCTAACCAGCTGCAGGAATCACAGGTCCATAAAAAAAAACACTCTAAGTTTGCTCAAACATCCATCATTTCATAACTTTAATCATGATCATAAACCCCAATTTTTGTCTATGTCATTTTATATATAGAACATTACACATTTAGACTTTTGAATCCTTGAATCTTTGAATCCTAAAATGAGATTATCAGCGCTAAAAGAGGTGACAACGCCACACCAGTTGATGTAAGTTTAGCAGTGAGAATAGAGATGTGTGTTTTCTTTCTGCTGACAATGATTTCTGTGGGTTCTTTTAGTAATATAAGGGGACACCGGAGCTGGACTGTTCGACAGAAAAAAAGACAAAAAATATGAACACAGGCTAAAGGCTAAAACATGAGCTGGAGGTTCAAACAAAAGCTTGAGGCTAAAACACAGGCCAATCTGTTTTTCATAATGTGAATGCCAACCCACATGCAGCAGTTATACTGCAGTGATCTATTCAAACCTGAGTGTCAATCAACAAAATGAAGAGCCAGGTTATATTTGCTCTGCTTGGTATTCAAGCAGTGCCAGGGCATAACAGGGATTACAAATATTACACATTACCGATACAGAGCAGTGCACCGGCTAATGCCTAATGTAGCTGGCTACTAAACTACAGTACAAACTCACATAGTTTGCTTGTTGTCACGCTTCAAACAATAGCGCTACATAACTGTTGATAAGTGCATTACCTTGTTGCGTTGTATCCGGTCAAAAGTCTTGAACAAAGAGAGTTAGGGTTAAAAAGATCTGATCTCCATTCATCTTTCAAAACAAATACATGTGTCATCACAACAGTTTGCTCGAGTCCTCCAGCCACAGGCGTCGCTGCAAACAGATTCTTCTCTCAGCCACTTTAAGGAATTCAACAAACCATGAGAAATGTTCACTTGTTCTCCTCAACGTGGTGAAAGCTTCAGGGTCACTTTAAGGTGAAGTTTTTAACAAGCAAAGAAGTCTTGGAATACCGGATAGGGGATTATTTGACCGAAGAATGCACCTCCTATTGCTCCATTGCTTGAAGTCTTTTCCGCTTCATAAAGTTTATTCATCTTAATTCTTATGCTTTCATCTCGGCTGGGATTCCAAAGGGGAGCCAGAATTTCTCTACAGGATATTCTCAACAAGTTTTCATGTTGTAGACAGATCCTTAGACTATTTATCATCAGACTTCTGTTACTAGTTGAGGACAAGTTTAAAGACGTATATATATGTTTATGTATACAGGGCCACAGTTTGGAGTGAACACGTGAAATTAAAGCTCCTCCTCTCTTCATCTGCATAATGATATTTAAACGACCTTTCCCGTCCTCACATGTTCATAACCACCAGAAGAGTAATTCTGCTGTTTGACACTCAGCCTCTCTCACACACAAATTAAACGGCCGTCAGTCTCATGAGGGACAAATCAGCCAATTACACAGCACTTATTAGTCATACAGAAGAGCAGGAGGGTTTTTAGTGCCGTCCAACAGCCATGACATTTATAGGTCAGAGAGTTTTTCTGCTCCTCTAGGGTCAAAGAGTCCAGAAAATGAGACTTAATTATCCGTTCAGGTTGTTGTTGGCTAATTGCCAGCTAAACGTGCTCCACTTCCTGCTGTTAGAGGCCTGAGGAGAGAGAAGGAGGGAGAGGGAAAGAGAAGGAGAGTAACTAGTTTCTAAAGTTTGTTGCAGACAGTTTCACAACAGACCTCTTTTTGTTCCCGCCTGCATGTGGATCCCTCATCTCTGTCTCACCCCCTGTTTTGTTTCTCTCTCTCTCTGTTTTATTTCCACACTCCCTTTAGATCCAGAAACACACAAGCCTGTTGGGATGGAGGAAAAGCTGCGCAGGCCCTTCTTCTCCGCTTCGCTTAGCTCGCCCTCACCCCGCAGTAACCCGACCAGAAGGCGGCCAATCAAACATGACTCATGGGTACGTCACAGCTACACATCCTGATTAAAATATCTAATGGCAAACGTAAACATAGATAAATTAACCTCAGTATTGCTTCATATCGTTAGTTTAAAGAGGGGGTGTTTAAGAGGGGCGTTAAAGAGGGAGTATACAGTTTTCTCATATTTCAAACATGGATATAATGTAACAATGCTGGATGTTCATACCAAAAGTCTGCAGATTCTCAAACTTCGATTCATACGTTGTAGAAATAACCAAATCTGTCTGTAAACTGATCGAACTACTCTTTTCTGAAAAATTAGCACAAGATTGCATATTGTATAATTGAATGAATTGTTTTCTAATTTCTATGGGGGGGCTCTTTATTCCAGGTTTTCTCATAATCTGAGCAACTGAATGAAGTTCTTGTGTATATTTCAGATTTAATGTTCCCTCAGGTCATTATTTAAAGCCCTTCGTACACACTGAATGATTCTAGCCACAAGGTGTCACCGTTTCCATGAGAATATGTGAACCACAGACTGGCGACATCTATTCATCTGTGTACTCTCAGTTTCTCCTCTGACAGGAGTCAATAAGGATTCAAACATTTTTCTACATATTGATCCACTTGATCCATTGAACCTTACCTGTAAACCTGTTTACTTTACATCAATTTACATTTCTGATGAATGGAAGACACTGATTTTGTTACTTTTTCACATTCACCAGCAGCTTTATTGATAAGAACAGAGAAACATGGTTTGAATGGTGTCGATCACTTCTCTAAAGTCAAAAACTCTCTCAGGCATAAACTTATAGATTCAACAACTTTGTTCCTTTATATTCATCACCTGGATAAATTAAGTCATAAAAAACAGCTGACTGTGTGAGTTTGCACAGAATCAGCAGGATGACACTGTAATGTAAAATACTCTATGCATGCATTTATTTATATTCTTTATCTTCCTGCAGGATGTGGATGATGGGCTCGATGATGCCTTCTCAAGGTGAGCTTTACATTCAAACTTTCTGAACCAAATTCCTGAAAGAAAACACATTCAACATTTAGACCAGGTCAGGTTGTTTATGACAGTCACAGTGAGGATGATGGTCAGCTGTCAGAGAGCTCTCAGACTATTCTAAATATCAAAAACCTCTATACAATACTTTGACTGGCACATGAATTAGATAAGATATAACACACAAGCAGACAGACAGGCAGGGACATGCAGTGGTCTCTGTTTTAAAGTAACTCCACACTGAAAAATTGATGCTGTATTTATGCCAAAGATGAGATGTAGGTCTCAATCTGAATACTCATATTGTGATACCAATGAAAACGCCTGTGCAGCTCGTCTGAGGACATGAATAACTGATGACTGTCTGAACTCTTCTGGGGTCACTCTGCAGAAAATGGTCTCGACTCTTGCTTCCTTTCATGCAGATGTGATGGTCACCTCTTGTGACAGAGCTGTCTGAAGCATAGAATCAAACCCAGAGAGCGCTCTCTTACTCACTTTATCAGTGAACTGAGATCTCAATGCAACACTCTCAGTCTCTTCGAAAAAGTGATAGTGTGTGAAATCTTCATTTCATGGCTGTGAGACGCCTGCACAGCAACAACAGTGTGAGTCTCGGCTTATAAAGGTGTGATGAAAACAAGTCTTTCCTTGTTGCGTAAAAATAGGACATTTTGCTCAATTTAATCTCTCCAAACTCTGTGTTAATGCTCATTCATACACAGCAGCACTCGTGAATGTAGTCAAGTGGACATGTGAGCCCTCTCCGTGGCATCTCAGCTCCTCCGATGTGTGTGAGCACCCTGCAGAGCTTTTTTCTTCCTCCTCTAAAAAGGAAAGAGCAGAGGAGGGAGGAATGGTGCCCCTTACATTAAAGAGAAAGCCTCTCATTAGCTTGTATTGCCTAAGGCTCACAAATCTGTGCGGAGGCCTGCAGCTTGAAAACACTTTAGTCAAAGCAAACGAGCAAATGAGGGGCAGAGATTACTAATACAGAAGCTGCAGTGGGTGAGATCAAAAGAGGAGGGCAGATCTTCACCCGGGATGTTCTCAGCAGGGGCGAGGAAACACCGACCTCCAGTCAAGAGTGTGGAGGAGAAGGTGAAGTATTTCCAATAAGGCTCTAGGGTTATAAAACATAAGAGAAGAGTTAAACGTTAGTGTGGAGCTGGGTCATGACAGAGCTTTAAGTATTGAAGAAGATCAGTCCTGAAACACTGGAGAGTCTGCATCAAATCCAGTTGGTGTGGCAGGATGTGACAGTCCTTGGTGTTACATAATACATTGAGGAGAGCTTTCAGATAAGAAGAAGAGGGTTTGTAGTTTTTGTCTCTGAAAACCTTTCTACAGTTTTGGGGGGAAGATTAGCTCCAATACATGTCCTTGAAGCTTTCCTGCAAAATCAAGGTTTCATCCTTATTTGAAAAATGACAAGAAAATTAAAAGTCTGTGAGTACATCATTTACAGACATATTTGAAAAGTTTATTTCTAAGTTTCAGTTCCAGTCAAAAGTTTTGCATCCATTATGCCAGTTCTGCATTATATTCCTTGTCCTCAGCTGCAAACTTAGATCTTTCAAGACCTTTTCAGTGTTTGTAACAAAAAAAAGATACTCTGAAGATTGGGTGTTGTGCTTTTTTAAGTCTTTATTCTGCCCCTCTGGTGCCCCTGTAGTATCTTTACATGATTTGCAGCTCACAAAAAATCTCTAATTTTCTCTCACAGGTGTTTTGGAAAACCCTCATTTTAGCTCTGTTTAGAAGTTTTCCTTTTGGCTGCTGTCTCTTTAAGGCCCCTTCCCCTTGATTGGCTTACTTTTGGCAGACCTCGGTGTTTGAGGCCCACAACTCAAACATGTCATAAACTAGTAAGAGGGAGCCTTATGTGACAACCCCATTAGTGCTGGGTGGTATTGACTTTCAGAACAGCTGAATACTGTTGTGTCTCCTTTCCAAGTGCTCTTATGCAGACTGTTTAGCTCTTGTTGCTCTCAGTACAACTGTTCCACATTAATGCAGTGATGTCTTCTACCAACTAAGTATCCTCCTTACATTATGTGCCATCAAAAAAGGTTTAAGATGTTTGTCCATTAACTCTCTTCACTGTGGCATTTGAGTCTTGGTTCTGTAGCTCTGTTAAAAAAAAAAGAAAAAAGAAATATGGGAAAGCAGAATATCCCTCTTTAAAGCAGAATACCCCCTCTTTTAAGTTCACACCCACCCTTTGGCAGCAGTTTCAGATGTGTAAAATTCAAAATAAATAGTAAATTTATAACCATCTTTTTTTGCTGATGTCCAAATTTGCTGTCGTTGCCAAAAAAAAAAGCATCATTATCCATGTAGTCCGTTTCACAAGCTTCCAAAAACTTCTCTCTGTCAGTACCTTTAAAACATTCAGATCGTTAAAAAAGTGGTGTGGAGTGTTTTTTTTAAATAGCAAAATGCAACGTGCCTCCTTCATATGATCTGCAAATGGAATTTATGCTTGTTGTGCCAGCACTTGTCTTGAGCTTTAAGTGGTTGAACCAGCCTCAGTGTTTTTAATGAAGTGTGAACACAGGCCAGAGATCAAGCCTTGGTGAAAAGTCTAATTGTAAGAAAAGAGGAAAATGATTGAAAGAGCTGCTCTGTGCTCACAACTATCGACACTGACTTAATTAAACAGTCAGATTTATATTTAGGTTTTCTAAACGGATGGAGACCTTTGAGTCAGGAGGATTATTATGTAAGGGCCAGGTTGCTACGGAGGTGCTTTTAATAATTTAACCTCATCTAAATGTTATGAGCTTTCTTTCTGTCATTTTAACCTTTGCTAAGTGCTTCTTCATGGCAGACACAGCACACACACACACACACACACACACACACACACACACACACCAATTGTCCATAGAGCCAAAAGCGATTTCCTAGAAAAGAACCTTAAGTGTTTTAGATTAATCCACCCCAAATAAATCATATTCTGTCATCATGACTGTTTCTCTCCTCCACCTAAATTCAGCAACATGGAGGTGGAGGAGATGGACCCTGGTAAGTTTTGCAGCTAACTTGTTCTTTTCTTTGTTCTGCATGTTGCATGAGGAGAAACAGAGAAACACCGGTTCCTGTGCAGTGTTAAAAACAAGTCATCTAAACCAGAGTACCTCATCCTTTTTATAAGCTGGCATGTTTCAGGGAACCCCCCAAATTTAGGAAAACCTCATCCATCTGTCCATTTGTTTTTTATTCATCTGTGCTGGAGAGAGTCCCTGTATCTGCAGCTCGTCCTCCTAATCTCTCCCTCTGCACTCGTTCATTCATACATCCCCAAGCCAAGTTATCTCATTATTTTTCCTTGCTTAGTGTTTTTACGTGAAATAAAATAATCCTGTTTAGGCCTCCTGTTGGACAAAAGTGATGCCAAAATACTCTGAATCACGCAGATCTCCCTGGGCAGAAAAGCACGGGCCTCCTGTCCTTTCATGAACTGCTCTTGAACAACAGGAAAAGGCTGCATGCCTGTTATCATTGTTCTTTTCATTGTGAGTGTTGCATCTTAAAGTAACGGTTATCATTGCTCTGAAATCACTGCTCAACTGTGTGTGACACTAATGTAGTTCTGACAAAAAAGCTAAATAATGCTGCAGCCACTGAAACTTTCTGTAACACTCTGAAGTTATTGATAAACTAACAGTAGGGTGACCAAACGTCCTCTTTTGCCCAGACATGTCCTTCTTTTTGATGGTCAAATTATCTCTGCAGGAATTCTATAAAGTTCCCCAAAATGTCTGGGCTTTTCTTGTTCTTGTTCTACAGACCAATTTTTCAGATTATAGTGAAAATTTTGGATATACAGTCAAAATTTTGAGATAAAAAGTCAAAACTCTTAGATAGTCAAAATTACGAGATAAAAATGCTCGAATTTCAGATGAATTGTCAAAATGATGGGATGAAAGATCAAAGTTTTGAGAAAAATAGTCCAAATTTTGAGATGAAAGGTCAAAGCTTCGAGATCAAAAGTCTAGAATATGAGTTAAATGATCATATTTTTAATAAAAAGGTTTAAATATGAGATCAAGACAAAAAATTTGAGATGAAATTCAAAATTTAAGGTAAGTTGTCAAAATGATGAGATAAAAGATCAAAGGTTTGTGAAAAAAAGTCAAAATTTTGAGATAAACGGTAAAAGTTTCGAGAAAAATAGTCAAAATTTTGAGATAAAAGGTCAGAGTGGAGAAAAAAAGACAAAGTTTTGAGATAAAAGGTCAAAGTTTTGAGATAAATGTCAAATATATGAGGTCAAGGGTCATATTTTAAATAAAAAGGTTAAAATATGAGATCAGGACAAAAATTTTAGATGAAAAGTCAAAATATAAGGTAAATTGTCAAAATGATGAGTTAAAAGGTCAAAGCTTTGAGAAAGTCAAAATTATGAGATAAAAGGTCAAAATATGCGATCAAGACAAAAATTTGAGATGGAAAGTCAAAATTTTAGGTAAGAAGTCAAAGTTTTGAGAAAAAGAATAGGAAAGGAGAAAGGGTAAGATAATGAGCCAAAACACAAGACTTAGCTCTGCCAGAACTCGTTTGAGAATATAGAAGAAGATAGTCAGCTTGAAAACATAAAGTCTGACTTAAGATAAAAAACGGGGTGTTCAAAAACTTTTTCACTGGCAGCGCATATTTCTGTATTAATATAGTAGATAATGCAGGTATCTCAGCCAATCAGGGAACAAAAACACATTTTTTATACAAATATATAACAGCCAAGACCTCTGGGATCACAATAGTTTAAACCAGTACGGCTGTCTGTGTCAGAATGAGTGACTCGAGCTCCCACTGTTTTGGCTTCACTTTTTGGGAGCTGCTGTGTCAACCATCTTCTGAGCTGGTAATTGACCTCTCTTTCTGCTCCTTTTATCCTTTTCCCCCCTCAGACTGGCCAAGTCCCGCCCCAAACCCATCCCTAACGATGCAGCTCTGAGCCCCCCCAGCTCTTCAATCACAGTGTTTAGTCTGCCTGCAGCAAAGAGTCGGAATAACACAAACCAGCTCCACAAAAGTTACTCAGAAATCTAGCACAGGTCCCAGGATCAACAAAAAAAAAGCCTCACAAAAACAGCTCTGAACACCAGCACTGAGAGGAATACACATCACGCTCCCAAGTGCACAAACCTGAACCTGAGAGGCTGTTTGATATTCTGCGGCTGCTGCTCAGGAGCCCGAATGGAAACCCTGATATTATAAACTGCTTTCTCTGTGAACGTCTGCCCGTCAACACACACATTCAGCTCAGTGTAAACAGCCATCTCCTGCCATTTCCACAATCCCACACACTGCAAGATGAGAAACGATGCCGTCTGAGTGTGACAACACGAATGCAAGGCAAGAAAAATGACATATCTCTCCTCCAAAGTGTGGAGATCCAGATGAATGCCAAGTATCAAAGCTTGGTGTTTGTCAAAATACTAAGTACATGGATGACACTTGGAAGTCAGAATGGAGATTCTCTCAACATATGTGAATAATTCGACAGTCATCTCTTTCTAACACCTACTGGTCACTGGAACACATTTCATGCGCTCACCTTTAAGTTTTTTGTGCTCATCTGTCCTGTGTAACAATGTGTGATGACAAGAGTTACAGTCTGGCACTTACATTGAGTGTTACCATAAATTTATTCATGTATCCTTGAATGCATCGCAAAAATATGTTTTGGAAAGGCTGGCCTCACATGAGAAGATTTTTAGCCAGGTTTGAGGCTCCATTTCCTTCTTTCAAAGTCTAAGATATTTCACTGCGACTGGGCACATTTTAGCCTCATGATCTGGAATTGTAAATATTGTAAACATGCTTAAGATTTACAAATCCTGATCAGATTGAGTTCGATACCTATGATTAGGAGATGAGTGGACTAGAAAGTGTCATCAAATGGATGTTAGAGCTCATGAGCACAGCTCTCAATGTCAAACACAAATGTTTCCAGAGCCAAGAGGGAAATCGAAAAAAGAAAAGCAGCCCATGGCTTTATCTTTACAAATTGTTTTCCTTGTTTGTAGGTTTTTTGTTGCTGTAACATGCAAGAAAAACTGGCCAATAACATCCATGTTTGTTTCTTCTGTTAGATCTCATGTCATTAGAATTGTTTCTACAAACATCACTTCTGTGATCAGAGGATCGTCATGTTAAAAATCTGCTTAAACCATTGTTGAGTGTGGTATCCCACAGCTTTCAAAGTATTGAAGAGTCTAAAAAATCTTGAGCGTTGAACTTCCAGAAAACTGCAGATTCAAAATTTGAAACCCAACAAATTTACACAAGAACAGACCAGAGACAAGAATCCAATAGAACAGCTCTTGAACTTCTGTATTCAAGACATTTAACAAGAGGTTGTTATGTTTTTTGTTTTTTTTAAACTTTGTTTTTTTCCTTCTGGTGTAGTATCTTTTCATCAACAACAGTTCAAAATTCTCTCACTTGTGTTTTGGAAAACCCTCATTTCATCTTCCATCTGAAACACTTTGTTTGAAGCACTGTCTCTGTAAGGCTTCAAGCTCCACAAACCCTCTCCCCTCTTATTGGCCACCTATCTGGAGGCCTCTTACTTTAGAGCTTTGAGCAGACCTTGGTGCAGATGATAAATCAGTTTTTTTCAGTGTCATGTATAATTACTAGTGCTCATCGTGCCATCTGGTCTTTGCTGCTGCTCTCCCTGCCTTTGACTTTCCATGTAGGCTTGTGGAAGTGCAGTGAGCTCCAAGAACAAAGCCATACTGCAACATTCAACTCACTACATGCAAGTAATTTGTTCCTTTGACAAGAGTGGTCTTGACTTAATATGTTAGAATCAACTTTTAGTGCAGCTGCTGTTCCTTTAAAGCCCCTCACTCCACAAACCCGCTTCCTTCTGATTGGCCAGCCCCTTGAAGGAATATAGACAGATTCAAGGATTTTGACTTGATATGAGTACATGAAGATCTGAAAATCTACACACGTTTAGTTTGAAAATCCAGCACTGTTACTTTATTTCCATGTTCAGAATATAAGAAAGCAGAATACCCCCTCTTTAAAACCCACCTCATCTTTATGTAACTAAAATATTTTGGCTTCTTTTCAGTCTGTGGCCTCCTCATGCAGCTAGCTGTCACTGTATATAGAGATGATGTTAGAGAATAACTGACGTGAGGTCATGAAGACGTCTGTAGAGTTAGGCCGCACTATTATTAGAGCAAAGAAGCTATTTCCATACTCTGTATTTTTTCACTGTGTCATAAAGTGTCTGTCATAATAACAGACATGGGAATAGGATCAGGGCTTCACAGCTGGTTTAAGAGATTTATGACTCTAGTTGAGATGTGAATGTTTAGATGTTTGTTAGGGTTAGGTGATTTGTACAAATGTGATGTTCTTTTATTCCTGCAGGAGTCTGTTTATCTTTGCACACATGCACAAAATATAAAACACCTGTGCAACACAACATCCTTTATTTAAGATCTTATTGCAGACTCCTCAGCTTTTGTGAATTATTTCTATCCTTGGCCTTGGTGGCGTTCACGGTCAGGAGGATATTATTCTGTGCCCCTGCCCGTCTTAAGGGTCTCTCTGCATTCATGGACTGAGAATAATTGCAACGGCCAGCAGGAGGGGGGTCAGGGGGGTGGGTTATGTGTTGTCATGACACCCGCTCCCAAATAATTGGATGGCTTATCGTGTTACACCATGGAGCTTAATGACGTTATTTGGTCTCAGACTGGAAGAAAAAACAGCTCAGTGGCATGTTTGATAAAAAGCTCTGCAGACTGTGGATTCCTTAAAAGGCCTCCAGCATGTCCTTTCTGTTTTTCAGCATTAAGTGTGAAGTTTGAGGTGGAAAAGCAGCACCTTTCCACATGGATGGAGATGATTTTTGCAGCATTTTGACACCTCTCCCGCTCTGTTATCGACTGGTGGATTGATCCTACAGCTGATTCAGAGATATCAAATGAGGTTTAGAGACAGCCAGAAGTCTTAATTTATGATTTTCTTTGCAGAACTTGTGAAGCATTAAGCTCAGGGTAAGTTTAGGGAGGCCAAAACGAGTTTCAGTAAGACTCGCCAACCTCAAGACTATTTTAGGACAGATTTGGGGCCTGATTTTCCTCCCTCAAAGATCCCGGTTTAAGGCTAAATCCCCACTGATCTCTCACTGGTGTTTTGGAAAACCTTTGTTTCAGCCTATGGAAGACACACTTTGTTTAGCTGCTGTCTCTTTAAGGCTCCCAGCTCCACAATCACCCATCTCTAAGATTGGAGACTCTGGAGACCTGTTGAGAGAAGAGCTATGAGCAGACCTTTATCTTTAAGGCCAATTAGAAGATCCTTATGTAATGACCTCATTGTTTTAAAAGATCTTGTGGAGCTCTCGTGATGAAAAACTCAGGAGATGAGAAAATAATTTTCCCCACCAAAAAAAAAGCCATACTGATGTTTATTTATCCATGTTTTGTTGGCTATCATTAAGTTAATCAACTCTGAGATGTAATGTAACATACTCATGTGTTGTGCATGATTGGTCGCCTTCTGCTGGGGGCTATGGAATGTTTGAAGTCCATCCCTCGAATGGGTTATGAAACGAGATCCTTATGTGATGATATTTGATTTGAATTTTTCTTTATGTTGACTCATCTTCCCTTGTTTTCAAAGATTCTTACTGACAAGATTTATTTGTATTTTTCGACTATGTTGTTTTGATTCAAAGTAGAAAAAGAAGGACTTCTGTAAGTAGTAGTTTACTGTGAACAGATGGTTATGCAAATACCAGAACACAGACATGTTGAGCAGGAGGGGTCTTGCACCTCAGAAATGCTTTCACTGTCTTGCCTGAATTGCAGGGCAGGGTGTTCTTCCTATTATAGAGATGGTTGGAGCTCAATGGCTTGTCATATCAATGTGGACTGTAATCGTCTCTGACCCTGAAGCCCAGTTGGAGATGGAAACTGTTTATGCCACAGTGTCAATAGGAAGAACTCCTTGTATTACCTTCATTATGGGGTTTGGACCAATCAGAGGCAAGTATGGACAATAGCCATGTACATGTTGAGGATCACATCACCGTTGTGACACATTCATACATGCACACCTACATCCTGCCACCCCTGATTGGCCTCTAGGTTATTGAAAGGTCTGGACACGCCCCTGCTCTCAGGTGCATTTGACTGATTTAATCTTAAAGATTAAAAATATTTCCACAGCTTCAAGAAAAACTGCACAATTATCTTTTGCAGAC
This sequence comes from Thalassoma bifasciatum, assembly GCA_008086565.1. Classification (NCBI taxonomy): domain Eukaryota; kingdom Metazoa; phylum Chordata; class Actinopteri; order Labriformes; family Labridae; genus Thalassoma; species Thalassoma bifasciatum. Next base: position 392,255 of record RPOG01000159.1, on the reverse strand, counting down.
ATTTCATAGAAAGAATTGGATTGAGTCTTCATCCAGTTTTGCCCTTCTTAATTGATTTCAAGCAGATAAAAAGTCATCTTAGCATAATTTGATCCTCAATCTATATTAAGAACTGATCAATCCACTTTTTAATAACATCACAGGGGGAATCAATCTAAAGCTTTTAAATGACTGTACACAGCAAATTCACATTCCCTGCAGATCTCTGAAAGATGCAGTTCTCTGGCACAGTGGAAGGTTTTCCTTTTGGAAGGGGGGAGGGGGGTGTCAGACCTACGCTCAGAGGTGCAACATGCCAATTGGAGTCTGGAGTGCACCGAATACAAATCAGCCGGCAGGTGAAGAAGAGGGGAAGAAAACAACCGAGGCTTCTGAAGAGACGTTAAAGTGAGGAGAGCTGTCATTACTTCCAATCAGAGCCTGACGTTTACACTCTGTTTACGTTCCAATGAAGGTGCTCGTTTTCTATCTATGCAATCGGTGGGTTTCCAGCTGTTGTGATGTTACAGTGATGAAGAGTTGTACAGTCATCCTACACTGTGTAAAAACATGTACAGACTTTGGAAACTGTTCTGGTTTGTGACATATTTATGCATAATAAAAGACTTTGTACAAAACCTTCATCTGCTTCATCCCTGTATTTTACTTTCTTAATTCTTTAGGAGTTGGGACCTTCTGCAAAGTGTTTATAAAGTCAGAAGTTGTTTGCAAATCATGTCAACTCTTTCATGAGTTTAAAGCCTCATTGAGGATTATCTTTTTGGGGTTGATTGTTGTGAGTTTTTCCAAGATAAAGACTGTTTCTGATTTTACTTCTCGCTTGGTCAACTCTACTTGACGTGATCAGGATACAGTGCAATAATGTTCAGAAATAACTTATTTTGCTGCTTGTTGTCTCATTTTAAAATTATTGATTGTAAACGGGCAAATACATCAAAGTGAGACCATTTCAAGGTCAGTTGGAAAGTCCTTACACAGGCTTTGATTTATGGAACACATGCAAGATTGAAAAAAAATGGGGCGTTCCCTGTAAGACGACACTCACAGACCAATGTCAGAGCTTTATTTTTGCAAACAAGGGAACTGGATGGTTCTATATTTATATACTAAATATCTGGATTTCTCCTTTATGATTCTTTTAGTCATTGCGTTCAGAGCCTAAAAAAGAACTGAAAATGAAGCTGGGTTTATTTTGCAGAAACAAAGGTCTTTTTTGATTTGTTGCTTAGAAAAAAAAAATTCAAGCAACCTTTTTTTATCTGTACTGGATTACGGTGATATTCTCTTTAAGCATGCGACATCAGCCTACCTTCAGTTTACCATGCTGCATTTTTGTCTGGGTTTTACAATTTCTAACTCACCACCTACTTGTATGACAAAGTAGGTCTGTTAATGTTACACACAAAATCACAGCTCCGATAAAGTTCGAGTTTTGCAATGGAGTTTGGCCTTCAGTAGTTTCAAAACGTCTCTTGCAACCCTAACAGATCAACAACCAGAGTTTCTGTTGAGCAGAGGAGCAAACCAAATGTGTTATTGTGTCCTTGCTGTATCTGTTATTTTCAGCCCACTTTAATCTGATACATTCTGTTTTCCTCCAACATCTCAGAGCGAGGCCTGTTTGACTTCATAACAGACGCAATCACACCAATATCCTCCACTCAGACTCTGTTTTCATAATCAGAAAGAAAAGAAAGGTCCTTGGACACTTTGACGTCGTTATTCTCAGATTTCAAATTGAATGTTTGCTCAGTCTGATGAAAGTTGCCAAAGGTTTGCAAACACAACTTTAATTTCTGAAGATGAGCATGCTGTGTCCCTGCTCTTCAAAGTTATGAATCAGATCCCAGAAAGTTTTCCAACATTTCACTTTTATCTGCACACGCTCTCTTATTCCCCCAGGGGAGGAGGAGGTCTCAGCTGTTCTCTGCCCTCAGAACTTTTGGGTCTCTAATCCTGGAGGAGCGTCCAGAAAACTCAAAGTGACCGTCCTGTCTGGAATCAAAGAGCGAGCCGAGCACCGAGCTGAGCGTCGAGCTCCATACTCGGTCTGCAGGGAGCTTCAAAGAGCAGCTGCACAAAAGTTCAACTTTGATATTTTCACAAAGCTCACCAGAGATTCAGAGACTGCAGATCTTCCTCACATCTGCAGAGTTGTTTCTGCTCTCAGATGAGTCTGAGGCTTCATGTTTGTGCTGTTCGTGAGAAGGTGAACACAAAGGTATTCATTTGCAAAAGACATAGATACTGAGTTAAAGTCTTCTTCTGTAGCTTTCTGCTCATTAACTCTGTCTGTCTGTCTCTGTGTCGTCCTGGGAAAAGCTAATGAAGCTCTCTGAGTGTTCAGAGCTGTGTCATTAGCTGCTAACCGCCTATTTGAGGTAAATTTGGAGCAGCGACTGAGCTGCTGATAAGCTGCTGCATGCTGCTCTCATGTCTTCATTCTGTTCAATGACGGTTTATAGAGTTTGACACCAAGAATTTGTGCAGACTGACATGTGGAGATCAGTTTTTTGAAGTGATCTTGAGTAGAACGCTGAACCCTGAATCGTCACAGTGGGCTGCATGTGAATGAGATTAAAACATTTACTGTGTCTGAAAACACAGCAGATAAAATCAGGATGTGCTTTATATCAGAAACTTCAACAGAACTAATATAAAAGTTTGTTGCAAAATGAGTTTCAGGAGTCAAACTTCTCATCTTTCGTTCCCTTCTTCTGGATAAGAAAACATAAGAACACAGACATCTAATATATTCCTGAAACGGGACCAAACACGACAATAATGAAAGCTGCTCCCTCGCAAACCTAAATATAAAACTCTATTTATTCATGAAGAGATGTAATATATATCTAAATCACATCTGAGATCTAACCACAGCTTATCTGCGCTGCAATAACAGCTCATAAATCAGCCGAACAGCTAATGAAAGAGCCTGCAGTGCTGCAGCGACCACATCAATTATTAATCACTAAGATGCTGTAATCACTTTCTATTCTAAGGAGAGCGTTATTCTTAGATACTTCACTCTGATTATCTGTTGGACCAGGACATTGAAAGGCCAGGTGAGTTTGTTCTGCAGCAGGTGATTGTACTTTGTGATGTTTAAATCATCTTTAAGCTTTCAGTAAAGGATTTCTTTCACATTGAATGTAAACACTGAAGTATGTATTTTTGAATATGTTGACATAAAAGACAGGCATACGTCAAAACAGCTCTTTATGAAAAAAAGGAGCTGTGACATTTTGTCAAACAAAACACAAGAAGACAATCTGATGCATCACGTAGAGCAGATTACACACCACCAAAAAAAAGTCACAAACTTAAATTTTAGTTAGACTGCCTTTAGCTTTGATTACAGCACACATTTATTGTGGCATTGTTTCAATAAGCTACTGCAATGTCACAAGATTTATTTCCATCCAGTGCTGCATTATTTTTTCCACCAAGTTCTTGTATTGGTGATGGGAGAGTCTCACAACTGTGCCACGCCTTTTCCAGCACATCACAAAAATTCTCAATGGGATGAAGGTCTGGACTCTGTGGTGGCAAATCCATATGTAAAAAAGATGGCTCATGCTCCCTGAACCACTCTTTCACTATTTGAGCCCCATGAATCCTGATATTATCATCTTGGATTATGCCCGAGCCGTTAGGGTAGCAAAAAAATCCATTGATGGAATGACCTGGACATTCAGTATACTGAGATAGTCAGCTGACCTCATTCCTTGGGCACCTCCACAGGCTTGTACAGTAGGCACTAGGTATGACAGGTGCATCACGTCACTTGCCTCTCTTCTTACCCTGATGCACCCATCACTCTGGAACAGAGTAAATACGGACTTGACTTTCCCGTTTTAGAAATCCGTCGTACAGTTTTTAACCCAGTTTTAGTGGTTTCTGCAATCTTTTTAAATGTTTTTGTATGCCACTGATTTGACCTTTCTTAAACGGACTAACATCATTTCCACAAAAACAGGATGTGTCTTTTGCCATAGTTGTTTAAGAACTGTGTAGTTACTTATTGCATCAGCTGGGGTTAAATAACTTGTTGACAGCTGAAAAATCATCGCCCATGCAGTAGAATAGAAGGTTTATCCCTATTTGCTCAGTAAAATCCAAGTGGCAACTTTTTTTTGGCCAGGCAGTGCACTTTATGTTCCACTAAACAAAGGTGTTGATTTTGCAGTTATTTAAGCACCACATCACGTCCTAATTAATTAGTCCAATTTTTTACTTGCATTAACATTTTTTGGGATGTGAGGCAAACATTTCCAGCATGATGTGCAGTTTTCTTTGAGCCTAAGCCAACATTAAATACACACTTCCACCTCTCTTTCAGAGGAAGTGATTCACACATTAGAGACAAAATCCATCACGTCATCTGCAAACTGAGTAACCACACATTGAAAAGAAGGTTTATTTTACACGCCAGGAAATACAATCATAGTAGACAAACTTTAATGAGGAGAGATCTCAAAGCAGAAAAAAACATCTTCACAGTACTTCCATCATGTTTATTTCTCTATTCGGCAGCTAAATTAGATTGCACATCAAATGCTATTCTACAGGCGAATGACCTGCATGCATCTTTATTTAGTCTTGAATGAAATATGTACAGACATGTTAGTTATGCAGGAGATGTGAAAAAATACATTATGGTAACAAGAAAATGGTATTTTCATATCAACACTTGAAAAAACTGATACATGTGATTTCTTCTCTTCTTATAAACATCCTGCAGCAGCTGAATCACAAAACTAAAACAGAAAAGTGAGACTATTCACAGTGAGATGAGTTGAAGCTGACTTAAGTGTCTAATCGCACATGCCAATATCAAAAATACACTGCCTATTAAAAGCTGTGAAGACAGGCCTCCCAGAGATGATGTGTGTATTCTGTATTGCGATAACGTACCAAGCACCTGACGTGGATGTTAACTGCACCATGTTAACGTTTATCTACGCTCTACATGCCTGCGGTACGACGTTTCTGTGAACTACTGAACGGACTGAGTCTGAGAGGATCAGGGTGTGCACAGGTTGTGTGTTGGGACTACTCACTGGATAGAAACATGGACGACATTAGCTCCCTAAAAACTTTGGGGGGTGGGGCACTGCAAGCTGAACATTTCTGATTGGTGGCCATTGGGGCATGGCCATACGCAAACCAGGACAACAACAACGAGAGTAACAACAGTGGACTACCATTTCCTGCTTGTGCTGCTGAATCCACTGACTGCCTTTCAATAAAATGTGCATCTATTGCACTGTTTCTGCAATCGGCAAAGAAGCATTCAATATAAGCACCAGATGATCGGCTCATTTTTTCTTCAGCCTCTTATCTGTTGTCGTGTATACAGCTCCCACAGTTATATCGCCATCTACAGGCCTGGCATGCATACTACAGCGTTTTCAGTCCCATAGTTCCAATGTTTATGTGTGTTAGGGTGAAATGTGTGAACATGGCCTTGATCAGCTCTAGTCGTTACAATTGTCAGTACGTTGCAACTACTTTTATTTTTTTCTCCATATGTCACTGGACTAATTTGGGTAATCTTGACAAGACTTCAGGCCTTGGAGGAAACACAGTTGCTGCTACAGGCTGAATGTCCTCAAAGCTAACAGGCTAACTGCGGCCTGGCTTCATTTACCATCCACCAGAAACGTTAAGCTTGGAGGTCCCATCCCCAAAAGTTCCTGGACCTCTAAAGAATACTACTCCACAAAGAAAGGTTTTTTTTTTCCAGGAGGGAGATTAACTACTCAGGAACTAAATTTACAACCTGCTTCCTGCTGTCCAAAAGGTCGAGAGTTCCTGAGGAAAGTTCCTGCAGTTGAAAAGCACCTTTTGACTTTCTTTCAGTGAGTAAAATGAGTTTTGGTTTGTTGAGGTGTTAATCAGTGTAATATGAAAGCAAAGGGCTGTTTCGAGTTTTGCTTTACTATGATGATAGTAGATGGAGGTCTGTCGTCCATATTTATATACAGTTAGAGGCGTGGGCTGAGATGCACCAGGTGCTCTTAACAGCAACTTTAATTTTTTTGAACAAACTTAAACCTCGTTTTCACTTCACCCTCCACTCTTGCGTGAATGCTCGCTCCACTTTGGCTTTTTATAGCTGCACTACGATCCTTTGTTTAAATCTCTAGCAGTCACTCACAACCAAGATAAATAAAAGAATTAAGAACTAGACCACTAAAAGAGAATATGACTTTTTGAATTGGCGCACCTTTTATTATGAACAAAATAAAGAAAGCTTCACTAACCTCAAAAACCATCAGCTACAGTCTGACAATGCAGCCTCTTGGAAAAAAAAAGCAGGTTTTAAGCGGGTGCCAGTTCAGCAAGTAGTGAGTCCAACCAACACGTCATTTTCTCCGCAAGTATTTAAATACAGAAGATTCGTCATCTGCACTTACGTTATGTCTACTTTTGGGGATCAATACAGGAATAAATCATCTTTGGAACGGAAACACTGCCAGAGTTTTATTACGGTTGATGAATTCAGTTTCTTTGGCTCTCCACACTAGTTTCCTTCTTCTTCGCGTAGACGATTTTCAGTGATCAGACCCTGACCATCAGCCAGATTAACACCTGGTTTAATTAAATAGAAGGTTTAAACCCAAAAGATGCATCTAACAAAACTATTAGTTTTAAACGTTTGTTCTAACTGGACTAAACGTCAGCATTGAGACGGACTCAGCACAAACCCAGGCCTGTCCTCTCCTGGTAGCTCAGTGTTTCCCACATATACTTAATGCATGCATGTGCGTCTTTGATCAGACATTACTGATCGACCTCATTCCCTGATGAATACCTGCAGAAACTTTACATCCTTTAATCTGGTTTGCTCATCAGTGAGAAAGGTCGAAGTGCATTGATGGTAGAGGAGAGCGGGAAATTAACGTCCACTTCCATCTCGTCAAACTTCAATGATGTTGATGGATGGCACAGAGGGATGAAACTGCAACGAGAGGAATGAAGCTCAGGGTTAGAGATGCACTTTAATCAGAAAACACTGAGAGTCTGGAGCTCTCATCCCAAATCTTAAAACCATCCGACAACATTGGAAAACTGCACAGTGCTTATGAACAACTTGGGAGTAGAGACATCTGTCTGTTTTGATGAGGTCACTCGTTATATTACATTTGTATGAATGACTGCTCTTTACTTGTCTGAACAATGTCATCTGTAGTTTCCTGTGTGCCACGACACTCCTGAGGTTTTTCATCTCTGTGAGTGTCTCCTGGATAAATAAAGGTAAACAAAATCACTGAATGAAACTCCAGATTAAAAGTGGTGTGTAAAAAGGACTCTTACACTCAGCAAAAAAACTCTAAATAAATTTTATTATTTTGAATTCAAATTGTGTTATTTGATTCAATATAAACCACATTAAACTAATGAGGCCAGAGAAGAAGAAGCTTAGATGTGCGACACTAGGAATTGAATTTGAAAAGCATGATCTAAAATTGAGTTCAAATTTCGTATTTTTGATTTTAAGGGAAAGAGAGTTGAATTTTTGAGTCAAAAATCACGTTAAAAGCAAATCAATTCATTTCCAGAAGATCCAATTTAGTTTGTTTGTAAAAAGTACAAAACTCTGCATGCAATACAAGAAAAATGCACTTTTTTGGTTTCTTTTATTAAGACAATTTTTCATGACAAGAACTTTTTTTATGGGTATTTTTGGGCTTTTATGCCTTTAATGTGACAGAGGAGGACAGTGGACACAGCAGGAAAAAGGTCACAGGTCGGACTTGAACTTAGAGTGAGCCTCATGAAGCTTGACCTGAACCATTAGACCACTTCTAGTCTTCAAAAGCTTCAGATGTCTTTATTGTCTTTTGATATCTTGAAACAGTACATTTTTCACGACTTTTCAGGTAAATGTGGCTCATATTAAGTCAAATACGACATTTTTTTAACGAAGACGAACACTTTGCAGTGCAGTGATAACAAAACAATCAGCTTTTATTTTGAAAAGCATGCCAAAAGCATTCATTGAACTTCATATAAATAGAGAAGCCTTATACTACTTCCATCTTTCCAGAGCTCAGTCCATCATGTCCTGCTCAGACGAGTGTCTTAAATATGTAAAAACTATTGTGATCATATTTTGTTACATAACCACATTTGCAGCTGTGGAGTGAGTCATCTCTGTGTTTTTAAAACCACTCACTCTGCTGCACGTGCTCTGAAGACACACGTTAGACAGTTTGCAGCACGTGTGTGTGTCCGTTGTGTGTGTGTGTGTGTAGGTGGCAGATTTATGATTCATAAATGAATGATGGCCCTGCTCTGTCCTCACTCTGAGGGTTGTGTCACGCTGTCACTGATGAATCCATTGTTAATGTTATTAGATCCACCTGTGCGCCTCCTGCTGTGTGAGACGGGTACTTTGATTTAGACTGATGCATATGTGTGTGTCTTTGTGAGTGAAACCTTTAAGGAAGATGAGCGTGTAGGAGTGTGTGTGTGTGTGAGAGAGAGAGTGGATCAGTGTAGTCACAGTGATGGAGACGTCAGCCCGTGTCTGCAGACAAAGTTGTGCTCACCTTGCTCCTCAGCAGCCCTCCGCTGTGGTGCTCCGGCGTGCTCCGCTCCGACGACGGTTTGGCCTTCTCCTTGTTGTTGCTGGAGTCGTTGTCCTTGATGATGTCATACTGCCGGCAGAAGAGGGCTATAACAGCTGGCAAGAGGTGAGAAACGGACACAGGGAGAGACAGAGAGAGGATGGGAATTCAGCTGTCACTCTCCAACATGTCACTGCTTCCTCTCACGTTGAAAGGCCATGTGGATAATGGAATTCTGCTCCCATGAGGCTCTAATGCCTTCATCTGGAAGCTCCACGACACTCACTCTCCGTGGGCTTTGCTTTCTTACCATTTACAATCTGCCACATGCACTTCTGCTTCCAGTTTGAATGAATGCTCCGCGATTAACTTCCCTGCTTCACTGAGGTTATGAATTTCTATGAGAACGCCGTGATTAAATATTCAGAAAGTGATTCTCAGCCGGGGTAATGACAGCCGGAGAACTGGGAGAAAGACTCAAATGCACGGCATAACTCATTTCATTAACAAAATTATTATTCCTGAGCGGAGGATGTGCTCTGCATGCAGGCACAGACGCACTCATGACAGGGTTTTGTTGAAGAAGAACTTGTGGAGGCTGAGTAAAGGTTCCTATGTAATGAGGGTTGACACAGAGGAGATTTAGAAAAAAAACAAAGAGCAAAATTAAAAGATAAAATAACTTAAAAATGACAGAAGAAAGGAAAACAGAGCTTAAGACACATGGGGTGATAAAGGGTTTGTCAGTGTCTGTCAAGTTTTTACATTGCTCTGAGGGGTTGAAAGTAATCCCAAAATAAAACCCTAAGACTGGGATGTCTGTCTGAGCATTTGTCCTGATCCAGTATTCACATGTCAATTCACCATGGGGAAGATCACGTGGGTCAAGCAGTCGCTCACAGATACTAACAGAAAAAGTCAATGACCTTCAAAATAAAACAAACCATGTCAAAACTACATTGTATTAAGCTTGACTACAACAACAAACTGACATAATGAGCAAAGCCAGACCAGGAGTCAACAGGTTTGAGGTTTTACAGCCCAACATGAACAAAGAGAGGATTATTAATGGGAATGGAATGAGAGAGCATGCAGTCCACATGCATTTGGTGTATTTTTGGTGTTAAATCTGATGCTGCCAAAGAGCTACTCTCATGAGTGAAACTACAGACATAAAGTATTAGACAGCAATGTGACTAGTTCATGTTTATAACCACTTCCAATGTTTTTTACACCTTCAGCTGACATGAATCATCCCAAACGGAAAAATAAAGGAATCAATCCAGTGCAAGGCTCAGCGGATACACAGGAAAAACATCTGATGTAAAACTGATCACCTCATGTTAAATTAGAATGTGATGACAGGATGGTAAAACCGTTGTCTCTGATGGATATTATTTTCTAATTTACAGTTATATTATTCTGCTTTTATATTTATAGTGGGATTTTTGGACTATACACATTCTTTTTCTGCTGCTGTGACTCTTTATTTCCTTGATGTGGGATATATAAAAGTAGTAACTTGTCTCTTAGCTTTATTCTTTCTTTTAGCCTTCCCTCTGCTGCTGAAATATGTTGCATGTTGTTTTAGGATGTTTTGATCATATCGAACACCTCATGAAAAAATCATAGTGCAGAGATGTATTCACTGTGACTGTTATGGAGTTGCTGATGCTATGCTAATAGATTGCCCTGTGTTTGTTAGTTTAGACCTTTTTGAACCATATGCCCCTGGAGAGTTATTCTAGGATGCTGTCAAGCAGGATCTATTGCTGTAATGTGTCGGGTTTTGCACAGGTTCTGTAAATAAATAAAATGCCAAATTGTGCTCAACGACGACTGTTGAATGAAAGTACTTGATTATTAGTGATCAGTGCTTGATGCTTTGGAAACTTTTCCCCCAATACCTGCATTCCAAAAAGCCATTTAAGTTATATTTAATTAATAAAAATAAAGACAAAAAATACAGAAATGATCAGAGAAACAATCGCTGTTTTTCAGATTATTACTTGTGGAGGTGTTTGATGGCCTCTGATGAGCAGTCCATTATGAATAACCCACACGAGTTGTTTGTAGTCTTTCACTCCCACTGCGTGCAGCCTCCGTGTTACTTTGGTTTCTCTCATTAGTATTATTAAACATCTCACTCTGCTGCTCGTGGGAGGGAAGCCCTGCTCTCGGCAGCCCGTCAGATGTGCCACCTCTCATTGTGCTGCAACACTTCATTTATCACAGCACTTCCTGAAGAACGCTTGGGTGAGGAGGCGCCTCCAAGAGCTCAGAGAAGCGTGATGTTTTGAATAGAGACGGGATGTCAGGAGTTGATAGATTTATATCCTAGTGTGTGTTGCTTTGCTTTGTTGGTCCTAAACATGATCCTGTGTTATCAGCTATCTCATGTCGGACGACAGTTTATTGGTTTGAGGCAGATCGACTTGTGCATCGATGTATTGATGAAGGGTAGAGCGGGAAAAACCTCCTTAAGATGTGCTCCAGCAGTCTGCGTCATTGAAGCTGACAATAAATCCTAATATTCTGCAGAAGCATTGGACAATCCAATTATCTTTCAGCTTGTTAGGCAGATTTTTATGTCACCTCTCTAATGGTAACAACTGCTCGATAACAGCTGACATCTGGTTATTGTGTTCATAAATATCAGACCTCAATGGATTTATGATCTTGGTAACCTTCAGAAGACAAAGTTGACTGCTTTTGGTTAGAGACAACCACAGCCGCTACAGATGAAAATATCTTGAGTCGAAGTGAAATATCAATATATCTACCTGCACTTTTGTTCCTCTTCTGGTTCCATATTTGATAATCCTGCACATGTTCATTTCTTAGTCAAAAGGGTCAGAAATGGGAGCAATTAATTGTGTGCAGCTGAGCAAAAGGTCATCATAGTCTATGGGTGAACAGGGGTCTCAGCAAAGTAACTAACATAAGCAGAGCTTATATCTCACTTGCTTGTATCACTGTCAAATCTGCTTACTCCTGCTGATTTCATACTCTGATTTCAAGCAACTTTTCATCCCCCTCTTTGCCATGCCGGTTTCCTTATTTATGCACCGTGTGGTCGTCCCAATTAAAAACATACAAACTCATCTTAACAAGCAAAACCCAAAGAGACCAAATATTCATAAATAAGAAATGCAAGAATGAGAGTTCACATTTGGTGGAGAAACATACCCAGTTATCATTTATTCAGACAGTTAAGAATTTATTCAAATATTCAATTGATCACATTTTTTGGGAGGACATTTGAAACTGCGTTAACTAGATCAGATCAGAAGCACAAGCTTAAAATCCTCAGTGTTATGAAAGTTTAATTCAGTGTTGCTAAATTTGTATTTTTGCTGGGAATTTGTGAAAAGTAAGAGAAATGAGGACAAAAACAAAGATACAGAGATCTCTCACATGGAGCCACTAAAGTTGTTCTGATTTTAACTGAAAATTCAAACCTACCTGCCCACATGACCAGGACCACCACGATGATGATCATCTCTCCCGTTTGCAGATGTCGGGATTTATCCAGGCCTTGGACTGTGGGGTCATCTGAGGGAGAGAACAGAGAAAATGACTTAAATTAAAAACTCCCCAAGATGAACACAGTGGAAATAGTAAGTATCAGTTTTACCGATGACGTCACACCACATGATTTAACATTTATCTGAAAGAGATTTTTATACCATTAAAGAAATACTGTAGTAGTAAGAAAATGTGGTGGGCATTCCCATCTGACCCTGAAGCATTAATCCTCCTTTAAGTGGATTGACTATTGGGCCGACTTCCACTCCTCAAACTATCTCTCCCCCTGAATGGATGGAACCGGTCCAAAGCACCACTCATCCCAATTGCCTCTTTTAAAGAGCCTTAAAGAAACTGGCCCCAAAACACCCGACTGTCAGCTCTCTCTACGCAGGAGCTCAAGAGAGTGAGGTCATTGATAAGGATACTATTCTTACTAGTGTGAGGGGCGCGGTGATAGGGGAGAAAATATAAAGAGTTAAGTTTATTGCAACATTTAAAAACTGTCGAAGAAAGTTTCTTTAATTTCTCAGATAAAACCTTCCAGAATTTTGTTTTTGTGTGTGTGTATAAATTGTTGTTCCGTTTTTGTTGAATTGGCTCTGAAGTCCAGGAACTTTGGAGGCAGGGTCTGCAAGGTTTCTGATTGGTGGAGCAGCCACAGTGTTTTTATTCCCCATCCTTCCATCGACAATAAGATGATACCCAGCTGACTTGTTTTAATATCTCCTAAACATTGGTTGTCTTTGAGCCTGAAAGTGTGAATGTGTCTCAGCTCATCAGTCAAGTATTCAATGATGATCTGAAGCTGTTTGAGAAGGATGCCTCCTGCTTAGAGTCCTCGATCAATGGGCACAAATGTTCCTACTCCAAGAAAAATGCCCATCTCTGGTGTTTTGCCTGTCGAAGCTGCTTCTGGCTCTTGGAGCTGGTTTTGCTGTGTCTCTTTCCAAATACCGTCAAATCCATTTGCAGTTAAATAAAGCCCCCCAGATACGCTGAGCACTCGACAGACAAAGTCCAGCATTTATCCAAAGACTGTCCAGCCTCGGAAGTCATGTCGGTTTCCGGTGATAAGTAGCTGATTCTGAACAAAGGTTGAACTCATTCTAGCGCATATTTAGTCAGTGAAATGTACACACAGTGGTACATATTTCAACACTCTTTTTTTTTTTTACATTTTATGGGAGGCTGAGCTTCTTCTGCAGTCTTAGAGCAATCACCACAGGTCTATTTATTATACAGTCTAGGCTTGGGATGCAGAATGAGATATTTAGGACTCAACTCAGACTTAACTCCGTGGGTGTCAGATGACAGCCAGTACGTTTCCAGAGTTACCAAGTTGAGAGACTTAGAAAATATTTCTTGTAGTCACTATGTCATTTCACAGGTTTTGTGAAAATCAGACATGATCACATCGATAAAGTACTCTATATTTTTTAGTGTCCAATAACGAAAGAAGTAAGTGTCCAATAACTGAAGAAGTACCCCATGATGCATTGCTATCATCCTCTGCATCTGCCCATCGCTCAGTGAGCTGTAAATTTCATATTAGGCTGCACATTACACTTAAATGTCAGGTCAAAACTCAGGTCAGAACTTCTCCAGTTTATTAATCTCACATCTGCTCTAACTGTCTGAACTCGACCCTCTTTCCTCCACCGCCCATGTGAAAAAAGAACAGCTCAGTTGAGACCATTTTCTCCAGTGAAAGCAAGCTGCTGCTGCTGCTGCTGCACCAAACCACAAGCTTAAATCTCAGATGGAGCATTGAGCTTTACATCCTGACATTGTTTCTAAGTTATGCTCATACATTAAAAAGCTGAGGATCGAGTGCTGAGATAATGACGGTTTCTCTGGTGGGATCCTCCGTCATGAATGCCGACTTTTAAAATCTCATGAATCTTTCAAGACTCTAGAAATGTTTTTGTTGGAGTGAACTGTGCACCATGCTGATAAACAGGATGTATATGAATGTTTGTACTTGATGCAGAGAGCAAAAAACAAGATGACCTGAATCCACGTCCTGCCCTGAGGTTTCATCCATATTTCATATTGTGCGCTCACGCCAACGTGCAGTGACTCTCCACTGGTGGAGGAGGAACAGATTGAGCTGCTTCGGCTTTGGAGCAGTTTGTGTTGAGATAATTACTCGACCTTGCATCTCTCTCCACAAATCCCAGGATGTTTTTCGTGGCCGTGAACCGTGTCGGGGTACTCTGTTACAACTCACCTGGGGGGCAATGCATCGTGGAATTAATTCCAGCCTAATGTTTCCTCAAATCTACAGTATTAGATCTTAGTTTATTTACACTGTAAAACATTTTCAACCAAATTATCTGAAGACCTTAGAACTTGTAGAAAAACAAGGTGTGATAAGTGCCACTAAGGCACTAACTAACATTATAAGTTTACCCTAACTTCACAACAACTTGAGTCTCGCAACGTAATGACTTAAATCCTGTGACATTACAACTATAATTTTTTAGCACTGTGACTTGTATCTTGCAATTTTATGACTTACAACTTTAACCATACAATATAACTTTAATCTCTGAACTTAACACTTTTATCTTCTACAGTTCTACAATTTCATTTAGTAGACTCTTTCATCTAAAGTGACGTACAACTCAAGCAAGAATTGAAAATTTACAACTTTAATCTTGAAAAGAGGGAACACGGTTGATGTTAAAAGCTGCTGAGTATTGGGAAGTTGCGTGGGTGACACAGCGGCAGTCTCCTGTGCTTTTCACAATCCTGTCAAGATGTGCCCTTAATGGTTTAAGTGTGTAAGCAACACACTGGTATGACAGTATATGAAAATGTGGAATTGTGCAGAATATTGTGGATGGTTTTCCACCAATCACTCCTTTTCTCTTTTTGATATTGTTGCACGAACTATCCAGTTTTTATAAATGAACAACTATTACAAAATCAGTCACGACTACCCCCTCCTGATGACACAGCTGACCCCACAAAATAAAAGCAGTTAAATGGTTAAAAAATTATCAGAATAGTTGGAGAGCAGGTTTTGTAAGTGTTCCAATTTTAAAAAATCCACTGTCAGCAAAGCAGCGTGTTAACTTCTGACTCCAACAAAAGCTAGAAAATGTTCAATTGTGTCTGAGTCAAAGGAATATTCTGCAAAGGATCAAACAGTGAAGAAATCCTTTCGTCTCAGTGTGTTAATGAGAGTCGAGGTGTGTGTTCTGACTCAGCAAAGACAGCTTGACATCTCTTTGAAGCATCACGCAGTAATTGTGTCTAAGGGGACCTCCTACCTCGTTAGGTTTCACTGCTGAAGGCATTCATCCTTTGAAATTATTCTTTTGTTTCTCCTGTGTGTGGAACAGTTTGACAGCCTGGCGGCTCAGGTAACTCAGAGAGTGGGTTAATTTGTGAGCGAGGCATTTTGATCAGATGTTTTAAGATCTCTGTGTTGACTGTGAAACACAACACATTCGTTTTACCAATTTATTGACAGAGGAAACTCACCTGCAGTGGAACAAATATTTCATTTTAATCCTTTGCTTTTCCGATTTAAGCAGGGGGTATCATGTTGTTCTATATTTCCCACATGGGTCTAGAGTTACAACGCTGGGTGTTCATCACTTCTCTATATTCATGTTTTGTAAAAAGCCCTGTAAACTAATGAAAACAGTCTGATGTAAAAATAGCACAATATCTACAGTGTACAAAACTTACTGAAATTATGAGGTCATCATATGGGATCTCCAACTGAGCGGGCTTCAATCACCAAGGTCTGCCCATAGCTCCACCCACCACAGGCCTTCAGAGGACAGTGGGTTTGGGACTGGGGAGTAGTGCTGGGCAATACCACACTTTTATGATTCGATGTGTGATCAATAACTTTTTTTGGCAAACTTAATCAATATCCATCCCTCCAGTTCCTTTTTTTTGATGACCGATACAGGCTGTCCATTTTCTTGGGCTGACATTTGGGGGCGATACGGCTTTTTCCTCACTAAAATTACACCATAAAAATGACACAATGGTAACAAATGTTACAGGTCTCAACTTTAAAATAAGTAACATTTATTGAACCATATAGTGCTAAAAGAAGATAGAAAAGAGAGGAAGAATAAGTTGTTAACTTCAACTTCATTTTCTTCATTCTGCAGTCCGCAAGGAGGGGGAGGAGCAATTCATGGTCTGCACATGGACTGAAGTGTCTCCTGGCAACGCAGAGCGGCCTGTGGATGCCTGTCTATAAATCATGCCAGGGGGAAATGTATTGGCGAATCCACCTGTGTATCGACCGATGCTGATACAAGTAAGAAAAGCAAAAATTGGTCCAATATATCAGCCACTTCATAAATTTAACTTATATAAAAGACAAGTCTACAAATACTCTACATTTAACAGCTTTAATGTGCATAGCCTCAGCTGGATTTAAGAAAACAAAAATGCAGAAAAACACAAATAATTATTAAATTATACAAATATTAATTAAAAAATAAAACAAAACAAAAATAATAAAGAATGTAAGTACTAATCAATACTAAACCTTGGAGTAAGTTACCCTTTAGATTTGAAAGTCACAGTGACACTTTTTTGTCACATTTATTCATTTGTATTAATACCTTATTAGAGTATTCAATCATCAAATGAGTAGTCTGTGAGTGTCAATGTATTGACAACATAGAAATGCCCACCATTAGTGTAGTAGAGCCTTAAAGAGACAGCAGCTGAACCAAAGTGTTTCCGGGGCTGGGGGCTTTCGAGGCTGTATGTCATGTAAAGATACTACAGGGGCACCAGAGGCATAGAATTAAGCCTAAAAAAAGCTTCTCTTTGACGTGAAGTCGTATTTAAAAACAGTCATCACGCAGCAGAAATTCAATGTTTTATTCTTTTAGCTACTTTATCCATTTCTGCAAGTGCTGGTTTCCTTCACAACACATCATGCTTCACTTTTGACTGACAGGCAGAGCACAGAAATAAATGCTCTGATTAAAAGCTTTCCATGGCGCTAATGGAATTGAAATAGACTCGGGGAAGGCTTATTGATCGCGGGAACAAAGAAATGCACTTCAGCCTATTTAAATTCAAACTCCACAGCGTGACACATAGCGTATCCCCCCAGGAAATGCTTTATATGAAATAGATGGATTCTAAATCTGGACGGAGCAGGTGTACATTCAGCGGCATATGCACTAATATGTAATCACATTATGAAAAGAGGATTGCAATGAGAGAAGGAATACAAGTGGCATTGATTTCAGTCGGGTATGGACCACAAATGGATTCCTTTCGATAGGAGGCACTTGGCTGAGACAAAGGATCTCTGAAGTGACTCAAGAATAAAAAGGCTTTTAGGGAACATTGGTCTGCAGCAGGTTCCTAAACAAAACATGTCACATTAGATTAAGAAGCATTACATTTTATTGAGGGTACATGTAATGTTACTGAAAGAGGAAGTATCACAGACATCCTCTCAGGGCAGGATAAAGCTTATTAAGAGACAGAAGCTAAAAGTAATGAAATTTAGTCGGGAGAAGAGGCTGAAGTAAAAGTTACTTCAAGGAGAACCCAAAGATTGAATAACTTAAGAATAGTCTCAGTTAAGTCCCCTGTGGGTCCCTGAAGAGGGGGTATGAAGCCCAGAATTGGAGGTCACTATACTGGAAATACTGACTGAACAAGAAAGAGTAATGGAGGCTGGCTCATTACCTCAGCACTCAGCTGTGCCCATAAATATTTAAGTTAAATACATCCTGATCTTTGCAATACCTTAATTCTGTTTCAAAGCGAATCTTTCGGTTGATTTGAGTGCATGCTGCTGTTTCCATTCACACAATTAAAGCTCATTATGTTTCCATCAGAACCACTGAAAGAGTTTATTATTTGTGCGCAATAATGACGATTTGTTTCCAGTTGCGTGTCAGTGTGTCAAAAGTCACAAAACCTCAGGGCTGGACTTGAAACAACGAGCTGAGTGGTCAACTTCTTCAGACTCAAATCAGGGAAATGGAAGTGATTGGACTCTGAATCTGGGGCAGCAACAGTCAGCATTAGATTTACAGAAAGCTGACACCAATTGGCTCCACACTTCGCAAAACCAACTCTCACAAATGAAGCTCCTCGCCCACCAAACGCGCTGTTTTTCTGACCCACTTGGACGAGTCAGAGGAGGATTAATGTTGCATCATGAAGCTTTTCCAAGAGTCCTGAAAAAGTCTCTCTGGCTTTAAATCTTCTTGTGCTCAGCACTTTGAGCTTGTTCTCTTAAACCCTGCACTTTAAACTTAAATAACCACAAGGAATTATTTCCAGAGAGTTTAATGTCAAGAATCAGGGGGTGACTGTCATGCTGATCCTTGTATCAACTAAATGGACGGGCTCTGGTGTTATTTCTTCTCTTGCACCTTGAGTAATGATACTAAACCTGAGTCAGCAAAAGAGAGACGGTTATGATACACCTGCATCAGCAGTTTCTGCACTAACAACCTCAACCAGACCAGGAGATGAAAGAGAATTAATCTGGGGTGTGTGTCTTAGAGGAAAGTCAAATACAAGGTGACTTTATTTCCAGAGGTAATGTCTTTAAGTTTGGCAGAGATTAACAGAATGCTTACCTCTAAAATGCAGACTGCCCTATGTATAAACTGGGTAGGTTTTCATCATCAGTGCCGTGAGGAATTGAGAGTCACTGAACCTTTTCTCTGTTGGTCACGCTCTTCATAATTCCTGCAGCCCATGAGCAGAGCCCTGACACTGAATTCAAAGTGTTTTAGATAGCGTGTCAGAATCCTGATTAGGCACCTGGAGTGATATAGAGTTGCATAAATTCACGAAAGCTTGCTCACAGCCATGCCCCAAGAGTCTGTCAATAATGAATTGGTTTTCTGGGAGAAAATAAACCTACAGGAAGAGTGAGGGTAGAGGCCCCCCAGAGAGATGCTCCGAGAGGAGGCCTCAGGTTACTCGCTCTTATGTCAGCTCCGGCCTTTGCTGTGCCTCAATTTTAAAGACGGGGCCCTTAAAAGCCTTCAGCAGCCAGAAGAGGCTTAAGTGCAACAACAGGAAAAGTATCTGTAATGGGTTTGCTCCTGTCTGTGCCTCAGGAGAAAGGCACCTTGCAGAATTAAAGCAAAGCTTTCTGTTACGTAACAAACTGAGATGAAGAAGTGAAAAGCTGCCTCAGTAACCTGCACTGACCTCATCAATCTAACTGCATTCAGACGTTACAGACAGCACCTTTGGGACGTGTGAATCTGACAGTTAAAAGATCATACGGTGGTACGCAGTATTATGACTTTCACAGACATGTAGATAAAAGTAAATGATCGTACAGAAAATATTCAGAGCTGCACTTAGTCAGTACATATTCTTCATTCTTTCAGACATCTGCAAATTAATCTTAATCAGTGTAATGACAAATCCATATTAGGTGGACGTTCATTAGTATGATGAATCTTTTATCGACTCTGCTCTGCAAATTCTTGGTTATTGGTTTATTCACCACTTTGGAGCAGATTGAAATATCTCAACAATGACTGGGTGAACTGTTATGAGACAGTCCTTTATTATTTGTCATTTCGTGTTGGGCCACAAACATTTTTCACACCAGTTCTTGGATCTATTCTTTGATATATATTTGTTGTGCTGTTTCAAAATACTGACAAAAGTTGCTTTTCAACCAGATGATTCCTGTGGTCTGTTGTTATTCTGAATTTTCAAGAAGGCTGAAAGTACTATTTAGATTATGCAAATCAGGTCAGTGGTGTATTACGGAAGAAACAGTCATAGCACTACATTACCAGACTGGTAGAGGGCAATAAAACAACAAAGAATTCAGCAAAAACAATGCCAATGCCACAGTTAGCCTGTTGGCATGGAGCATATTCAGCCTAAATTTATAGGGCTGTTTCAAGGGGTAGATTAATGACTCCAGAGCTAAATTCAGACCATAGGTCCTGCAGCTGAGAAAGCAAACAGCTCCTCAAAATGTCCCAAATTCCTGTGGAAAGTTCCTGCAGTTGAAAAGCACCTTCAGATTACGCTAACATGATTTGATAATATAAGCCTGATCATGTGACTTACCTGAAGTGACGAGCATCACTAGTCAAATACCTAAGATCCTTCAGGTGATCCTTCACTCAGTGATAAGAAATTCAAGGACTTGTGTGTTGAGGTTTGTTTCTCCTTTATTCTTCCAATTTAAAACACTGCTTGGCCAATCAGGAATATTCAGCTCACAGGCCCTGGCCTAAAAATTCCTAGATATCTGGACAGAACTCTTGAGCATTTAGACCCTTGTTCCCTGGTTCCTTCAGTTGAAAAGCATCTAAAAACTCTTCTTTTAAAATAAATCTCTTCGATTACCTTGATTGGAGCTGTTTGACGGGAAGCGGTCTGTCTTCTTGAGAGTGCGAAAATGAACCTTCTTGCTCGCTTGGCTCTCCCCATAGAGGCCGATCGACTGGACCTGGATGATGTAGTCTGTTTCTTCCTCCAGGTCCCAAAGGACGCATGAGCGGCTGGTGGTGTTTACTTCCCGAATGAATCGCTGCATGTGTCCCTCCTGCCTCTGGGGATAGGAGGGGGGACGGAAAACAACAGAATGGATCTTTAAATTAGATAAACAAGTCGATAAATGACATGATAGTCAACACAGAGCGCTGCACAACAAAGAAAGACTTGTCTATTATTGTTGTAATATTTCCGCCTCCAACATCATAAAACGCTGAAACCAATCGTGTCCCTCGATGTGTGATGGAGGTGACCAACCACAAAATATTGAAGGTGCTCGGAGGCGACGTGCTGAGTGCTTTATTATGTTAACAGTTGGCTCTTTGTTCTCACCATATGGAGTCCAGACTTGAAATTGAAAAGTTGTGGAGTCAATTTGGTTCTGATTAATTGAAAGTGTGGAGAAGAAGCTTTGGTTTTGACTTTCAGGATGTTATTGAAGCTGGGAATTATGGAAATGACTCCTCTCTCCTGCACGCCGAGCTCATTTCTTCCTCTCGTCTCTACATTTGATGTGGCTCTGGGCCAGATGTCGTCTTCTTCATGCTTTCACAGCTCATCCTGACTGATTGTGATGGTTGAAAAAGAAAAGCTTGTAACTCTCTGTAAACATTGAATACTGTGATGATTTAAGAGCTGCTCAGGATGAAGGTAATGACTCTTCATGTTTGGACTGAGTTGCGTAACATCATGAAGAGACCTTAAGGTGTTTTACAGCCTCTCTGAGTTAAATTTAAATGGCTTCATAATGTTTGGAGATGCAGAGAGCATAAACATGATTATAGCAGCATATGGCACTTTTCCTATTTTAAGCCTTTGAAATCTTCTCATTCCATGATGCAGTTTGGCGGTTTGATGTGGAGCTGGTTCTTGCTGTTATGTTTTTTCCACACCAGCTTTAATTCTGACTCAAAGGTTGACGGCAGGAATTAGTCTGACTGCATATCAAACAACAGTCTAAGAGAAATACATCTCATCTCAGCGTGGTCTGTGTAATCTGTGTGTCATACTTCTTACTACAGCTGGAATCAAATTTAATCGCTGATGCAAAATAAGCAAACACAACAAAAAAAATCAGAAAATATTTCAATGTAAATAATATTTGCTTTAACTTAACTTAACTGCACCAGACTTCAACTTTCTTTCTTTCTTTGAGTATGTTTCTGACTCTTGGGTTTTAGGTTTAAGAGGACCAGAAACCAGTCGCTTCATATTTCTGTGAGGACCTTTATCCCTGGAGAAGAATGAATGTTTTATCCTGATGTGTTCAACAGTGAAGCAGAGTTAAGTATTCCAGGTGCACTTCTTCATCCTGATGACTGTCCAACAGCCGGTGAGCCAACAGAAATTTAACAGGTCACTCTGGAGAGTCGCTGCCAAACCAGAAATGGCTTCAGCTAAAAATAAAGCTGATGTGATATTCCTTTTTCTGTTCAGCTGATCTGTTGTTTCTGTCACCTTTTATTCACCTGATGTTAGGGTAAGCACTTTCACCTTGTTGAGAATGTTTCTTCTATGAACCTGTGCATTTGAGCACCTCTCTACTCCAACAGGTGTTCTGCTGTTTTTGTGGCCTAAGTAAAAGAAATAAAGGTTTTTTAACACGTGATGGACAAGTGAAGCCTTGAGGCTTTCCTTTTGTCAAAAAAAAACACACTTGAAGCTCCAAGGCGTTCTGTCTAACCATAGATGTTGTACAACATGTCGTGATGCACAGATATGGGGCAGATTGATGGCAAGGGCTATACTGGATCTGGTGTGGGCTATGAGCTTCTTATTTAACAGCTATAGGGCATGTATTAGTCATATGACCTGAGCCAGGTCTCTGATTGAACAAACTCATAATCCTAATATCTTCTAAACCGCTAAGTTAGTAAAAAATCAAACCTTTACAAGTTGAAATATAACAGACAGTTTGATAGTTGAATAAGTAGTAGACTTTCTTCAGTTTTTGGCGTTTTAGTCTCTCTATTTAAATTTAATAATAGTTCAAAGTCACAATATGCTGCAGCGTTCCAAAAGATCATATGTGGTTCAGATAAGTAAGTTTCACTCCAAAGGAAAGACAGTTCAAATAGATTTTGAAATCATATTCCAACAACTTTCCACAGCCTTTGTTTAGAGCAGAAGTTTAGAACTTACCTGTTGTGAGATGGAGAAGCCGATTATGATATCCCCCTCTGGAACCTCCCAGGACACCGTAGCAGAGTCTGCACGCAGGTGCATAACGGACACATTGACTGGAGCTGGAGGACGATCTGAAACAGAATGAGAAGTTGTTGTTTATATCACATTAACGACACCATATGCGTACGAACTGGAATACTCAGGCATAGAGTTGGCACCCTGAACGCATCACAGGTGTTGGGTGTGAGTTTAAAGTGAATAACTGAGTGTTGCTCTGGAGGTTGATCCTGTTGAGACGATGTTGGAATGAAGACGTCTTGGCTCATTTATAATCTGATTGGATTGTTCTAAAAATGCAACCACCTTTCTGCAGATGTTGGATTGTTAGTGTTTCGCCCTTGCATGCCCTGTCCTCCATTAGTCTGCGGTGTCTACTGCCAAATCACACAACTTCAGCTGAGTTGCTTTAATTACTTTTCATCGCCTGTTGCTAACAGATTAATTAAACTCAGGGATGGTAACTTTTGAATGAAGTCGCCTCATTTGGGATGCAGGTTTGGTGTCCTCAGGGATAAAAACACAGCTCAGAGTCTCAAAAGAGGCTGAAAGGTAGACCTCTGTGGCTGATTCAACATATGCTTCAGTTATTATCAAGCCAGAAAAGTGATGATGGATCTTTGATGACTGTTCTTTTTTTCCACAGTAATGAGTCAGTTACTTAATTGTGTGTATTTTTAAAGTTCTGGGCAGACTTACTGTTTTCTGGGGAAAGGTTGTGGAGGTTAGCTTTCACACATTTTCACCATCACTGCTCAGTTGTGCTTGAAAACTAGAGGTCAGGCAACAACAGGAGAGCAAACCATGTCCTAAAACTTCCAAAGTTGGGAGGCATTCATTAATGAAAGGATTTACCTGCAGAAATTAAATGGCTCTTGCTTATCATAAGAGGAAGTTGACAATGCAAGGTTTCTCAAGAAGACACTCTGGATGCGTTTTTTTTATTTTAGAGTTCATTTTGGGGTTTTGAGAGGGTAGGATGTTTAGTGCAGTGAGAAACTTGGCAGAGAAAGTTGAAAGTTTGAAGGCAAAGGCTGAATTTATAGTCAAGTGCATGCTCTGAATATGTCACATCCAAGACCGAGGTTTGAGTCACAGTGAGAGACATTCATCTCATTTACATTCTCAGCCCTTCAACTTCAGACCCTTCCTCTAAAGGAGGCTTGGCATGGTTGAGACGTTATTTTACCATTTTTCTAAAAATTTACTAAAAATATCCGTACACATGATCCGTCGGAAATCTTCCTCTGTCCTTCAAATTGATTGAGCTTGTCCTGCTCGACTCCTGAAGATGGAGCTTCACTAGACTTGCTGAAATAATGAGCCCATAGCATAGGAATTTCTTAATTGGTACATGAGAGGAAGGACCCAAACACCAAGCCCCCTCTGCAACAGGCCTCCAGAGGGCTGTCCACTCAGAGGGAGGGAGGTTTCAGGAGCAACAAGCTTTAAAGAGACAGTGGCTCTCAGACAGGAGCTGAAATAAGAGTTTTCAAAACTATCAGAAAAAGGAAAGAAATTGGATTTTTTTGGCTGTAAGTCATGTATAATACTACTGGGCACCAGAGCAACAGAATAAAGACCAAAAGACAAGTCAATACCTCCTCTTTAATAGAAATCACAGACATGTCTGTGTCAGTGCTGTCTCCAGCCTGACTGTCTGTCCCTTCAAATGTAACCACACTGTCTATTCCTCTTCACTCTGACAGGTTTACATCTCTTGTCACTTTGCAGCCATCCTTCATGATTCGATTGCTGGTGGACAAGTTGATTGCAAAGTGGAGACAAAAGCTCGGGAAGCAGAGAAAAAAAAAGCAGGTGACAGATCTAATAGAGGGTCCTGAGCGGCTTCACTGTCTCTCCAAAGCAATCGGTCTGTCCAGATGAAAGGGCGAGATGGGATTGTCCTGGCAGACGGGGACTGTGAGGCCATCCTCGAGGCTTTTGTCGTTAGCAAGGGTCTAATGGACTTTGTGTGCTGTCACTGAGAGTCAGAGATGCAATGTTAGGCAGGTCAGGAAGTCGAGATGTGATGAAAAGTAGAGTTTCTTATAGAGATTGTGTCCCTGATGGTCTGTATCAGTAGGATTTCTAGTTACAGATTCCTGTAAAAGTTCCCTTCAAACACTAATTTACAAAATTTAGTCGATTTGTATCCCACACATTTTCATTTACTCACAAAGCATGGAAGGAAGAAGACATAACACGGCTGCACAAAGACAATTCTTCTTCCTAAAATTGCTCTTGAGAGAAAGATGAAAGAGAAAATGATGAATTTGGGAGCAATTTCAAATGATACACTGTTTTCTATATCATCTCTCCAGATCTTCTTTTTAATCTCTCTTTCTCCCTCTGTACTACCCCTCTCCGCAGTCTCTCTTCGTTTCTCGCTATATCTCAGAGACGATCAATGATGGCCTTCGTGTTGGGAGCAAAAGGTGACTTTGAGGCGCCCACACGAGGCGATTCTTCTCATTCTCTGAGCCCTCGTGGTGTTCTAATCCACCGCAGGGTTGAGGTCAAACACGAGCACGGCGCTCGGTTTCACCGGCTGATTGGTTTGAGGAGGAGAGCGAAAATGCAAAGAGTGATGCTGCACGTGGAGAGACAAAGGCTCGGTCTCTGATCATGCTGGTAACAGGAGGTTAAGATGCTTCATTTTATACATTTAATGAGGAGACTTTTATGAGTACAAGGGTGCTGATGTGTAAATGTAGACGTTCCATAGGTTAAAAGCAAGGTCGAGTCATATATTGTATATTTTTGTCCTTGGTCTCTGGAGAGCTGCAGAGAAATAAATCACATATCTCTTCACAATAATGGCCTCTGTGTCCTCCTGTCTCTGCCATGTCTAAGTGACGGCTAATACCATGTCAGAAACCTTTGATGCTTATGCTAATGAGCTTATAATTGAATGTGTTATCAGTTTCACAACATGCTGGGACACTAATTGGGTGAAATGAAACAAAGCTTGAAGCCGCTAATGAATCCAGAATAAAGAGTAAGACTTTCTCTATCTTTAGAACTCATAATGAATCCTCCAAAAGATTTGATTGGTGCAGCTGCATCGCGCTTTAATATCAACACTTTGCATATTCATTAGTTTTGGAAAATATCCGATTATCCAGACTGCCATCCGCTTGTGTTGTTTGGCTCCCCCACACGCTGCTGAATCAGGTGCAACATTTATCTAAGCCCGGACACCTTCATTTCTCTCGCAGCTCATTGTCCTTTTGGTAATGGGGGTTACAGGCAGACACGCATGGGCAGAAAATCAGCCGGTAACCATGATGCATGGTCTGTGGGTCATTTAGCAACGATGGAGCAAGTGACACTTGAGCAGAAGCAGGCCATGAATCATCAGTAATGTGTAAGTGGGCTCTTTCTGTATGTTGTTTCCATTTCAAGCAGTTATACAGAAGTCCAGTTTCAAATTGAAGAACAGGATAGAGGATTTCTGTACAGATCAGTTCTTGAGATTCTATATCAACTGTTATTGCTGTTTATTTTATCTATCTGATGCCCACGTAGTAGCTTCACATGAATTAAAGCTCATTAAAATCTCTATTTTTCACTAACTGCTGTTTAAGGGCACAGTTGCAGTAGCCATTTGTACCATGCTGTACTCATGCAGGATTGCCCTGCAGCGGGAATATATGTAAAAGTTATTTACAAGTAATAACCATCAGATAATGCCCTCCTTTCAATTTTTATTATTCTAAAATAAATTGTAGGCAGTTGGAACACAGTTTTCATAATTCTTTATCCAAAAAAATAGTTATTTCATTATTTCATATTATTTTTCAAGAAATGTAATGTATAAATTACTTTGATTATTCCAATATACATATATAAAAAAAACTATTTTCCCTGTTTGTTTTTGTGATTTCAAAATCTTTTATTATTTTTACAATTTTTCAAAGAAATTCAAATCTTAATTCAAACCATTATCGGAATATTCCCAATGTCTTTTGATTTAATGTTGTTGCCCATACATTGTTTAAGTTGTGAAGTGATGACTTGCAATTTCAACACTAACTTTAAGCCACAGATGTATGATGTTATTTTTCCACTTTTATATTTTGCAAGCTCATGATGAATTATACAAAAAGGCTCAAACGATTTTTTATCGCTATTGGATCATGAAGAGACACCAGATGATGT
This sequence comes from Thalassoma bifasciatum, assembly GCA_008086565.1. NCBI lineage: Eukaryota > Metazoa > Chordata > Actinopteri > Labriformes > Labridae > Thalassoma > Thalassoma bifasciatum. The sequence continues at coordinate 365,304 of RPOG01000159.1, read as the reverse complement.
GATCTCCTAAAGTAAATATTTTGTTTATTGGCCCAATCCTCTTCCGAATGTTTGCCTCCACTTTGTTTGACCTCCCCTCCACAGCCAGGGGTGTCATTGTAGATACTTCAATATTTGTTATTGGCCACGTGGCCAGAGCGAGCCTCACCCCACCGAACAGGTTGCATAAGATGTGAAATCAAATAGCAAAAGGTCACAGTGTCCAACGCGTGCATCAATGCAAACAAATGCTGCGACCCTCTTGGGATGTTGGCGCAGTGCCAGAATGAACCATGGTGTAAAACCCAAGCCCAGCACATTAGCAACTTCCCATCAAACCTGAGTGCTCGGGGAGAGATAGTGGATGTCTGAATGGCTGACGAGCCACGTGGAAACCAGCCCAGTTTGGATTTGCTGGAGCGAAGAACGGACACAGCATCTTAACTTTTGTCCTTCAGATTTGCTTACGATGCACGACCGCTTGACTTCTCCTGATTTACACCTGGTTTGTTTTTACGGATGCTTATTCTGCGCTGGGATTTATTGGAGATGTCTTTGTGCTCATATGTTAAAAATTCAGATCACATCACAGTTTATCATCCAGGATAACCATATCGTGATTGTATTAGAATAGAAAACAGAGATGTGAGAGGGGAATAGAAGATTACAGCCACAGTCAGATGGAGCAGGAGCGTAATTTGACAGGTGACATGGCGTTCTCATTTCAGTGTTTCCAGGAGCAGACTTGGTGTGGTATGATCGTCTGATGAGAAGCAATGAGCAGGTTTGAGTGTAATGCAAAAGTAAAAACTCATTTTATATTTGGTATTTTCAGCAACCGATGCGTTACTGGATCATCACACCCATAAGTAAATACAATTCTCCCAGCACAGAGAGCGTTTGGCTAAGCATTGTTGGTGATGAAAATCACTGAGGGCTGAGTTGAAACACTTTTTCAAGAACTTTCAGAGCAGATGCTGGAACTAGATTCACAGGATCCATCACAGATTCAGACCAGCAGGAAAGGGTGGTGTTAAAGTAGTTATTCATGCTTTTGAAGCTGACAAAATTATATATAAGGCAACAGAGCATCTGGAATGAATGGAAAGTTGAAGTGAGCGGCCAAGGTTTTCATCCTATGACATAATAGCAGTAGCAGTCTTAGGTCTAGGTCATCACAATCAAATATGCAAGACCTCTATTTTTGCTAGATGCCAAAGTAGATAAAATGGGACGGGAATTCAGGCACTAAAACAACATGAAAACATCTGGTTGTCTTTCAAAATAAAATACCTTGGGTATTAGCCAGCTTGACAACGACAACAAAATCAATACCATGAGCAGAGCTACAGCAGGAATCAACAGATTTGAGGTTTTACAGCCCAACATGAACAAAGGGGAGGATAATTATTGGAACAGTGAAAAAAAATCTTTTTTTTTCTCAACCTGGTGTTCTAGAAAACCCTTATCCCAGCTGCCGTCTGATATACAGCTGTCTCTCTAAAGCTCCAAGCTCCACAATCGTGACAGTTTTGAATTTGTGTCTTGCTCAGATGATACTACACAACTATTTCTGGGTATTTCCTCTCTTTCTGGATCATTCTAATGTGATTTCTTAGAAGTTTAGTTAAGAAGATATATATTGGCTTATAAAGAGGATGCATTGTGCTTTTTTCAGTCTTTATTTTGTCCATCTGGTCCCCCCAAATTATCTTTACATGATTAACAGCTAAAAAAAAGTCCTATTTTTATTTCACAGGTTTTTGAGAAAACCCCTTATTTCAGCCTCTGGTTGAAACACTTTAATTCAGCTGCTGTCTCTTTAAGGCTCCCAGCTCTACAAACCAGCTTCCCTCTGATTGGCCAGCCATCTGGAGGTCTGTCAGGGGGAAGGACATGAGCAGACCTTTGTGTTTGAGGCTTATAAACTTCATTGTTAATACTTAAACATTTTTGAAGACATCATCATTTCAGCCAGTTTACCAGCCAGTTTAGCCAATTTACAAACAGATTCAGGGATTTCTACAACATATGAATGTGTAGAGGTTTGAAAATCTGCAAGTTTAGTCTGAACATCCAGCATTGTTGCTTTATATTTATGTGTAAAATATGTGAACCAGAATACCCTCCTCTTTAAGACCTTGCACTGTGACAGTCTTTCTGAAACTTGTAATTCTGTCAGAATATTTGAAATGAGGGCGAAGATTAATACAGTTTATTTAACCATTATCATGTTTGACATGAATGTTTGCCTTCAAACCACTTCATCAACATACTCCTTAAGTTTCATAATTCATCTGCCTTCAATCACATCTTAAAAGCAGAGCAGTGAGGTTTATGAAGGTTGCTGACCCATCTTGTTATCGATCATATTTCTGCCTCTAAGCAAGTGACGGTTTGAAGTGCTGCTTATAATGTAATCCTGTTAGAATTCTAATAAAGCTGTGCTTCCTGGTGAGAAAATATATTCACTAACATCTCATAAATAATGGAAATAGACCATAACAGGTGCCATGAATTTTGATGCATTGCCCAGTCAATCTTCAAACAGCTTTATCTGGATGTGTGGTGAGAGTCTGTGTGTGCGCAGAAGCACATTTAGTGTGACTGTTTGTCACACAGCTCTTCATCCTCACAGGCCTCTGTTTGCAAATCACCAGCTCATTGAGCTCTCAAGAAACGTCATGCTGGTTTGACTCAGCCTGCCTGCATATTACCTTTGAAGACCATCGTCTTGTTTAATCATCAAACACTATCCCCTCCTGATGTCTGGCCTTTCTTTCACATTTGATGCCATGTGGGTGGAGTGGCTGGTTGTGATCTGTCGTCTGCAGCGTGTCGTGGCTTTAGATGGAAACAGATGGAGAGGCTTGTCCAATCAGGTGTCTCAGCATTTTCTCGTGCCTGTTACAGTACGGGCACTTGCTGTTTCTTTCTTTAGGTACACTCTGTCTTCTTACCCACCGGCTCAGAGGCTGTGAGATGACAAGAGGACCGTATGGGAGCAGGTGCCAATGTATTCACAGGCTGAACTCTCAAGCTGCAGAGTAACTCAACTTCATCTTCAAAACTTACAAGGACTTGCATCTTATGCATCTGTATTGTGAAATCATTCATGTTTTTCACAACGTGATTCACTAAGTTTAATATTTATATATGCTCATATTTGTGACTTCCAAAGCTTAATATTTAAAGTCAGTATCTCAAAATATCAGACTATTTCTCAAGACCAATTAAAAATTGGATTAATCCTCTGGAAACAAACCAACAGACAATTTTTGGGTTCATTTCAGGTCAGTTAGCCCATCAAACACATACTCAGTTAACCATTCAATAATAATCTTGGTGCTGTGAGCAGATGTCAGATCCAATGAGGGAAACAGCATCCCTGTTAGGCATCTAAATGACTGGAAATCTTAGATTGTTGAGTTTCCTGTAACTTTTGATATTTAAGCCCAAGGGTGTTTTTCAACATTCTGTTCAGATTGGTTTTGAGGTTTAATTCAAGCCAGTTTGCCAATCAAGCACTTAATTTTGGTGTTTTGAACAGGAGCTTAATCCTTCTGAAAAGGAAGCCTGAATCTGCATCTAAGCAAATGGAAGTATAGAGTGCTCTAAAACCTCTTAGTAGACTGCTGCTTCAACTTTGGACTTAATCAATAACAGTGAACAAACACCAGCAGATGACATGGCACCCCAAAGCATCACGAAAGAAACCAAACTCTGCACCTCTCCACCCGGCCTCCACATTCAAGGACCTTGGGTTCCAACTGAAATGCTAAGTGACGGACTGTCTCTTTTTCTCCCTACCCAAGTAAAACTCTTCTGATGCTGCTTGTAGTTCTGGTGTGGCTCAACATCAGGACAACAGCTGTATTCCTCCTCCTAAAGACACCTCACCTCAGCTCACTCCACGTGAACCTTACCCATGCTCTTGAATTGACTGTTTTTGACAAACCTCTCAAGGCTGTGAACACCTTGTGTATCTAACTGTCAATTCTCCCTTAATAGTGGACTCTGAGAACAGCTGGTCTTTTCAGTACTGACCTTCTGTGGCGTACCCTTCTTCTGGAGGGTATAGATGATTGATGTCTGGACAACTGTCAAGTCAGCAGTCTCCTTCCTGACCGTCGTCAAACATTCCCAACTAATGACATTTTTGTAATAATTTAACAGCAACTCACTCTCACTTGATATGAAAAAAATGCTTGTATTACAAGACATAGTAGGTGAGCTGTAGGCAATGATAATTAAAGTCTTACACTTGAGTTTATGTCAGGTTGGTCCAAAATATGGACCAGGGAAAAATTGTGGCCTGTAATATTCATATCTTGATCCTGCCATAAAAAAAGTTGTAATATATTTTCCCCATTTTTCCCCCTAATGGTAGAGAATTTCCCTGAGAAGAAGCAGAGTGTGTTGATATTTATACATCACAAAACACTGACCACTTATTGTCTGTTATTAAGAGACTCCTGAAAGACAGGTGAGGTTTGACTTCATTAGTCTGTAATAGCACAAGTGTAAAACTGGTTGCTATTCTTTAAAGAAAAAAAATGCATCTATGCTTTTGATTTGAGGTTTATTTCTGGATCATCACTGAGCTAAACCAGACATCAACAAGTTCTGAGCACCAAGCTTCACAAAACAAAGACATGCAGTACAATCAAGGATTAAGTAAAGTCCCGTATCTTCTTGGAGATGTTTGTTAAGCATCCACAATCCGACAGCAGATGGGATTACGCCATCCTAAGCAAACATCAGCCTTCACTGTGATGGATTCAGCTCTAATACAGACCGTCTATTTGTCAAGAATGTGTCACCAGGTTTATGAACAGCAGATTGCCAATTTGAGGAATGATATGAGCCTGGCGCTCCAAGTAAATCCAATTCGTTTTAATTCACGTTTGCTCAGTGCTTACAGCTCTGGCTGGGCCTCGTGTGGGATTAGTTTTCTGGCGTGCTTGTTTCTCAGACTGTGTATATATAGACACCAACATTCAAGGAGATGGAGGAAAACATTGTGTGTGCGTGTCTGACTTTAGAAACTGGCACCAAGCTGCATAATATTTGGCCAAGTTTTATTTCTTTCCTGTTTTGTTGAATGAAATTTTTATAGACAGTCTCACGAGGGAGGAAAGAGGCTCACAATTATTTAAAGCCGTCCTCAGAGCGGCTTGTCACAGCGAATCTCACAGGCTACTCGCATGCAAAAGGCGGGTGGTAATGAAGTCCACTTTTATTTTTACTTTGGAGCCGACGTGTTCATCCTCATTTTAAGAGAAGCTCACAGAACTCTGCTGAAAAAAAGAGATGCCCCTTCGCTCCACATGTCAGCCCAGAGGAAGACTACAACACTGAATATTTGCATCGCAGAGATTCAGAGAGAGAGAGAGTGAGAGAGAGAAACACTGAGGTGCCAATCTGATTGTCTCAAGGCGCTATCGCATGTGGGAGTCAGTCCCCTTGAGAGGCAAGGAAGGAAGTGAAGGAGAGAGACAGGTAGATGAAGAGGAGGAGATACTGTAGTTGCACACAAAGGGAGGCAAATGCAGGAGAAGCAGAAAATATTCACATGAGATTGAAGGATATGAAAACACTATCCTCAATTTCATCTCCTGTTTCTGTGGTGTGCTCTTTTTATTCCAGAGAGGTGAATCCCTGTAATTTTCCCATGATTTAAGAATGAATCTGCCTGACTTTATTCATAAAAGATTTAGATAAAGTGCCCTCCAAGTGAACACAGCTGCAGATTCACAGTCCTCTTTCGTGTGAGCAATTCTCTAAAAAGGCTCATGCATATATTGCTTTGCATTGGAAGGCAATATTTACAGGAAATGCACAAGGTGAAGATCTAAAATTAGACACCCTCTTCATATTTTATCACTGATTCACCTAAGACCTTTTTTTTATCTGGTTTAACAGGTGTTATGGGAAATATTGATGTGAATGTTAATCTGTGTTATTACGTGTTAAGATGTGGAATTACATGCACCATCAGGTGCATATTAAAACGTAAGAGCCTCGTTAAACTTGACGTTTTGTAATACTTTGTACGGCGCATGTAATGGCGCATTTTACAAGCCTACAAAGTGCAGACAGTAATTGGTTTGACTCCTCTGCTGGAGAGGTTTTATACTTACTCGCTCCCACCAAGAACATGTCGCTGCCCAAAAGCAACAGGACGGCGGAGTTGACCAACATGAGCAGACGAGCCATGTCTCTGCGGGTGTTGTTGCTCTTCAGGGGTTGCAGCGCAGCTCTCTATGCATGAAGGGCAGATAACTCACAGCGGCGCATTTTTTTCTTACAATATGTTGAAATCCCTCTCGTGAATGGATGAATGCACGGGTGCGTTGGTTTGAGCTCGAGGTGGTCAATGAATCGATAACCAGTGAGAATAGGTATCAAATGATGTCTTCAGAAACATTTTGTCGCGCGTGTTTCTTCATTTGAGGTTTAAATCCACAAGTCCTTCATCCGTGTCCTCGTGCTGAGTGAGACAACCTGACGTCCGAAATTTCCCATTATTCCTGCGCTGCGCGAGGGCTCAGGTATGAACAGGTCGTGGTGGATAGAAACGGAGATGACGCTCGCAGCAGGCTCGTGGGTCCCTTTCACAGCGCCTTTAAGTTTTCAATCTGTCCTCGCGCTCCGTCAGCAGCTCACTGCTCCGCGCGCGAGACCTCACTGATGTTTTATCGTCCACGCACGCGGGGCTGGTCTTTCCGGTTCGCTGACCTGAAGTGAAGCCCCGAGTCTGAAACACTTTGCGCTTCAGCAGAACACGAGAAACGATGTTCGTGTGCTGAGAGAGGGGTAGCAGGTAGGATGGCGTCCACCTTTGATGCAGCTGTCAATCAAACGGAGCATGAATTCTTCTTCCACTGCTTTGTTTATCAGTGGTAGGCACGAGCTACCGGAAACGTGCATTTTCTGTCCTAGAGTTGTTATATCAGATTAAACAAAACCCCAAATGCTGCCATACCAATAAAAACATGTTATTACATGGCAATGTTTGCTTTATAATATGAAGTGTGTGAAAGACTTTGATGTGTCATTATTCACATTCTTTATGCTCATAAAGACTTTAAATTTGTACACCTGACAGCAGAAAAAGAATAGAGACAAGTGTTATAAATTCAATTATTGAAAATATGCTGTCATGGGAAATTATCCAATTCCTGTAGATTTAGGGAAAGAATCATTTTAAAAAGTAAATTAAAAAGACATTTCAAGGATTTTCCAGTGGAAATGAGCATTTTTGGTGGGAGGACTATGGTGGCCCTGAAGTGCAAAACATGACAACAAGAAAGAACCCAACATCATAAAACACAGTCACACACAATAATTAGAAAAATAAACACACAAACAAATATCAAAGGTAACAAAGCCTTTCCATCCAGTGAAAAAGATGGAGCATGTTCAATCAGCAATGATTCTGGGCAGACACTTGTACTCACCTTGTGTTTTCTTTTTTGTTGTGTGCTCTGGTATGAATGTGATTTTTTTTTTTTTTTTTGGTGTCTTATTTCCTGTTTTCACACTCTGTTTTCTGTTGATATTTTCTTTCATTGTTGCATTTTTATTCCTGTTGATGCAGTTTTGTTGTTGTTGTGTTGTCTTTTCTGTTATCTGTTCTCCTTTTTTGTTGAGTTTTCCTTTTCTGTTGTCTTGATTTTTGTGTTTTCTTTTTGTTTTCGCGATTTTCTTCTTTTGTTGTTGTTGTTGTTGTGTTTTCATTTTGCTGTGTTCTCTCTTGTGTTGACGTGTTGTCCTTTCTGTTCTTTTCTTCTCCTTTTTGGTGGTGCGCCTTTTCCAGTGTCATGTTTTCTTTTTTTCTATTTTGTTTATTTGCATTTCAGGGCCACCACATATTAAGCAAGACACTTGTAGATGTGTCCCAAGTGTGGAAGAAAAGATTTTTCCCCAAAAACTTTATAAGAGAATCTCAAGGCCATGCATGAGATGTAAAACTCTTTCACCTTCCTCCAGCAGGAGGTCGACATGCTTTTCACCCACCATACTCTGCACAGCACCCCACACACGCACACCAGGTTATCACAAAGATGTATCACGTTGATAAGCTGAGAGCATTGCCTCATGGGACAAACATTTCACATCAGATTGCACCTCCATAAAGAATCCTCTTTCAAGCCTATCTTTGCTCATGACAGACAAGAAGAAGACATTAAGCTTGCATGGGACATATATCTTTACTAGGAGGAAATTGTCATGCAAGCTGGACACTAAAACCAGCAAAAAGAAGCTGTACACACAGTTTTTTTCCTTTCCTTTTGAAACTTGTTGTCTGCCATCGCTTGAAACATTCACATTCAGTGCTTAAAAACTGTTCCCCTCTCAGGTGTTGCTATGGTTTCAATGAGCTCATAATGTCTGTGAGCAGAAGAGAGGCCAGCTACTGTGTTATGGATAAATTCTTTTTGCACAATACGCGATATTGAAGTTACCATGACAGCTGTCTATTTGTAGCTGACATTTCAAAAGCTTCTAATCTAAACGTTTGCGCTCAATGTATCGACTCTAATTTGCCCTTGCATTTAGAGTTTAGAGCCTTCTCTCATTCCTTTACTCTTTAGTTATTTATTTTGCACAACAGAATTCAATAAAGTTTCTGGCTGTAAATGTCACAACAGTTGAGAGGTTCTACCAGCTTTTTTCACAGTAAAGTAACCTGTTATTAAGCAAACACAAATCAGGTTGTCTCAGATAAATGCTCAGGGATGTGTGATTTGTGAGGGTGCTCACTTTTAAACACATTCTTCAGAGTAAGAGAGCATTGGCACAAATGCAGCTAAACCAATAACTCTACTAAGCAGGAGATTTATATTCTTGGCTCTTTAAAAAATCCTCTCGCAGTCTCTTTTTAAACCTGTAAATTGTGAGCCGTGCCCAGATCCTGAGTGAAAAGGAAACACCAGGGGGATGAAACACTGGAGCCAGAAATTCTGCAAAGTCTTGGCAGCATTTCTTCTTTCCCTATCATCATAAATTACAGGAATTACTCATTCACATATGCAGGGGTGTGTCTAGGATTTCTGTCTGGGGTGGCCCAAAGAATATATGAGCAGGGGGACAAGTTTACAACTGTTTTTACCTTTTCTAATCACTCTCCTCTTTCTTCCCTTCTTAGAAGTTTGGGGCAATTTTTCTCAGTGCACAACCTCACAGGGAAAATGCATGTCACAGACCTCTTATTTTCCAGGAGGCCCAGAGGGATCAGAATATTTTAACGAAAGGGACGTTAGATGAACTCCTGAATAGTTTGAACATCATGTCTACAGAAAAATAATTATGAGGCAGACGTATTGGAGCGAAGTGAGAACACTAAAGTTTGCAAAATATTCCAAAATAAATAGATGTCTGATGAAGGTCTTGAACTGATACAGTGCTCTTTTTTTTTTTACTTTTGCAAGTTCAGCAGTGTTCAAGCAGAAAATATTTGCATGTATCATGAATAAAAAAATTACCAAGGAAAATTAAGTTTTTTGCAAATTAATAATGAAATGACTATAAAACAGTAATAAATCTGACATTTGATATCATTTGATTGTGAAACATAGGATGTGGATGTCACTTTATTCTATAAAAGTATTTTAATCTCAAGTGCCTTTATATTTTGGCCCTCCTGTGATGTCATATACATGTAAAAAAACTGCAGTATTTTAGTATTCGTCTTATAATAGCGCTGTCAAAAAAGAAAGAAAAAATATTGCAGTGACTTACTTCTACCATTGGGGGACCCCTTGTACTAATGCTAAGGGTTTCATAGGAAGACTTCATATCTCAAAAGTCTTTTGGGATAAGCTGGCGCGAATACAGCTACTGATTGGTTAGCTGACCCTAAAACAGAGATAGCAGTCTCCTATTGGCGCTGTCAGTTAATGGGACTGTATGACTGTATTCACCTCAAAGTTACCTATAAAGCACCATAAATTGGCTTTGTTTTGTTTTGAAAAGGCATTTATCTGAAATCCAGAGCCATAAAAAATCATCTTGATGTCCATGCTAGTCCCCCTGTTGCACCCCTCTATCTTTTATATACATGAAGTTAGTTTATGTCACATATGACATTCCTGACATCTGTTAATCATTTTTTATCAGAAATTTTTGCCTTTATGAAAGAGGACTGCTAGAGGTGAACTAAAATCTGAGGAGTTCAGAAGGGTTTACCTGCAGCAAATGGACAGGATGACACTTATAAATGTCCAGTGCAAGTTTCTTCTCAGTAGTAATGGGGTGAACAACTCCAAAGAAATCTACAGGCTACCTTTTGGCCTTAACAGCAAGTTGCTTATTTGTTAGCGTGCTACACGTTTTAAAACATTTATTCTCCTCAAACCTTTAGAGTTTAAGAACAAGAGCAGCTCTACAGGACTCAGCATGTTCAACCATTCAACTTCACCTGTTCTCATCCTGAACCTGGTTGTTTATTTTAACATAATTGCTTAAACGCAACAAGAGCCCCTGTTGCTCTGCTGTTAATGCACTAGCGGGAGTAGTTATTTGTTTTATGTGCAACCTGGGTCCTACTTAATTAAGTGGAGCTCTTGAAAAAAATACTCAGTTTGCCTTAATGGATTAAATTACAGCTCTCAATGTGGGAGATCTGTTTATGACTGACAAGTTGTGGGATGCTCAATGAGAGGACATAAACCTACGAAAGTGAAACACTTTTCAAGAGAAGCATTTTGCTTTCATTTGATGGGATAGATAACATTTAACCAGTACTATTTAATTATTTTCGACAGCTCTTTTCCTGAAGAAAATCTAAAATATAGACTGTTGTGCAGAATGTCATGTTGTCTGCAAACAGTGAGTTTAAAGCTTCAGACAGTTTGACATTGATACCAGTGACACCTGTGGCCAGAATTGGTTGTGTTTTCTAAGACGAAGACTGAGCACCATCACTGTTGTGAAGACATAACTCTTGCCAAGAGGTGCTTTTCTTTTGAAGAGCAGATCTTTTCTCTACCCTTCTTTTCTTTGCTCAGTGCATCTTTCCCCAGGATGCAAATCAACAAGGTAATATATTCATTTTTAGTTTTATAGTGCCACAGAAATTGAATTTAGAAATTACTTATTTCATTGTTAATAGAAATTATCTTAATCTTATAATCTTATTTTCAATGGTGGATTTTGAAAAAGCTAATATATAAATGTGAGACTATTTTCAATCAACTTTATTTATGGAGCACTTTTCATACGCAAGATGGTAGTGCAAAGTGCTTTACAAACAGAAATGAATGATGCAATGTAATTAAACCGAGTAAAGTGATTTTAAGTCGACTTTGAAACTCTACATAGTGTCTTTAATCCAAATGTATTAGACATTAAGGTCAAACTTTGCATTGAGGATTGTGTCACCTTCACATCAGTGGAATCTCAAATTCATCCTAACCATTTTACACAGGGTAATTGTGTGCAGCTAGTGTCATAAAGAGCTTGTTTTTAATGAATACATTAAAGTAAAAGTTCAACAGACCTCCCAGGTGTTGAACCTCATTCCTCGTCTTTTCCCTCTCAGTCGTCTCCACACTGCTTCGTCATCACTTCATTTGAAAACTTTCTCCCAGACTCTCGAGAGGACGGGGTTAAAAATATCTAAAATAACTTCCCCTGGCAGGAGGAAAGACTCCAAATGTTAATTGCTTGGTGTTCGGTGCCCGGTAAAAGAAGTTTATAAGTAATGGGAAGGCAGGAGGTTTAATAATAAGCGGTGGCAGACACTGACTGTTTTATGGTTCATTTTGGTCCACCTCCTCTGATGACTCTCGGGTACTTAAAGGTGTCAGATCGGAAACAATATGCTGCAGGATTTTTTCTGGCTTGGGGAGTCAAAGCAGTTATGTCAGTCATGCTCAGTCGAACAGCATGACGAAGCATTGAGTGTATAAACCTCCCTTTTGTTTAATGGTTATAAATGATTTAATGTTAATTAATTTCAACAAAGGGATTAATGAATGCAAATGACAGTGACTAGATAAAATTCCTCGTTATACTTGCTGAAATGATTACCAGCTTTTTTGTTTTGGCGGATATCAGAGAATTTCCTCTATTTTGAACAACTTTCGTTCCCACTGCCATGTTCATACAATGTTGTCTCGACAATGGCATTTCATAATAATGTCCAAATTTGTGCTACTTTTTGCAACATAAAGAGGTTTTTGGCAAATATTGTCATTTGTAGTCAAGTGCTTCTAAAACGTATCTACAAAACCCATCAAACTGTTAGAGAAACCTTATTGAGTCTTCAATATATTTCTTTATGCTCTGTAAAAAAAAAAAAGCTGCTGTAATTAAAAGCAAACCATTTAAAGTGCCTTTTTTTTTTCATTTGCAGTACCACGACTGTACCTGTTACTTTAAAAACAACCACAGCAGAGCATAGACATGTGCACCATCTAATCTGTCAGGATTCAGATTTTCATTTCATGACCCAAAAACAACTTGAGTCCATCCAACCCTGTCATTTTCTTTGCCATGTTTCTGTTTTGGTGCTGAAGGGAACTCAAGCCTATCCCATGTATTATTGAAAACAGGTTGGAACAGAGCCCCAGCCTATCACAGAACTAGCTCACAAGTACAGACAACCATTTATGCACACGCTAGAGTCACAGCTGACCTAATGAGCATGACCCTGTATGCAAACTCACACAATACAGAGAATGCCCAACAGAGGAATAGGAACTGGAACTTGCCTGCTGTGAGATGACAGTGCTAAACACTGCACCACACTACAGCCTATTGAAATCCATTGAAAACAGATGCGACATTTACACGTTTCCCTTTACAGCCGGATGTGTCGTAAAGGTCCTTCCAGATGGTGTAATTATTTTCAAGATTTATTAAATGTGCTGTGAAACACCCAAATTCATATGAGGCTATGCTATAATATTCCAGTAAATGAAAGCCCAAGCTCTAAACTATAAAGTTTTAGTGAACTTTGACTGAATTCAGAATTGTTTTCCAGTAAAACTTAAGGTTTTAAGCAATTGTGGACAATGTATGCCTGGGTCTTTAGGGGCGTTTTTGTCAGGCGTTTTCTATCTAAATGGGAAAAAAATATACACAGGAGAAGTCCAGGAAGATAAAATACTTTCAGTCAAATATAGGAAAGGCAATAACAAGTTGAAGACTGACCACATTAATATTAAAAGCTAAATCAGTTCAGCTTCAACTTTTAAATTAAGGTCTTCATGGTTTTCCTCTTCCTGGCTTTCAATGTAAAGAAAAAAGGGAAAAGAGCATGGCCATCCAAGGTCAAAGCCACTTACATGAATATTTACGTTGACATTTAGTATACAAACCTCTAGGTGAAGGGAGACGGTGACAGCAGGGATCGTAAAGCAGGCGGGTGCAGTGCTGCATACTAATCAGGAATGATGAGCTGTCTCGTTTGTGAGCTAAAAAAAACACTCCCTGACACCAGGAATCAGAATTTTCAAAGTGTAAAAAAAACTGAAAAATGGATCCTGAGAGCATTTCTACCCCTTGAGGCCCCTTATTTTAACCTTACAAGCACCCCTAGTGTGTTTGGACCGAAAAAATTTTTTGGGTCAAATTTCAGAAAAAATAACCTCAGGGGTTATTCCATGTCTTTGCTCTGTACCAAAAATTTTCAAAGTGTAAAAAACACTGAAAAATGGATCCTGAGAGCATTTCTACCCCTTGGGGGCCCTTATTTTAACCTTACGAGCACCCTAGTGTGTTTGGATGGGAAAAAAATTTTTGGTCAAATTTCAGAAAAAAATTACTTAAGGGGTTAGCCCATGTTTTTGCTAATCATCAAAAATTTTCAAAGTGTAAAAAACACTGAAGAATGGATCCTGAGAGCATTTCTACCCCTTGGTTGCAGAGATTGCTGCTACCACAACTGATTCATTAGTCTGATCCTTCGTCATCCTTTAGACTCATATCATTTATTTTCGAGCTCCTCGAAAGGGAGACAGAAGGTCTGGAGAACATTGAATGGTCACGTTTGAGCCCACACTGCGTAGGCCAGCAGTACTTTTCACTGCACCAGTGCACAAATAATTAAATTTCTCCGTAGTTACCGGTGCCCTTGACTCATCACTGAGCATATCAGAGGTGGCCAATCATCAGATACATCTGTGTGTGTGTGTGTGTGTTGGAGGGGGGTTGTTGCTACCTTATAGACCTCTCGTGTTAAAAGAATTGATATAGACTCATATATCAAGTGGAAATATCAATCTAGCAGATGGTTTCCTAGATCTCCTCCTGCAAAGGGAGCAGGCTTCTGTAAAATGAGCCACAGTGTGCAGATTTTTTTTGTATTGGCTACATCAAAGGAAACTCCATTAGCAAGAAAGCTTTCTGTATCATTTTGGAAAGAATTGTTAAGATCTGTATAGCTTTATCATTTTCTTTAACCACATCAGCATAAAGGCTTCAGAGTAAGAGTTTAATTGTGAAACAAATATTGAGGAAATGTTGACAAATTCTAAACATGGAAATGAGGTAATGATGCTGGATGTTCAGATTTTCAAGCCTCTAAGTGTTCATATGATGAAGAAATCCCTGAATCATCTGATCATAAGGAAAGTGGAAAACTACAACACTGTCTGTCGATTCTGTGGTAAAAGCCTGTTGTCAGCATCAAAATTACAATTACCTGATGAGCTTTCAATTGTATCTGACGTGTAGTTTCATCAGTTTTAAACTTTTCCATTATCTAATCGCCATGAGGAATGACATGATCAACTTTAGGGGCTGTAAAAAACAGGTTATCCACCATTGGTTTTTCAGTATCAGGAGCTAGATAGTGGCAAACAGTTGTTGCCACACATTTAACTAAAACACCTTTGTAGTAATTCGTGTGTGTAGTTTACAAGATATCAAATACTTCCTCTCCTTTTTAACCACCTTATCTGTGTTTTTTGAGTTGCTAAATAGTCAATCATGCTTGCCAGTTGAAAGCTAGCTTTAGCTCTGTGAGATGGGAAGGTAAGGAGCTGGAGAAGCTTTCTCCTTAAATATTCAAGAAGTGAATGTCTGTGTGGAGATAAGGCACCTAAAAAGAGCTTTTCGTGGAAACAAAACCAGCCTGTCAGGGCAAATCTACAAAACATTTTACAGCTCTCTGTCTGTATTGACTCATTCTCCTTATCTATTTTATGAATGCGTATTCTGAAAGATGTCATGTAGATCTCGTCTGTCATCGTTTCACAAGCGCCTAGAACCACTGGACCAAACCCTCCTGATTGATGGACTCCATTTATTTAATGACATCAAAGCCCAAGAGAGAAAGCGTGTTTATGAGGAGCATAATCCAAACCGAACACCGTTGAAAACATCCACATCATTGTGAGATGAAAGCGCATCCCTTTTCATCCGCGCTGATGTGCTCTTTGTTTTATCATCCCACAGGACAGCGTGGGGTTAACCTCACAAGATGCTAATGACTAGCTGCCTTCTGCAGAGATCAGTCATCAATCCACACATGAGCTGCCGTTTCCCATCATTATACCTTAAAGGCAGCAGTGATGAACAGGAGGAGGGGAGGGGTGATTAGGCCTCCCAACCTTTACCCCACACGTCTTGTCATCTTGTGTTAACATCATGGCTCATTTCAAGGTGAGGCTGAGTATCAATCACACTACAGCCTGAGAAGTATTAATGATAGTTCTCTCGCTTCATCAGATAAAAGATTGATGGTATTAGGATGTGAGCTTGTGGGATGGCTTCTGGTAACGGGGTGAATGGAACTTTTTACACTCAAGACAGGATGTAGACAGATGTTGTTAACATCTGCCTACTGTGCCCTAGGGTTGCAAATCTAGAATAATTCACCACTTCATGACTGATTTGCAACCAAAAAGATAATTGATAGGACTTAACACAAATGTTAGTAGTTGCAACGGTGCAGCCAGTCTTTTTTTCATCAACATTTAGCCAAATATTACTGATAGCTAAAATTTCTGTTATTTATTTATTTACTTATTATCTAGCTGCTGTTATTATTTAACCTCACAGAGTAGTTATAATTACCCAATACGACGCTTTTAGTTAACATTTGTAGTTCCTGTTTGTCTCAGTTTTATGTATTTGCCTGTTCATAATTCACAACCTAAAATGAGATTATTAGCACCAAAATGTTTTATTTCTCAGAGTCTATGGTCAGATCAAACAAGGATACATTTACGGTGCTTAAGGCCCAAATACACGGATATGCATTTCCAGTAAATTCCATTCAAGACACTGTGTCAGCCTTTTCTGGATCTGTTCTGTTGTGGTCTGGCCGTGTCCCTGGTCCAGCAGGTCTCTACATATACGCAACAATCCCATTTTAGCTGAATGCTGGAGCTGTGAAGCATACATTTAACAAAAAACGGACTGAGTGCGATAGGAGATTGTGCACAGAAATCACCAAGTTATGCCCAATGACTTTCAAAATAAAACTTTAAAATTTAAAATGTTAAGATCCATTGACTAATTGAGACAAAAAGACACATTCATGCTCAATTTAAGATTTCGCTGTAAACTCAAAAATGAAAACAGGGAGGACATTTTAAAAACAAGATTATGAATATAACATGTCTTAATGTCACAATTTAAATTTGCTAGTACCAAACAATTTGCAGTGTGAAAGCTACTTTGACAACACTGTGCTGGCTGACAAACAGTAGTGAGAAGATCTGTCTTTCTCTGCAGAAAGGATTTCTTGGATGTATTTTGTAAAAGTAGTCACTGGAGATGGACTGTCTAAAAGAAAAAAGACGTTTGAGCTGAAGAAAGCTTCACAGGAGAAAGATAGAGCGTGGGCTAAAACATGGGCTAGGGTGTTAGTGATAATGCTCATTCCAACTCAAATGCAGCAGTCGCACAGCAGTGATCTATTCAAACCTGAATCTATCAATAAAATGAAGAGCCGGGTTACATCTGCTCTGCTTATTTACAGACACGTCAGGGCACCGGGCTATGAGTTACACGAGACAGATAGTCTACTCACCGTCAGGTCGCTAAAATACACAAAAAAACACCCCTCAGTTTATAAAGTTTTTTTTGTCAAGTTTTTAAGAACAAACAAAAACATCCCCTCCTCACTTTGCATTCTGGGAAAAGCTGTCTTTACCAAAGAATAGATGATGCTCACCTTGGTAAGAGCCACCAGGTGTCACTGCAATCAACAACAAACAGATACCCTTCACAGAGACTTTAAGTTTAACACTGAGACGTTATTTGATGTTGTTAAAAGGGTTAAATGTAGAGATTGACTGCTCTTTTGCAAAATGTAAAGAGAACAGTGGTTTGGCATGAATTTGTGTTTTTCACCTGGACACGCTTACCTGTCTTGATGTGTACGAAATCACTGGCAGAGTAAAGCATCTGCAGAGTGTATCATCAGAAAACATTTTCTTTTTAACCCAAGGTAATATAATTTCACTGACTCTTGTACGTCATTTAGCTTTGAAGTAAAATATTATCTCGAGAGCCATCAATGAAAGAAAGATACTGACCAAAGAAAAGTGTGATAAGACCATCCCCTTACATGATGGCCTGGTGGTTAGAGCTGTAATCACTCAGACCACCATGCAGGACAGGAACCATGAGGTCATGCAAAGTGGGAGGTTTTAACCCAACAGAAGTTCTGGGGTTTGTGGTGTATCTAAAATATGTTGTATGCAGAACTTGTGATTGTGGCTTTTACTGACAAACATGAAGACAAAGCTTTAAAAAAGATGTGCAGATTGTTTTTTTGTTTGTTTTATCCCCTGTCTCTGAATTAAACATAAATGCTCCTGTGATGTGATTTGATGTCAAGCTGAGGTATTATATGAGTAACTGTATGACACTGACCTCTGCAGGAGAATGTAAGAATAGCTCCTGCTGTAATGCATCACTTTTGCATTCCTGTGTATGCATTTACATCGGATTTGTAATGTAATATGAGATCTGCACATCAGGAAGCTCTGCAGAAAGATTTACAAACCCTCTTAGTTCTGTTTACACGTATACCAGTGCAGGAAATGGACATCACTTACCAGGCTTTGCTTGGATTTGTAGGAAAGATAGCTTCACTGATTGCTGACATTACAGCCAACAGATTCTGGGAAGCATTAAGTGATTAGTTTGATTTAAAGTAATGGAATTAATGGAGGAAAAAGGAAATTAAATATGCTGCTGATTATAACTCCGGCAGTTTTGTTGTGCCATTTGGACAGTGGCCAAAATGGAGGCAGGCTGAGGTTTTTGAAAAAATAAAAGACATCAATTGTGTTAGAGGCTGGTTTTATGGTAGGAGGAACGCAACCACTTGAAGTCACTTATTACACAAGTTTGGGTTGAACAAACAGTTTGATAAGTTTTTTTTCTGCAAATGCTTTGAAACAATCAAATACCTTTCATAGAATAAATATGATGAAAATTTCTGACCCCTGCTATCGTGGGAGGTTGTTATGGCATGCAAAGAATGCTTACTCACACTTCCTGTTTCCTGTCCGTTCAGGAAGTGGCAGGGTTTAACCCCTGTCTACCTCAGCTGCTCCACTCTCTTATCTCCCTGATACTGTCTGAGCCCCCCACGGGCCTTTTAGTGAGAGGATGAAAACCAGTTAGTTCAGCTGCTGTCTTAAAAGGCTTCCTATACAGCAGAAACTGAAGTACAAGCAAGTGTGAATGTCATCATATTTGTCTTTTAATAACTCAAAATATTACATTTTCCTGCCTGCTGTCATCTAAAAGCATATCAAGTATTACCTCAGTTTTGAAACAGACGGGCTGAAGTTAACATTTGTGCTTGCATATGACCTACAAAAGCAAACCAAACCACCAGAGATGACCGTCACCAACTAAAAACCCCACAAACCTCTGAAACAGTTTTTCTTAGTTCCCTTTTCCATTGCAAAGACTCATAGTAAGAGCTGAAATAGAGCAGAATGCAAGTCTTTGCAAGACCACACACAACACCTCACATACACTAACGAGAAAGAAACAAGCGCTGCCACGTCCTCTACATGGGGCACTAAATTTACATAGACCAAAAGTCCCTCACGAGAGCTTTAATGCATTATTTTTTTTATTCACTAACATTTTGCACATGGATTTGACTTACAGATTTAAATGCAAGGCAGTATTTCTAAATAACCAGGTTTGTTTTTGACATTCCTCGAGAAAGAATCTTGTTAGGGCCTGTTCCCACTAACACCTGCCACCTCAATTTCACAGTGCTTCTTAATGGCTTTTGTATAGGGTCAGGTTTTCAGCTGGTTATTTGGTGATCCCCCTCCAAAATGGGAGATGGTATATCCAAATTATCTGAAATCCACTTCTCTGTCCAAGAGCATGGATTATAGCCTTCTTTTGTTGCACCAGCTCCTACACTCCAATCCTCGACTTAAGTGGAGAGAGGGTGGGTTTCTTTTTTTAATTTTGTCAGAAAGTTTTGCTTTGTAGTGTCTTAATGCTGTCAGCTGGAGGGATCTCCAAAGTTTTTGAAATTATTGGTGTTGCCAGCCTTTGCTGCATTCTTTTCTTCTAAGTTAGCTTCTGTTGTATTTGTTATTTTCTTTGGCATCTTTTTTTTTGATAATACACGCAAGGTTTTTAGTAGATACACTTTGGTAATGTTAACGTTTGTTGAAAGATTATTAAATTCAGGATTAACAACAGATAACCAGAGGTCTAGCTTTTTGGTTGTAAAAGTTACAAAAGTTATCCAGTACTTCTTATTCTTTACTCAGATGTGATGTAAGTCTGTTTTGTAATACTCTGAATGCTTCATATTGTTCAGGACAGTAAGCTCTAATATTGTTGGCATGTCTTTTTACTGTAGTGTCTTTGATAAATACATGACTGACCAGAAGATGCAACACAACACGGTATATAAAAGGTAGGGCTGCTATTGCAAAAACTGCAGAAAAGAAACACAAATTACCTACACTTTAACACATTTTAAAGAATTTTAGACTGACTACTATAAAGGTTTCCTAAAATGTTGGTGAGAGACAATGGGGGTAAAAAAAATATTCTGAGCTGTAAAATCCACCATGGGAACAGCATAAAGCCTCAATACAGCAATGCTGGACTGAACTCAAAGCAGAAACTACATTTTTGTGTATTGTTTATGTTTTATTTACAAAAATATGCAAATGAATTTGTTCAGAAAGCCTTCATATGTAACTGCTGAATTTAAAAAAAGTGCAAAATATTGTGCATGTTATCTCAGGCTGATTCTCTCGGTACCACAAAAATAATGTGACCCCACCTCTGTGTTAACTTCCTTGGGTCCAAAGGCTTTAAACAAATATATTTAAATCTTCTTTTCATGCTCATACATGTTGCATCAGTGCGTATGGTGTCTTTCGTTGAAGACTTCCTGCCTCTCATTTTTTCAAGACAATCTCAGCTGATGTCCTCTCAGAAGCTCAGCATATAACAATTAAGTCTCACACCCATTTCGGCAACTTTTTTGGAAGGAAACTTTGCACCAATCAAGGTTGCATCTCATATTGTCCTTCAGTAGCGATGAAGAAGTCGTTGAGAGTGCTCTGCAGGAACTCAAACGTGGGCCGGTCGTCGGGTTTCTGCTTCCAGCACATCATCATAATCTCGTAGAGTTCTCCAGGGCAGCCGTCAGGACAGGGCATCCTGTATGACCTGTCCAGACACCGGATCACCTCTGGGTTAGTCATACCTGATCAGGAAAAAAAGACACATTTAGTGCATTTATCATCTCTTGGTGATGAAGTCTCTCTTCTTGATTTATACCCCCTTTTGTACCTGGGTAAGGGATTCTTCCATACGTGACTATCTCTGTGAGCAGGACCCCAAAGGACCACACATCTGATTTGATGCTGAAGGTGCCAAAGTTAATGGCCTCTGGAGCCGTCCATTTGATGGGGAATTTGGCACCTAGATGTCATATTAAGGGTGAGAAAAGCAGGAATTGATATTACTGAGTGTTTTTTTCCTATTGGATATGTCAAATGTATATGTTGCTGTGAATTTGTTCGTTTTAAACTGATATGTGTAGACCTGTTCATGTTTTTGGAATGTGTCTTGAGATAGCGTTTGTTATAATTTGGTGGTATGTAGATACAGATTGATTGATTAAACTTCTCTCAGCATTTCATAATACATCCTTAGACTGAGAGATGATGACAGATTCATGGACAGTGATAATTATAATTATTGTGGGATTTCCAGAGTAACATATTTAAACAAAGGGTTGTAAGAGGACGCACTGAGGGGCTTAAAGCTGTGAACTCAGCCGCTTTTATTGTCTCATGAGGAGAAACAAGGCTCATACTGCACCTTCCTGAGCCGTGTATTCATTCTCAATGATCCTGGCCAGGCCGAAGTCTGCGATTTTACAGTGCAGGGTCTCATTAACCAGGATGTTGGCTGCACGCACGTCTCTGTGGATGTAGTTATTCTTCTCGATATATGCCATGCCTTCGGCTATCTGGAACAGGAATTCAGACCAAATAAAATGCCAGAATATAAAACATACTTAAAGGTTATGTCACACTGTGCACACATTTGTTTCCTCAGTTTGTGTGCTCATATAAAAATGTGCAACCATGCTTAGGGTGTAAACTTGTGCATGTGTGTGATATCAGTGACAGAGGACGTGCCAACTTTCAGGAAGTGAGAAAGCTTTTTTTGGAGGGTGCTGGGGGGTGTGCTTGCTGTGGATGGAAAATTACACGACTTCCTGTCCGGATGTTAATAGTTGACGCAGGGAGAGCCAGACAAGCTCAAACTCCACCACAGAAGCCGCACAGCTGCTGCTGACAGTTTCCACGTGTTTTCACAACATGTCTGGTGTCAGAGCACATACTATACGCACAGTGTGTGACAGCAGAGCAGAGAGCTGGTGTATATAAATAGACTCTGATTCAATCAGGAGGCTTTTGTTTGTGTTTGTGGTGGAGGATGAACTAATTCGTGAGCTCATGTCTTGAATGGAAGTGTCTCCTATATGTCTCCTACCTGTGCCGACATGTCGATCAATTTATTGAGCTTCAGCTTCCTTCCCTCGTCCGTTTTGAGAAAGTCCAGGAGACATCCTGCAAATGAGAAGTGGCACTCTGTTACCATGAGAAACAAAACACTGTTTACGCTGTAGGGAAAGAAACAACCCGGGCATTTCACTGGAAGTGAGTTTAAGTTTAAGGTGACGCTTCTGCAACATTCGTGTACCATCGTACAAAGACAGCCTGATATACATAACAAATGATTATGATTACTCATCATCACAGGAACAATTATTATGAGGTTTTTTTAATGCAGTGCCACCTAAGGGGTCAAAGATCACATTCAATGTTGGTTTTTGGGCCTTGCTGCTTATGTGCAGGGATTTCTCCAGATTCTCTGAATCTTTTGACAATATTATGGACTGTAGGCGACAAAATCTAACCCTAAATTCCTTGTAGTTGTACGCTGAGAAACATTGTTCTTAGCTGTTGGACTATTTGCTCATGCAGTTGTTGTGGTGAACCTCAACTCATCCTTTCTTGTGAAAGACTGAACCCTTCGGTAATGCTCCTTTTAAACCCAATCATGACACTTGCCTGTTTCCAATGAACCCATTCACCTGTGGAATGATCCAAACAGGAGTTTTCCTCAAATTTCCTACGCTATTGTTGCCCTTGTCCCAGCTTTTTAGGAACATGTTGCAAGCATCATATTCAAAATGAGTGAAAATTTGCAAAAGAAACAATAAAGTGCATCAGTTTAAACCTTAAATACCTTCTCTTTGTAGTGTATTCAATCAAATTTTGGTTTATGACTATTGGAAAATAATTGTACTCCTTTAGTATTTACGGTTTACACAACATCCAAACTTAATTAGAATTGGGGTTGTAGACTCTGCCATGAAAAAAGGACAGCGGTTGAACTTGCAAAAATTTCTGTGAGAACACTTCAAGACGACAAGTGAGCTACAAGCTAACCAAGACAATATGAGGAAGGACATAAAGAAAGAAATCGAAGACTTACACCACAAGATATGCAAAGATATGTTATCGATTTAAAAAGAAGCTAATGACCATAAACAGGAAAAGAAATGAAAATGTTATGTAACGACTCCTCTGACAGACTTGTGGTTCTGAAGGATTCGCACTAAACACTAACACAAGAGTTGAAGCAACTACAGGATAAATGCACAGATCTTGGGAGCAGAAGCCTCAGACAAAATCAATGAATCATCAGTATTGCAGAGGGCACGAAGGCCAGCAACCCAAGTAGATGGGCGGTGGAGTTTGTCTCTGAAGTGTTTGGTGAAGAAAACTCTCCCTCAAACATCTTAAAAGCCGCAGAAACAAGAATGCCCTCAACAAGTTTATTCACCTACATTATAACTCTGACAAGAAGAAGACCCCTTAGCCTGTTCTGGGTTAGTAAATGATCTCCCCCCATCCACATCTTGTCCAACATGAGCTGGCTGCAAACATCTTTCATCTTTTTATAAGTCAAGCCTCAGACCGCTAGAGTGCCAAACAGTCTGTACTTACCACAAGACTGATAACAACAGAGGACGTGCAACTACCAACAAGTGGCAGAGGAAGCAAAATTAAAAATTGCATAATGCATCAAGACCAAACACTAGAGGAGGGACATCATTCTCTCCCTCCTCCTCTGGGTTTTCTTTCCTCACCGTTGACCATGAACTCTGTGATGATCAGAATCGGCTCTTTGGTGACCACAGCGTGCAGACGCACCAGGCGCTCATGCTGCAGTTTCTTCATCAGGTTGGCCTCCTGGAGAAAAGCCTCAGGCGCCATTGTTCCCTCTTTTAATGTCTTGATGGCAACTTTCTGTGAGTTTTTGTAATAACCTATGGGAAAAGATCAAACCAGGAGTTTAACTCACTGCTTAAAAACACCTCCTTCTTGAAGAACCTTTCTCTTACCCATCCACACTTCTCCAAACTGCCCGGCCCCTAGTTTCTTCACCATCTTCAATGTGTCTCTGGGAATCTCCCACTCGTCCTGAGCCCACGGCTGCTGGGGGGCCCGTATCTTACAGGGGGCGTAGAGACGCTGACACAAGCCGTCTGGTGTCCCTGCACACACATCAGACAGAATATTCACAGATGTCTTGAAGCTGTTCACCTTCTTTTCAACCTTGTTGCGAGCTCATCTGCATATGCTTGTTGCTTGTTTGTTTGTTTGTTCTTGTGTGTGCTGACGCTGACTGACGTTTTACAGATCTGTCCGTCTTATCTTGTGGTGGAGAAAGAAACTATCGCTCCTCTTGCACAGGAAATGCACTGAGCATCACAAAGTGATGACTTCTTCCTTTGCATTAGTGCTAATGTTTTATCAAACACAGCAGGCGACACATCTAAATATAAATGTTTCTATAAAAATATCTGGTAAAAATCACGAGACAACATTTGGTTGATAAGCAGAATAATAAAACTCACAGTAAAAAAATTAGTTCATCTGACTCTTCACACTGAATTTTTTATGATCTATGATGACCCAACATTAGGGTGACCATATTCTTAAAACTCCAAAAGAGGACCCCTTACCTGACCTTTTGTTCCTGCAAAAATACCCACGGATACTCAAAGACAACAGAGCACCTTCAAAACCTATACATTTAAATAAAACACTCCTTTTCTGTTTGAAGAAAATATTTTCTATGATGTCAGTTAAAGATTTGAAAATTAAAAACTTATGAGACAAAAGCCGAAATTTCACCTTTTTCTCATAATTTTGACTATTTTTCTCAAAACATTGACTTTTTATCTCATAACTTCGACTTTTGAGGTCAAAATTTGACTTTTTTTTTTGTCTAAAAACTTCATCTTTATCCACAAATTTTGACTTTGTCTCAGTACTTTGACTTTTTATCTCAAAATTTGACTATATATATTTTCTAAGATGATGGTACCCATTCTTTTAATAGACACGGCCACAAACACGCGTACACCTGCTCCACCCTGTTAAGATGCTTGCACATTTAGAAGAACTGCAATTTTTGGTCTTATTTGGCTCAGACATTTGTGATTAAAAAAGAGTGATAGCAAAGAAGAAGTTCTGCTGTCTTTCAATGATCTCCCCAATCAACAAGAACAAAGATACTAAAATGTGGTGTGGGGATCTTGTTCTTCAAATTTTTGGAAACATGAGATTAGGAATAGGCTTTATCATGGACTTGGACTTGAAGATATTTGAGATTCATTTGTGACTCACGGCTGTAGTATTTGACCAGCTCCTGCAGGGATGGAAAGGTGTTGGAGGGTGAGATGTAGTATCCACCTTTATCCAGACAGCGGATCTTGTAGTGTTTTACTACATCACCGACGTCTGGTACATGATCTCTGATTGACAGAGAGAAGGATCCTGAGAAGAAAACACGCAGAAACACTCACAGATAGAAAAATAGCTTTTATCAGTGTGGTCTCATCATGAAGGAGTCGGATGCCACATGCTCACCTTGAGATGTTTCACTCTCTCGAACTAGAAAAGCACCCGCTTTATTTCCAGGAGCTAAAAGCAGGCGTTCAGTCTCTTTTCTACTCAAGTCTTTGAAAAACCACCTGCAGAGAGGAAAAACCCAAAAAATAGAACACTAGGTTGGTGTTGTTTTTCTGAATTACAGCAAATTGTTATTGTACAATAGAGCTTTAAACAGTCTAAGTGCTGCTGCTGATATTGCCGAGAAACATCTCAGGGAGTGGGGGCTCAAACTCTCTCTCAAGATGTTTTAATATTTCATATTTAAAAAGACAAAAACGGAGAGCCCTCCAACTACTCACTGTTAAAAGTGCTTGCTAAAAGAAGCTATACAAAGGTTAAAAAGGAAAAAGTCAGTGTTAAAAAATAGATTTCACAGCTTTTAATGTGGGTATGGTACCGCCAAGCAGCAGTTTCAGAAACAAAGCCTTCCTTGCCTGTGTAATACAGGCAGTAAAGTATTTTATCGATAAACATTTGAAAACAAAACGAAATGAGTTAATGGAAGATGCTGATAAAAGGTTTGAGCTCAGCTGTTGTTCGGCTGTACGCTACGCAGATAAAATGTTGTGTGAGGACATTTTGGTGTGCTGACTTTTTACCATATCGGCCGGCTGGAAATAGAATAAAAGCAATCTCCACGTAGAGCTTATTTAACAAAAGAGGGAAACATACAGGACAATATATAGTGAGCAGACACAAAGGGAATGTCTGCCTCAATGACTTTCTAACCATCTCTAAGCCTAAATTTAACTGGTTTGCAGAACTTTTACTAAACTATGTGCTCACACCAACTTGCTTCCTGTGCTGCTGTAAGTCAACTTACTATCATCTAATGTCGCAGAAATAAATAAGAAGCTGAAACTGATGACATGTCATTCCGCATGGCTTTATTTCTGATTTCATATTAAGTTCGTGTAAATTTGCAATTTAAAAAAAATCAAGATGGGAAACAAAGAGTGGTCAAATCATCAGAACACTGGGCAAATCTGAAAGTATTGACTTTCTTTTGCCTCTAAATCATGATGATAGAATATTCAGATGGTTGCTCTGAGCATAAGCAATATCAAATGTAGTTAGTCCTTCTGTTTTTATCCCTATTCACTTTAAAATTTGTTGTCAACCTTTTGCAGTAGTTACCACAGCATGTCTCTGGCAGAGTCAGTATGTTTTATAAAAATACATTATAAAAATACAATATACAAAACATTACAGAGAAGTAAAAGTACTTGCTTCTAAATTAGACAACTGTGCAAAATGAGGCAATTAAGGCTTCTCATTAAAACACTGAATAGAAAAGGGCTTATCAGTTCACAAATCACTAAAAATCATTAAAATATGTGGCTACAAATAATACTAAATTAGGCGCTGATGGGAGTCAAAAGAACAAAAGAGCTCTCTGAAAAGACTCGACAGAAAACTTCTCATCGCTAGTTTAAAGTGGAAAACCAAAAAAAGAGAAAAAAAACTAACTGAAAGAAATTTCTCGCAAAACTTTTTTAGACATAGGCTCTATATATATATTGAGAAAACTGAAACAAAAATATAAAAAGAAATTGTTATACACTTCTTATATTATTTTTCCATGTCCATATTTACTCATGCACCATCCAAATTCATTTTGTGCCCAAACACTGTCGACTCCATTCTACTCAATTCTCCTTTTTTTTTGCTATTGTTCTGACTAACTGTTTGTTGTTTTTTATTTGATTGTAAAACTATCTGTTAATGTAACGACTGTAAAGCCTGTAAGATAAAGGATGAGAAAATGAAAGTCAAACGGTGACATGGGTATAAATTTGAAATGTATGTAACACAAAAGCTAAAAAAAAAGTTTACAGTGAAACTGGCACAAAATCAACAGACATTTTGTGTTGAATTGAAAAAAAAAACTACCATCAACTCTTGTTTTTTAGACTTCAATCCACCAAACAAGAGTTGATGGCAGAATGAGTCGTTTTGGATTGGCAGAACAGATTTGGAAAATTTATAATTGCACATACTCAGCTCTGCATTGTTTCCCACAAATGCATTTTCCTTACAAATGTGGCTCCATTTAGAAGAGAAACCAACAAGCTATCCAGAGCTAAAAGATGTATTGTAAAGAAGCAAAATTTATTTGATAAAATGTTATGAAGTCGTTTTTTTAATCAACTGAATTGTTTCTTACTTTTCTACCTCCAGCGTATCTGCTTGGGCGATGTAGTTAGACGGTATGAGGCCTTCCTGCCCTGTCAGCAACGACTGAGCCAACCACCATTCTCCATTCCTACAAACATAACAACAAGGACGATGATTTCTCAGGTGAAAAACAAGCACCCATCTTTTATTTACAGTTGAACACATGATGTCTCTACTCACTCCTGTAAGACCTTGAGTCTGTCTCCCTTTCTGAATGGCAGATCATTGTCGTTCGTGCCCTTGAAATCATGCAGCGCCACAAACACAACTTCATCTAAAAAGAGCAGACAGTTATTCCTAGAAAAGCCTCTGCTGCTTATGACTTATTTCAATTGATCCGAAATGGTCTTTAAGTGAAACTTCAGTGACTTGTGACCTTTTTTTCAGCTGCTTCTCTAGACAGTGCAGCCAAAATCAGAAAATCCCTTCTCTTCATCAAAATAATTATTCTGTAGTTTCTATACTCTCTGACATGAAACAACCCTCCTTCATGTTTAATCTCATCTCTTTCCCAGAAGAGAAGAGCGGAAGTACAACTTAGATTTCTATCTCCGACTGAAGCCTCAACCCTCTGCTGCTAATGTCTCCACACAGTAGCTGACCACATTCAAGCAGGCTTCTTACTATACATTTTTTGAGCAAAATGATTACCATTTTCCAAATATGCGTTCCCACTCCGTCCCTGAGGAACAGAAAAAACAGCAGTTTTTACTTATTTGAATCAATTTAACTTAACTCAAAGCTCCTGTGAGGAATTTTTGTCAGGTTTTGTAACAGACTGAACACAATTATAAAGTCAAAAAAAACAGAAAGAAGACTAATCAATTGTATACTTTTGTCTAAAAAGCCAGGAGTCATCACGGCAAGGTAGGCATTAGATGTCAGAGGCATTTTCAAATTTTAAGAATCATAGTGAAATGTGTTCAACTTTAAAAAGAAAGTAGATTTTTTTCAGGACATGTTCAGGACCAGATGAGCAAAGAGACAAACTGAAAGTTTATCAAAGAACATTTCATCAGCTTCACATTGTGATACTAAGAAGTTATTGGTTGGAGAAGGTACAGATTTTTCTTCACGTCTTTCACTTACTATGTGGTTGGACTGGTAGGCGGCCTGATCGTTGTGCTTTCCTTTGTAGAGCTTATCATTCACTTGTTTCTGCCCACTGCAAGTGCAGCCCATCCTGTGTGTATAAGTCAAACCTTCTTAAGTCATTTATACTGTGAAAAATTAATCCACAGTTTAAATTTGACGCCAACACTGAATTTGCCCATGTTTATGTATCTGTCCGAACAAATGTTCATATAGAATTTCAGCATCTACAGTACATGGTATCAGTTTCAGAGCTTATGGAGGGATCTCTGGACAGAAGAGACAAGGGCATAAACCAATACTGGATGCTCAGGCTAAAGTGAGTTAAAAGCAAACATGACTCTGTAGTGGTAGTCACCTCAAAGGCTTAAAATCACATCAAAAAAGTATTTAAGTCAACACAACACATTTCTGTGTCCACAAATGCAAGTTCAAACTGTACCAAGCAATTCTCTTTCTGACAGCTTGCTTAGTCCACTGTCCAGTATGTGTGAAAGCCCCCACAAAACAACAACAACAACAACAACAACAACAACAAAAATACTGAACCATGTGAAAAAGACATCAGATACAACCATGATTCAGGAATATTGGAGACTCCTCTGGACCTGTGTAAGATGACTATAGGGATGTATGAAGTGTGGCCTGACAAATCAAAACCTGACATTCTTTTTGGAAATCATGTACACTGTGTCCATAGCATCCCTAATGGTCTGGGCATCTGAAGAGCCCATGGCTTTGGGGAGCTTACACATCAAAGTAAGCATTGTTGATGCAAAACAAATACGTAAAAGTTTTGATCAACGTCTCAGAAGACTTTATACATTCCAGAAAGACGATGACAAACCACATTCTGTACAGATTACAGCATGGCTCTATCGTAGAGGAGTACACGCTTCAAATGTCCTAAATTGTCACCAGATGACACATTTGGAGCAACATAAAATTAAAAAAATGTGACGTATCTCTGGGAAATCTAATGAGTTGCTGAAAACAAAAATATATATCTTTACACACCGGATATGTTCTCTTTGCACTATTTTTTCTTAACCAAATATAGGGTTTATATGATTTAAAATTTTCAATAATCACTTTCTGTTTTGTAATAACCATTTACACAGTGTCCCAACTTCTCATTATCAGGGTTAGCAAAATGATTGCTCCATATATGAAACATTGCCATGTTTTAATTTCATATCACTGACTGCCACTGCTTGTGCTACTCTCAATAACTCTCATACTGTTACAGCGTGTTTATTTTTCGACCCATTACCTGATAAAGCCGATAGCTCAACCCAGTCCTCTCAATCTCCGCTCTGCCCGCTGCACAGACCGCTCTGTAAAGTCATGTCGTATCTAAAAATAAGGAATAGAAATTGATAAACCATTACTGGAAAGTGTTTTTGATTTGCAGTTACATACATCACAAACTAAATCTGGAAAGAGGAAGTGAGATGTTTTTGTTTGTATGGGAGAGTTTGCTTTTACAGTTGAGGTGTAACCAAAATACTTTTAAGAAAAGGGTTGAGAAAACAACTCAAGAGAGAAAAAAGTTTTAATGCTAATTTTTCAAAGTAAAAAACTAACTTAGTGATTTTTCATCTATCTTTCTGAAAGTACACCAAAAGACACATTTTAAGATACTTGATTTCATGAAAAAAGAAAAGAAGCATCTTAAAACTTGAAAACTTATCGTTGACTCCAAGTTTGCTCTAAGCAACCAATACCCTTTATTTTTATGGGGAAGAACTTATCATGAATGTATTATGAGATTTAAATGAGATTTAATATCATCATATTTTTAGGCACCAGTCCGAAAATTGTTTCACAAATCCTGGCAGATAAAACTATCTCACTTCCTTAACTACCAACAAGTGTGGCTGTCAAATGTCAAGTGAAATCATAAGGCTGTGACAAACTTTCTTCGCAGGAGTTTATCTCTGCATCTGCTTTCAAGCATGTCCAAACTCAGGCCTGGTCCATTTCCACATGGCTCCCAGCTTTCATCTTGCTGTGTACTTATAGTGCAGCTAAAATTGATCAAGTTTTTCCATAATTTTTACATCTGGACTGTACATGACTGCTTCTATAAAGCTAAAGCTCTGGACTGAAGCGTAGAACTTCAACAACTTCTAACAGCTGACGTCTTCAAATTAATATATATATATATATATATACATATATCATTATGTGACAATGTCAGAGTTGAAAAAACACATCAAAGGACACAAGAACAGCTCATAATTATGAAATGGTGCAGAAATTTGTTCAGAATACAGGATAAGACATATTTGAAAATGTCATTTGTAGGTCAAAATAGTCCAAAAATAAAATCAGGCCCCCCTGTCATTAAAAACCCTGACATATTTTCCCCACAGCACCTGTAATAGAGATTATTTTCCTTGGTCAGTAACAGAGTTTGCTGATGTTTACACATCACGAAACACTGACAAAATGTGTTTGACCAATCTTAGTGACAGATTTTTTTCAAACATTCACATGTTGCTTTCATCGTCAATAAATGGAAGTAAAAGCTTTTGGCCCGTAGTCATTTTCACAAAATTAAATGAAGACGTAAAATATATGTTATTTTTTATCATTAAAAAAAAAATCATGTTCATTATTGATGAAGTTGAGAAAAAGATGTGAACCATTTTTTGAGATATGTTTTTGTGTCTTCAAACAGCAGATGCTAACATGTATCTGAAACTATGTGACCTCAAAGCAGGTCAATGTTTCTCCTTTAGCTTAAAGTTATAAAAGCCTCTCTTTAAAAAGCACAGTTTTAGGTTATTTTGTGTAATTCTACAACAATAGAACTGCAGCATCTACACTTCTGATAGCAGTATGTGAGAAGCATTAACATTAAACATCATACCTTGAGTGAGTTGCCAGGATGTATCCTCAGAAGTTGGCCGAATATCAAATGTCTCAATTTCCTCATTGAAAAGCACAAAAGCTCGTCAGTGTGTCACTCTC
Organism: Thalassoma bifasciatum; assembly: GCA_008086565.1. Taxonomy (NCBI): domain Eukaryota; kingdom Metazoa; phylum Chordata; class Actinopteri; order Labriformes; family Labridae; genus Thalassoma; species Thalassoma bifasciatum. The sequence goes on along the minus strand of RPOG01000159.1, from coordinate 333,619 downwards.
ACTCGCTCATTTTGCTTCTGAAAGTCTCTCCCTCTCTCTCTCTCTCTCTCTCTCTCTCTCTCTCTCTCTGTAAAGACCACAGCCTCCCCAGGGGGGCTCCACACAGTTTACTGTAACAGATAAAAGTTTGTCTGTTTGTTTCTGTCCCTGTGTGTTGCCCCTGTGACAAATTATGTGAAAGGTGAAACAGAAATGACCCCAACTGCTAGTAAAGAATTCATCAAGTTCACTTAGATCTACTTTATTCCAATTGTTCGAGGAATAAAGTGGATCAATTCAGTACAGATTAAGTATTTGGGATCAAATATGTACAAAAAAGTCAATTTTTTTCTTATTTATTTATTCATTTTAAATACCCATATATTCATGCAGTGCAACTTAAAATAGCATTTAACAATCTGAATATACCGAAACCTTTAGTAGATAAAAGAGTTCGTACTGTATGGACTGTCGGGTGTGCATGTAAAGTGGTTTCACTTCAGCTGAGCACTGGGTTCTCATGTTAAAGAGGTTTTCATGACAAACCTCTCAGTTCCTCTGGTGGTTCAGAACTCTGCTCTGGTGACGTTGACTGAACTGTGCAGTTCACGTTCTAACCACAGGACGGACTAAAGGGCTGGTTAAAACTGAAACGGAAGTAGGGCACATGCATGCAGGGCTCAAAGGTGGTTAGGCATATTTTCATCCACATTTGAGCCAACTGTGGAATTAAAAACAAGCTAAAAGTGTAACAAAAATATACAAAACAATTGTATTAAAAAAGTGAAACTTGTATTTTTAATATATTGAGCACACACGGGGTGGAATATTTCAAGCTTGTTCCTATTATTTGTGATTGCTAAGGCTTACAGTTAAAAAAAAAAAGGATGTCATAAAATTAAGATAATTTGAAAATGGCAGAAAGTATCGTTTATCCTGCTACTTTAATTTTCTAGCAGGACTTGACTCCTGTCCACAGTGCCAAAAGTTCCAAGGTTGGTTGAAAGACCATGATATAATACTATGCTTGATTGGTCAACAAACTCTCAAAACCTGTCAGGAATCTTTGAGGTATTTTTCAAAGATGATAAAACCAATAGAAGATTTTTAACAAAGATGTGTTGGCAAAAAGATTTAGAACACTTGATATATTTATGAAGATAACATTGTTTTGTTGAATTAACCATAAACGTTCCTGAAAAACAAATGAAATATCTACAAAGTCGTCGTTGTGTCATGATGTTCCATATATCCTAGAGTTTAACCATCATACAGAGATTTGGGTCATTTTCCATAAAAAGGGATCTTAAAAATTATGGAACAGGTCACTTGAGTTAGGACCTCAACAGCATCCAGCGAATTTAGGTCAGTTGTAAATAAACTAAACTAGTTCTACTGTACACATAAAGAAAAGCTGTTGGCTTGAGCTGCAGAAGTCATGGTATAACTTCAGTGTTGAAGTTCTCAGGATATTTGCTGACATTATGCCAGAGACACATGCTGCTGTAGCCACTGCAACAGGTGCACTGCAAACTAAATATTAAAGTTTAAAGTATTAAAACAGAAGGACTCTCTTCATATGATGTTTGTTGAGCTTGGAGCAACCATCTGCATGTTTCAGGCTTCTCTCATTTTCCTCTTGATTCAGGTCCTGTGAGTTTTCTGGCCAACCAATCACAGTAAAATCACCAGCTTTCACCAGCTTTTGAATCCATTGGAGCAGTGGGTAGAAGCCAAGTCCTGCTGGAAAAATCAGCATCTCCATAAAGCCTGTCAGCAGGAGGAAGCATGAAGTGCTCCGAGGTTTCCTGTTTTTGACCCTGGACCTCAGAAAACACAGTGGACCAAGAGCAGCAGATGACAGGACACCCCAAACCATCACTGACTGTGGAAACTCAATGACACTCGCTTTCTGAGCCTCCCCACTCTTCCTCCAGACTCTGTCCTTGATCCCAAATGTTAAGCTGTACTTTGGACCACTGTGCAACGGTCCAGTTCTTTTCCTCCTCAGCCCAGGTAAGACTCCTCTGATGCTGATTTAGGAGGGTTTTTCCTGATCATATCCAGGCTGCAGTTTGCCTTGCTGCTTGTGCATCCTCTGCCTCCTCTTTGACTCCTCTAACCACGTTTTTGCATGGTCACAACTAGGGATGCGAACCAGTTCCTGTTAAAAAAACATAACAAATGGTTCAACCCACTGACAATGTTTGCCTTTTTTCTGATGGATTCCCTTATTATTTTTTCACATGATGCCAGAGCAGCAGAACCTTATGCCCACTATTCTGGCCCAAAAAGCTTGGCGTAGCATATAAGGACAATTTTCTAAGAAATCTGTGATACAGAAATATATGTTACCTCCCACAAGAGATTCTAATTCCATTCATTCAACATGTTATACATCCCCAAATGTACCAAGAGCGATATGGAAAACAAAGCACTGGCCTGATGGTAAGGTATACAAGAAATTACATTGACATGCTTTGCTTAGCACACATGGTTATAACTTCAGTTTTAAAATAAATTTTTGACTTTCATTACATAAACATATCACAATAAAATTTAAAAAAAAACAACTTAAAACTATAACATGTCAAAATACCCACAGGTTAGTGTTTTCTAAACAGGAAGTGCAGACCCATGGCCGACTTTGGCATAACTAGGGCAAGCTCAAGTTTCCAAACAACTTCAACCATTGCTCAGTGGCCTGTGCCACGCAATGACATACAAAAAAACAAAACATCACCATCTGACGTGCGATTTTTACTCATTTTTATTCATTTACACCTCGAGAAATCTTAACCCATTGACCAATTTTATAATCATTCTCTTAAATTCAACAAAATGTTATTGACACATAAATCTTATAAAACTACTTTTTGTGTGGAGAAAATTCACAGGAAGAATTGATAGGAAAATCAGTATAGAATCTGATTGATAAGCAAAATCAATAAGGGCTTTGGGATCAAGAAAATCTTATCAATGCCCACCCCAGGTCACAACCTTCCTTTCTTAACTACCTGTCCTTCCTTATAAACATCTTTTGTTTATATCACAAAACAATAGATACATTTTGCTCGTCCTCATAGTCATTTTTAATCAAATGCATGTTTACTTTCCATGGGTGAGATCACCAGCCTGTGTGCTCGTTGCTGTTCCACAATGTGAACACTAGAGGGCATAGAAAGATGTGTTTTAAACCGTTTATGTCCTCACCATTGTCCTCATATGAAGAAAGAAACAACCTTCACTCACACAAGGGTTCAATTCTTAACTTCAGAGCTAACTTCATGCTGATAAAGTGTCCTGTACCAAGAGTCAGGTGCAAGAATGAAACCCGGCTTGAGGTACATGTAACAGACCTGAAAATGCTTTGCCACCTTCTCTCTAAACTCTCACCATTTCCATGAATGGCTAACCCTTACAGCGACCTCAGAAATATAAGAATGATTCAGTCGGGTGTTGAGATTTGGGGGTTTTTCATCACGTCATACTTGTGTGTCTCTATCTGCTGCAGAGCGGATGTGAATACAAAGTCTGCCACACTGAAGGAAAGAAAAAAACTCAAGCTGATGTGCGGTCAATCTATCAAAGAGCAACAATAGTCTGGTTTTTCACACCATAGAGAGGAGCTAACCAGCTCTTTCCTTTTCTCAGCGCACTGGGAAGGGAATCCACCTCCTCTTCTCCATGGATGGGAACTCAAAAACAATGTGTCCTTGAGTTATCTTGCATTTATTATGACCTTTTGTTTCTGTTTGCATGCTGGATTATGATTACATGATATAAAATGAATCTTGTGAGGAAGGTATCAGTGCAGGCTGTAAGTGCAGGGAACAATAAATCTTGCAGCACCGGAAGTGTTTGTTTCCTATGGGACGCTTTATACAACACGCAATGTGGGGATATTACTCTCTGGGCAACACTTCACAGGTTTTTGTTTGGACCACCTGTGCTGTGCTGTAGCTCTCTGAACACACACACACACATACATAAACACTCACACACAGGGAGGCTGCAGGTGCACGGCGAGTGTTATTGAGTGCGTCCTGGTTACTAACTGCTCTTTCTCTTTATGCTCCCTTCTCCTGGTTTTCCATCAGCCTCTTGTTTTCTTCCCAGGGCTTGGCGGATGCTTGTGTACAGCTCTGTCGGGGTCCCCAGACATTGCATCCTGCCTGCAGGAGGGTCATAAGTGGCCCCACAGGATAACCTGAACAACGGTGGGAAAGACCGGGAGCGTGGGTCTCCTTTCAACCACCTCTTTGCCAAAAGTACCCACACTGCCAGTGAGCACTTTCAACCCCTGTGTCAAGGTGTAGGAAAATTTGACATTTGCAACCTGAGACACGGATTTCTTTGAGGAGACTCACTTCAAAGCTCTAATTTAAGGAAGCACACACACATATTATGTCACAGACACACACGTTCTTCAATTTTCATCCCCCTCTGCATCACAGGGGGGCCCCTCTTTGACTTCCTGTCTGTGTGGGAACTGTATCTGTCCTCCGTCACACAGGGGGAAGGCTTCACTCCTGCATTAGCTTTTGAGGAGACAAAGTGATTGTCAATAAACAACAAACAATTGAAGTCCTGCCAGCACATCTGCACTGCAAATTATTCAGCACTGCCACAACACATAAAAACGTTCTGGAAGAGACAACCACCAATGAAACTACAACTCCTCATACAGCAACACATCTTTGGGCCCATTTTCATGCAGAAAAACTAGATTTTATTTTTTTCTGCACTAACATGCATTCTTTGAAACAGAAAAACCATCTTCACCACACTTCTTTAATACTGAGTCAATTTTAAAGGTAGGGTCTGCAAGAATATGATTGTCCTGTGACATCTATTAGTTGAAATGAAGAATACAAATGTAGTTTTTTTTTTTTTTTTGCATATATTCAGTATATCACTCATTGTTTTGTTTCGGGAAGTGTTTTGATTAATAAATGGACATTTTCTTCTCCTTTTAACACTTGGGAATACTTATAAGGGCCCACTAAAAGCAAGAATTAAGACGGGAGGAAACAACTGTAGACAAACTTGAAGCACAAAGTGCTTCAAGTTTGTCTGGCTGCAGGTGCTGCTATTTAGAGCCAGACAAAGTTACCTTATTTATTTATTTATTAAATAATGTAACCACAAGTAATAGATAAATGTCAAAAAATATTGTTCAACACTCTATATTCTGCATTTTCCGTGCTAATTATTCACTAAGAGTTGGGTCTCAGATCTTGTTCGATTGTCCTCATATATACAGACCAGAGGTTGCTGCTTATTTACTACATTTATTTAATTACACTTCAGGCTCAGCGCTTTTGTAACATAATCAACCAGATACTGCATTTTGGGGCATGGTCACATATTGGATTGTGATAAACCTTCTGGTTTGTTCTACCCTTAAGGACAAAGAGCAGAAAGGTCCGGTTGAGTGTCCAAGTGTTCCCTCCCCTTCGATTCACTATATTTACAGGTAATTCCACTTGCTTTAAGAGAAGTTATCATCATATATAGTGTTTTTATTTCTTGTTCAGGCCTCCTTTTGTTCACTGTGCATCTTCCCTGAGATGCTCATAGTTTTATGAGCTTTATTTTCTTCCATTAGCCATCAGACATTTAAGAACTGCGGACGAATTCATATGGCATATCTTAGGTGTATTTCAATGTTTCCAAGCAAGAATACTGCCTCAAAATATGTGGTAAATTCCCCCTTTGTTTGTTGATTTTCATATCAATTTTGCTATGATCCATAACGGGGGTTCATGACAAACTTCTATAGATACCTGCAGGACTCTTTCAGGCTGTGAGTCCTTGCAGCTGCTCTAGAGGCGAGTTTCTCTGAGGTAAACATGGCTTTGGGAAAGCCCCTCATTATTGTGCTCCCGGATGAGGTTCCTCACTCCTCCAGTGTTTACGGTGGAAATAACTCAGTGCCAGCATGCAGGTGCTTCCTCAAGCACTCTTTACTTTTCCAGAAGATTTCAGGATTGGATTTTCATCACTGAATCAAACGTTAATGCTACAGAAAACCACTCCCAGATAGCAAACTGCACCAAATGCATCAGAATCATTTTTGTATTTTAGGATTAGAGTCGTGACTTGTTCCTGCCTCAGTAAGGAAGCTTTGGTACCTCCTCACTGACACCAATTATATATAGTGTGTCACATGACCTCAGGAGACCACAGAGGAAGAGTGTGAGAGGGACATCCATCAGCTCTGGGTAATGGGGTTCACAGCAGAGAGTGAATGAAATCTCAACAGACAGACTCACTCATTCACTGGAACTGCACATCCAAGTTGATGCATGTTATTAACCTGAGATTTAAAAGTTATATGCCCTCAGCTGTGGCTCTTTCTGAGCATGTGATGTTATACTAAAAAACTGAAACAGAGTTTTTATTTCAGGATCAAAGCTTTTCTCTCCAAATAAAGTCTCTAAGATTGTGAATGATGCAGACTTAAAGGCTCTTTGAGGACTTAATGAGTGATCTTGGAGTAGCCTCACTTTTGTTAATTTGCCTGTGCATAACTTAAAATTTCAGCACCAAAACTGTAATCCCTAAATGTTATGTTTCAGCTTCTAGAGTTGGGTTGGGTTGTACTTGAAGAAGATGAATACATTTACGGCACAACACTGCCGGGCAACAAAGTGTAGCAGCTAAAATGACATCTGTCCTTTTTCTTCTCCAGTGGTCTGTTCAAACCTGAGAGTCTATCTTTAAAATGAAGAGCGAGGTTACGTTCGCTCCTTGATGAGGTTGAAGCTTTGCATCCTGGAGAAAGTTGTCTTGAATAAAGAAAAGTAGAGTGAAAAAAGGTCTGCTCTCCAAAACAAATGAACATCTTGGCAATAGTCAGGTCCTCACAACAGTGCTGTCTCATCCATGATGTTGGTTTTCATTCTCCTAAGAAAGACGCTATAAGTACACTCTGTCTTCTCTGCTACTTTAAATTTTAGGACAAAGATAAAGCAGTCATGATGGTTTAGAGTACAAGTTTTTATTTCAATTGTAAGTCCGACAAAAGAAAGCATGTAAGTACATTTAATATCAGAGAAAAGATATACAGTACATTCAGCAAAGCTTCCCCCTCTGTAACACAGAGTATAATGTATTTGTTACTCATAAACAATGTTCATTGGTCTAAAATACAGAACAATAGGAGAGCCTGTCGTGATACATGAAACCCTGCCAGGACTGTCTTCACTTTCCAATGCTGTTTGTAATCTGCTACAGCAATCATTAAAGCTATTGTAACTAAATGGAAGTTTGAAAATGCTTACAGTGATGATATCCATCATCTAATTTCCTCCTTTGGATCAGCGATGAGAAAAATATTTTCTGCACAATATGACCAGCATTTTCAGAAATACAATATTAGCTAGAAAAATAAATAACTTTGGACCAAAAGTCTTCAAATAATACTTTTGATAAGATAAATACATTCATAAAGTGGCTCAGTCCTGCAAAAGCAGCACAGAAAGTGTAAATACACTTTAATTTAAATGAAACCTACAGGATATGGAGCTGCATTATATAGCCGATACTCTAAGACTCAAAGTGCATAAAAATAAGTCTCATGTTGATTATAAAGGGCTACTTAAAATATATACATTCAAGTATTTAAGATTCCTTTTTCATACATGTGTATGATCAGTACTTTTTGTGCTTGTGAAAGATATCAGCATTACAAATGCTAAAGAAAGTGCTTGTGTCTCTGCAGTGCTACGACTCAAAATCATACAACAGGAGGGAAATCTACCCGGATCTGTTTTTGTCTTTGCTTTACAGCTGGTGTTATGTTTTGAAACTTGTAGCATAAAATAATAAAAGTCATTGTTCATAACATTAAGTCTTCCAGAGTCGTGCAGATTCGTGCAGAGTCGTTCAGTCTCATGCTCTGAACTTCTGCACACTGTGTGACTCAAGGCTGGAAGCTTCTTCTTGGCTATTAAATTCTGTCTCTGAATCTTCAACGTCAGCATAAGCACCTTCCTCAGATTCTTCGTTCCCTCTTTTGATCAAATCCAGAGGCATCAGTGCTGTTTTAGCTGTTTTTGTAGCTGCCTCTTGAGTTTTCGTCTTTCTTGGGACAAATTCTTTCTCCTCATCATCTGCTTCGTCCTCAGGTTCCTCTGAATCTTCCTCCGCCTCATCTTCTCCATCTGCTGAATCTCCTTGGTTCCCCTGCCAGCCCTCGGTGGATGTTTTAGTGTCCTCTTCTGTTTTGGAGGCTTCAGTATCTTCATTATTGCAGTGGTTTCCATTTGGGATGCTGATGCATTCACATAGGGTCACACTAGCACCAGCCTCTTCATCACCATCCGCTGGCTCATTTTGGATTTCTGGTTCCTCCTCCTTTTCGTCCACTTCTGGTTTCAGCTCCACTACATCATCCGGGCCTTCTGTTTCAGCGTTTGTCTCTCGATGATCGCTTTCTTCACACTCTTGTTCAGGTTTGTCTGGGGATTCCTCCCTTTCGTTTTCTGTTATTTCAGGCTCTCCTGACTCTTCCTGTGCTGTTTCTCCCTCTTCAATCTCATCGCCTGATGTTGCAGACTCTGCACAGTCTTCTCCTGACTCTCCATCCTCTTCATCATCAGCAGACTCGTCCTCTGATACCCCTCCTGCATCATCATTTGTAACTAAACCCTCCTCTCCTTCCTCTCCCGCCGTCTCTTTTGCATCTGTTGTTGCATTGTGTTCAGATTCGTTTTCGTCTGTGGCTGATTCGTCGTCATCGTTGTCATTGTCGTAAGGTGATTCATTTTCAGATGCAGCTTGGGAGCCGTCTTCTTTGACAGATTCGGGATCAGCTGGTTCCCTTGCATCGGTGGTTGTCTCAGCCTCGTCGTGCTTTGTGTCATCTTCATCAGAGGATACGGCTTTGTCTTCAATGGCAGCCTCCTCCTCATTTGGTTCTTCTGATGGTGCAGTATCCTCCACGTCATTAGATGCTGCTGCTTCAGCTTCAGATTCATGTTCACTTTTTTTTTCTGCATCTTCTCCCCCAGACTCAGGTTCAGTCTCCTGAACTTCACCAGCTTCCTCTTTCATTTCATCCTCACTTGTGGCAGCAATCTCTTTATCTCCAGCAGCCTCGTCTTCAGTCGCCCCTTCTTCTTGAGCCTCCTCTTCTTCCTCTGAAGCATCAGCACCTGTGTCCTCTGCAGCTTCTTCTTCTTCTTCATCATCATTAGATTCGTGCTCAGTTGTAGCACCTCCAGCTTCACCATCACTGGTGGCTGCAATCTCCTTCTCTGCAGCTGTCTCATCTTCGGTTGTTGCCTTCTCAGTTGTTTCTATTCCACCAGATTCAGACTCATCTTCACAGGTGTCTTTCACAGCTTCTTCTTCTTCTTCCTCTTCTTCTTCCTCTCCGCCTTTCTCTTCTTCTTTTTCTTCCTCTTCAGATTCGTGGTCAGATGTAGCTGTGGCTTCACCGTCATCTTCTGCACTGCCACCTTCACATTCATCTTCATTGGTGGCTGAAATTTCCTGATCTTTAGTTGTCTCATCCTCAGTTGTTGCAAGTTCAGATAGTTCTTTTCCATCTGTCTCCGACTCTTCAGCTCCGGTGTCCTTTACAACTTCTTCTTCAGATTCTTGTCCAGTTGTAGCTCCATCTGCAGCCTCCTCTGCTTTGCTGGTCTCATCTTCACTGGCTGCTGTGACCTCCCTCTCTTCTGCCATCTCATCTTCTGTCGTTGCTTTCTCTGTTGTTTCAGCAACATCTTCTTCTGACTCATCAGCACCAGATTTTTCCGCAGCTTCCTCTTCACCAGATTCATTTCCAGTTGTAGCATCCTCCTCTGCTTCTCTGGCCTCATCCTCACCTGTAGCAGCCTTCTCTTCATCTGCAGCTGTGTCATCTTCAGCTGTTTCTGGCCCTGATTCATCAGCGCCAGTGTCTTCTTCAGCTACCTCTTCCCCAGATTCAATTCCAGTTGTAGCCCCCTCTGCTTCTCCAGCCTCATCTTCACCGGCTGCTGTGACTTCCTTTTCCTCTGCTATTTCATCTTCAGTTGTTGCTTTCTCAGTTGTTTCTGCATCATCTTCCTCTGACTCATCAGCACCAGTGTCCTCTGCAGCTTCTTCTTCGCCAGATTCATTTCCAGTTGTTGCCCCCTCCACTTCTCTGGCCTCATCTGCGCTAGTAGCACGCACTTCCTTCTCTTCAGCTATGTCATCTTCACTTGTTGCATTCTTAATTGTTTCAGCATCATCGTCTTCTGACTCATCAGCATTGGTCTCTTCCAGGACTTCATCTTCTTCAGATTTAACCATTGTAACAGCTTCCTCTGCCTCTCCAGCCTCATCACCGCTGGTAGCACTGATTTCCTTATCTGCAGTCATGTCAGATTCAGTTGTTTCTGCACCATCTGCTTCTGACTCATCAGCACCAGTGTCTTCTGCAGCCTCCGCTTCATCAGATTCATGCTCTGTTGTTGCTCCTACTGCACTGGTTTCTGCAGCCTCATCTTCACTGGCTGCAGACACCTCTTTTTCTTCCGCTATTTCATCTTCGGTTGTTGCCTTCTCAGTTGTTTCTGCATCATCTTCCTCAGACTTATCAGCAACATTGTCTTCTACAGCTTCATCTTCGCCAGATTCATTTTCAGTGGGGGCTTTGTCCTCAGCCCCCTCTTCTTCAAGAGCCTCATCTGCACTGGAAGCAGGAATCTCTTTATCTGCAGTCATGTCATCTTCAGTTGTTGCTGCCTCAGTTGTTTCCATACCATCTGCACCAGTTTCCTCGTCACCAGATTCTTTCCCTGTTGTAGCTTCCTCTGCTTCTCCGGCCTCATCAGCACTGGTTGCACTAATCTCCTTATCTGCAGTTGTGTCGTCTTCAGTTGTTTCATTGTCACCTTCTCCTGACTCATCTTGGCCGCTACCTTCAGCGTCTTCTCCACCAGATTCATTTTGGGTTGCAGCTCCTTCTACACTCTTATCTTCAGCCTCATCTTTATTTGCTGCAAAAATCTCCCTTTCTTCTTCCATGTCATCTTCAGTTGTCTCCTTCTCTGTTGTTTCCATACAATCTTCATCAGACTCATTGGCACAGCTGTCCTCACCAGCTTCTTCGTTGGATTTATTGTCAGTAATGGCACTTTCTGCAGCTTCTTCTTCTCTGGTTTCATCTGCACTGGTAGCACTGATCTCCCTATCTGCTGGTATATCATCCTCAGTTGTTGCTGCTTCAGATGTTTCCATGCCATCTGCGGTGGACTCGTCAGCACCAGTATCTCCTGCTTCTTCTTCTTCTTCTTCTTCTTCTTCTTCAGATTCATGCTCTGTTGTAACCCCCTCTTCTTCTCTGGCCTCTTCAGCACTGGTAGCAGCAATCTCCTTATCTACAAATGTGTCGTCTTCAGTTGTTGCGGCCTCGGTTGTTTCCATGCCATCTGTTCCTGACTCATCTGCACCTGTGTCTTCAGCAGCTTTCTCTTCGATAGATTCATTTCCAGTTGTAGCCCCCTCTATTTCTCTGGCCTCATCTTCACTGGCAGTTGCAACCTCTTTCTCTTCAGCCATCTCATCTTCAGTTGTTGCTTTCTCAGTAGTCTCTGCACAGTCTTCATCAGACTCCTCTGCACCTTTTTCTGTAGCTTCCTCCTCACCAGATTCATTTCCAGTTGTCGCTTCCTCTCCAGGCCCTTCTCTGGCCTCATCTCCACTTGCAGCAGCGACTTCATTTTCTGCAGTGCTTTTATCTTCTGCAGCTTCTTCTTCTTCAACTCTTGCTGCTTCTGCCATCTCTCCTACAGATTCATCTCCACTCATGGCATCCATCTCTTTTTCTGTAGCAGTCTCACCCTCTGTGGTTGCTGCTGGAGTTGATTCTTCATCGCTAGTGACGGGAGTCACATCTTCATCGTCCACTGCCCTTGCTTTCACAGCTTCCTCTTCCTCAGCACTCTCTACCTTGGATTCCTCTTCACCTTCAATCTCTTTTGAAGATTCTTCAGCTGCGGCCACAGACTCTAGAGCAATGCTTGACTCTTCCTCAGCAGCCTCCTCTCCTTCAGACGCCTTTTCACTTGTTGCGATGCCGGTCTCTTCTGCATCTTCATCTTCAGCTGCCTCACCTTCATTTGTGTTATCAGTTTCCTTTTCAAGTCCACCTTCAGTGATGGCGTCTTGTTTATCAGATACGGCTTCATTGTCCTCTGCTGTTTCTTCTTCATTTGTGGTTGCATGCAAGTTTTCTGCGGGCTCCTCGTCAATGGTGGCAGGAGCCTCACTCAGGTCCTCGACTGCCTCTGCTTCCTCTTCTTCATCAGATTTACAAACATCCTCTGCAGCATTTTCAACTTCTACAGGAATTTCCTTTGACTCATCTTCACACTCAATGTCAGCCGTCTCGTGCTCAGATGGTGGTTTTTCAGGTGGTTCATTTGCTGATTCCTCAGCTGCGATTGAGGCAGGCTCTTCTTCATCATCAGGTGCCTCCTCTTTTTCAGCTGTCTCTGCTGTGGAGGCTTCAGCAGCCTCTTCCTCCATTTCATCTTCACCGCTTTTAGCCACATCCTCTTCATGCTCTACTGCTTCTGCTTCCACAGCCTCATCTTCCTCCAATTCATGGTCAGCTCTTGCAGCTTCATCTTCAGCAGTGTCTTCTTTTAAATCTTCTGCATCTTCCTCTGCTGGTTCCTCAACCTGCTCCTTTGACTCAGCAGCTGCAGCTGAGCTGTCATTCTCGTCTACAGACTCATCTGCAGTTGTGGCAGCAACCTCCACCTCCTCCTCCTCCTCAGCATCTGCATCCTCTTGAGGGGCTTCTTCTTTGTCAGACTGCTCGGCTGAGGTTGCCACAGCAGAAACTTTGGTTACAGCTTCCTCTTCCTGTATTTCTTCTTCTTTTGTGGCTGCATTCTTTTCCTCCTCATCAACCGTCTCTGTTTCCACAGCCTCATCTTTGTCAGACTTGTCTTCAGCTGTGGCTTCGCCGGCTACCTCAGCAGTGTCCTCCTGAGACTCGTCAGCCTCTTTTGCTGTAATTTCAACCTGACTCTCATCGCATTTGTCACATGTGGTGTCAGCATCAATGTCCTCAGTTGGCTCTGCATGATCATTCTCTGTTTTAGTTTTTTCATGATCATTTAGTTCAGCAACAGCCTCTTCAGTGAGGTCTTTGATAGTGTCTGTGTCCTCTGCGACTTCCGCGTCTTCATCTTGACAAGCATCATGAGCATCTTTTTCAGCTTCTGCACCTGCAAGATCACACTCAGTCTCAAACTGTACTCCATCCTCTTCTACTGCTCTCACAGCGTCACAAATCACTTTTTCGACAAGGCTTTCTGCGACCTTTGTGTCACTTTCATCTTCACAGTCCATTGCCTGTCCCTCTGGAGCTTCAGTCTTCATCAATAAAATCCTCTTCAGGTCAAATTCCAATGCGACAGGTGCAGTACTCTTAATCTCAGGATCTGGCCTGGATGCCATTTTCTTCTTTATGCATGTTTCACATGGACAGTAATCATCGTTTTCACTGCGCTGGTCACTGAAGGATGTCCCTGTTGCTGAGTCGTAACTCTTTTCTGCTTGTGGGTCGATGGATTGTTTGAGCATGACCTTTAGCCGCCGTCTTCTCTCCTCAGTTTGAGTCGTCGAAGCACGAGTCATTGCTTCTTTAGGAGGTCTTGGTAGGCCTGCTCGACCTTGAATCTTCCTCAGCTCTCTGTTTATACTTGTTTGGATTCTTCTGTGGACTTCAACTTTGAGTTCACTTATCATCATGTCCAGTTGCTCATTATCATCCAAGTTCCAGCGGACTTTGAACTCATTCATTGCATTGATATAATGAGTCATGAACTGCTTTTCTATCTTTGTAAGCAAATGTAAGACCCAAACTGGATCAGGATCTTGAGAAACCCTTTTGGCTAACTGTGGTCTTTTAACCGGGTGAGGAGAGCTGGACATTATATTCTCCTGGATTTCCACCTCCTCTGGAAGTTTTGGGCTGGTGCTCTCATGTCCTGAGCTCGGCGGTGTTTCAGGAATTTCTCTCGGACTATCATTGCTTCTGATGGTTTCATCTGTTGCAGGTCCGTCATCATTTTGTTTCTCCTCGCATGTCTTCTCCCCTTCGTTGCCACATGTACATTTAGCATCCTCATCTGCTTCTTCTTCGACTTCTTGCACTTTGTTCAACACATCTGCACTTGTATGTGGTTTGGATGCATCCCCATTCGCACCGTCGCTACTCTTCCCAGAACCTGTGGAGCCGCTGTTGACATCCACACCAGAGGATGAAGTGTGGTTGAAATCCCCATCCACAGATTGGTGCTCATTCTTCCTCAACACATGTTGATGCTCTGGAGGATCACAAAGCCAGAGTGACTTCAGGATGTTCATAAGCTCTTGGTATCTTTCATCATTTTCATTTGCGTTTTCAGGATTGTGGTCGATCAGCTGCAGCTTCACCAGGCAATCCAGAAGACCTCGTGCTGAAGTGCTGAGTTTACGCCCATATACCTGAGAGATTTCTGGTAAACTGTTACACCTGTCTAGCTTTGGACTTAGGAGTACTTTCATCACCTGAACAGAGGAGCTGTATATTTTTGTGGCGTCATCTCTCTCAGGATGGGTGTTATCTGCATCTGACGCCACTTTGTCATCATCAGCTGCACAGTTCATCTCTTCTTCAACATTTGTGCTGTCTATTTTCTCACCCTCTGCAGGTTTTGCACTGTTTTCATTATCCTCCGTTCGAGAGACATCTTCTGCAGGATGGCAGCCTTTTGGACCATCACACATTTCTGGAAACTCCTCCACCTCATACATGTTACTGTCAGACGGTATCGTCTTTAGCCACTCATTCACAACCTCTGTTGGGGATGCATTTGGGAGACTTGATGGAACAAGTTCAAAGTCATCAGCATTTGTAGTCCTGTGTATGCATTTGCTGCTTTTGTCGCTTTTGCCCCCGGTGATGCTCCCACCGGTGTCTGCAGTGTTCAGTGGACCATTCCCTATCCTCTTGGACACGTTGTTGTCTCCGGCAGCAGGGGTCTCACAAACCTCTTTGATGATATCTGAACTGGATAGAGTCTGTGACATCTCACTCTCATGAGACTCTGTATGACTTATCACCTGGTTTAGTTGTTTTGCACTCCGACAGGTTTGTGAAGCAGCAGATTTTGGTTTGGATGGAACCTCACTAGCTGCAGTTTTTGAGTCTTTTCCACTTGATTTGCTTGTCTCAGTTGTACAGGTCCTCTCATTTGATGTGCCATGTTGCTCCTCCGCTGAATTCAAACTTGATGAGGGTTTACCCTGGTCTTTACTGTTTTCAGCTTCAGTAGAAACACCAGACCCTTCCTCTGCTGGAGCATCAACACCTGAAACATCAGTCCCTTTTGATTTACGGGATTTTGCAGAAAGATTTGACTTCACGGATAAGGAGCTCTGCGATCGTGCATCATTGTTCTTTTCTTTAGCGACTGAAATTGTTGACTTTTTCGACTGAGCTGATGCCTTGGACTTTGACGACATCCCAGTTGGTGCTCGATCTACAATTTCCTCCACTGTCACTGCCGGGACTTCAGATCTGCTTGACATTTCAGAGTGACTGGATCTCACTGACACAGGGCTGGTTGTTCTCTCCTTTTCTTGAGTACTTCCATCAGCAGGAGCGTCAGATGCTTTTGATTTCTTGGATGTGTTTGATTTTATCGATTGAGCTGAGGCAACACTTGGAGCGTCACCCCCACCATTGTTTTCACCTTCTCCATTGGGAGCTACTTCAGATTTATTGGATGCATTTGACTTCCCTGATTTGGCAGACACTATACTCCCTTCTGGTGCTTCATTATCCTCTTCTAAGTGTTCATCCGCAGTGTTGGCATCATCTTCAGTAGGTGCCTTTGATTTCTTTGATGCAGTTGAAACACGTGATATCACTGATTTGACCGAAGTAGCGCTTGGAGCTCTCTCCACTTCCTCTCCAGGGTTTTCCTCTAGAGCTTTTGATTTATCAGACTTTGCAGAAACATTTGACTTTGTTGATTTGGCTGATTTGGCTGATTTAGCTGACTGGCTGCTCAGTGGTCTCTGCTCTGTTTCCTCCCCATCAGGGATGTTACTTCCTGTTTTTGTCCTTGATGAAACTGAAATGTTTGATCTGCCTGATTTGGCTGATGTGCTACTTGGTCTCTCTTCATTATCTGTCTCCTCTTTGGGGTTACCAGCAGAAGCCTGAGAAACTGATTTTCCAGACATAGCACTTTTTACTCGTTCCACAGCTTCCTCAGGATTTGGAGTTTCCTCTTTAAATTTGACAGATTTAGTAGAAATGTGTGATCTGACTGACTTCATGGACATACAACTTGGTGCTCTCTCTTTTGTCTCCTCCTCAGCAACTTTCAAGTCATTGGATTTTGTGGATCTGTTCGACATCTCACTGCCTGCTCTCTCTGGAGTGTCATCTTGTTCTGCAAGAACTGATACTTTGGACTTGCTTGACTTTGCAGACTTGGCTGATTCTGTAGATTTGGCTGACATTGCACTTTGCGCTCTTTCTAGAGCTTCTTCTCCACTAGCTTGGACAGAGGAAAGTTCAGAAGAGTTGGATTTCTTAGATATTGCTGAGGCATGCGACTTTTCTGATTTGGCAGACAAGGCACTGGAGGCTCTTTCTGTAGTTCCGTCCTGCTTGGCCACATCATCGGTAGCACCAGAGGCTTTGGATTTTGTAGATCTTTCAGAAACTCCAGACTTTGAGGATTTGACAGATTTAGGTGTTGACACTCTTTCCTCAGCTTGCTCCTCGACAATTTCCTCAGCTGGGGCTTCAGAGCACTGGGACTTTTCTGATTTGGCAGAATGAGCTGACGGCTGAGACATTGCACTTTCTGCTCTATCTTCCTCTTCTTCATTATTTCCTTCATTCAGGGAGGAATCTGGTGGCTCTTTGGAACCACTGGACTTCACAGAGCCAGCTGACTCAGGCCTATTGGTGCTGTCCTCAACTGGATCTGCTGACTTTTTTGATCTGGCAGAAACATTTGATTTTACTGAATGGGCTGATTTTGAACTTTGAGGTCTGCTTTGGTTCTGCTCTTCATTCCCATTAGAACCGGGATTGGTTTTAGAACCAGCATCAGAGACTTTGGATTTCTGAGACACAGCTGAAACATTTGATTTGGCCGATCTGACAGACACACTACTAGGCGCCCTCTCTGGATCTTGCTCTTGATCATCTTCAGGTTCCTTTGACTTTGCAGATTTTGTAGATTTTGTTGACTTTGTAGTTTTGGATGACATGGCACTTGGTGTTCTCTCTTTAGCTTCCTCTTCACCATCTCCTCCATTGGTAGTTTTGTCTGAAGCTTCTGATTTAGCAGAAGCACACAACTTGGCTGATTTAGTTGATAGAGCACTCGGTGCTCTCTCTTTGGACTTTATGGACTCTCCAGAAACATGTGACTTTGCTGATTTTGCCGATAGGCAGCTTTGTGGTCTTTCCTCTGTTTCCTGCTCCTCCTCATCAGAACCCTCTAAACCTTTTTCTGCTGTTGCAACAGCAGACTTCTTTGATGAAGTCGAGACATTTGACATCTTTGACTGAGCTGACAGTGCTCTCTCTTCAGCCTCATCAGCAATTTCTTCTGTAACATCAGCACAATCCTCCAAAGGAACCTGAGACACTTTTGATCTCTTAGATGCCTTTGAAATATTTGATTTTGCTGATTTGCTTGATCTCACCGACAGGTTGCTTGGTGCTCTTTCTGCATCTTCATCCTGACCTGGTGTATCATCCTCAGTCTTGTTTGATTTTGCAGAATGAGCAGACGTCTCAGTTTTGGCAGACATGGCACTCTGAGCTCTCTCCTCTTCATCCTCTACCTCCTGAGCAGCAGATGCAGCATTCTCTGAGCCTTCTTTTGAGGCTTTTGACTTGACAGATTTTGCAGATTTTGCAGATGCTTGCGACTTCCCTGATTTCGCAGACATAGCACTCTGTGCACGTTCTTCAGTTTCCTCTATGGGATCCTCACCATCATCATCTGCAGGTACATCAGGAGCTTCATCACAACAAACCTCAGGAGCTTCTGATTTGTTTGACTTTGCTGATTTTGCAGAATGAGCGGACTTCTCAGTTTTGGCTGACATTGCACTCTGAGCTCTCTCCTCTACCTCCTCTTCATCCTCTACTTCCTGAGCAGCAGATGCAGCATTTTCAGAGCCTTCTTTTGAGGCCTTTGATGTGACAGATTTTGCAGATGCTTGCGACCTCCCTGATTTTGCAGACATAGCACTCTGTGCACGTTCTTCTGTTTCCTCATCAGGTACATCAGAAGCTTGATCACAACAAACTTCAGGAGTTTCTGATTTGTTTGATTTGTCGGCTGATGTAGCACTGAGTGATCTCTTTTCAGATGTTCTAGAGATTTCAGAGACATGTGATTTTGCCGATTGGGCTGACAGAGCACTTGGTGCTCTTTCCTCAGTTGGCTCAGTTTCATCGTCATCAATGGGTTTAACAGAACTTTCCTCTGCAGGAGCACCAGCAGACTTTTTTGATGATGCAGAAATGTGTGACCTATTTGAATGGGCTGACATTGCTCTCTCTTCAGGCTCAACATCATCAATGTTTTCTTCCATTATGTCAGCCTCATCCTCCAAAGGAACCTCGGACACTTTGGATCTCTTTGATGTCTTTGAAACATTTGATCGAGCTGATTTTCCTGACCGGATTGACTGGTTACTTGGCGCCCTTTCTGCTTCTTCATCCTGATCACCTGCGTTATCTTCAGCTGGTTCCTCAGTCTTGTTTGACTTTGCAGATTTTGCAGAATGAGCTGACTTCTCAGTTTTGGCTGACATGGCACTCTGGGATCTCTCCGGCTCAGGACTGGCACTGTCTTTGGCTGAAGCCTTTGATTTGCCAGATTTTGCGGATGCACATGACCTCTCTGATTTTGCTGATAAAGAACTTTGTGTTCTTGCAGGTGTTTCTTCCTCAGGATCACCTGTTTTTTCAGAACAAATTTCAGAAGCTTGTGATTTGCTAGATTTAGCAGAAACATGAGATTTAGCAGATTTAGTTGATAAAGCACTGGATGCTCTCTCACTGGACTTGGTTGACTTGCCGCTTAGTGGTCTTTCCTCTGTTTCCTCTTTGTCTCCTTCTTCTGGATCATCTAAATTTTCCCCTGCAGGAGCTTCATTAGAGCACTTTGACTTTTTGGATGATGCAGAATTATTTGACTTCTCTGAGTGCTCTGACTTTGGGGTCACAGGTCTCTCATCATTTGCATTCTCTTCAGCACAGTCTTCCACAGGAGCCTCAGAAGCTTTGGATCTTTTAGAAGTCTTTGAAACATTTGACTTCACTGAAGACACAGATCTGACTGATGCATTGCTTGGAGCCGCCTCTGCATTGTCATCACCGTTTCCCGTGTTATTTGACTTGGTAGATTTTGCAGATTTGGTTGACTTTGCCGTTTTTGAAGAGGCTGCACTCGGGGCTCTCTCTTCGGCTCCCTCTTCTCCATCTCCTTCATCAGGAATGTCAGAAGCTTTGTCAGAACAAATATCAGCAGCTTCTAATTTGTCTGATTTTGCAGAGATTTGTGATTTTGCTGACTTTACTGACAAAGCACTCTGTGCTCTCTCTTTGGACTTTGTGGACACTCCAGAAACATGTGACTTTGCTGATTTTGCTGACAGGCCGCTGGGTGCTCTTTCCTCAGTATGCTGTTTGTCGTTTTCATCATTTGGGCTGTCAGCACTGTCTTCAGGAAGGACTCGAGTTGAACACTTTGATCTGTTTGACTTTATAGAAATGCCTGACTGGAGTGACCGGATTGACATCGAACTAACCGATCTTCCTTCGGTCTCCCCTTCAGCCACGACTTCCTCTGTAGCATCGTCACAGGTCTCAGAAGGAGCTGCAGAACCTTCTGATTTACTTGATATTTCCGAAGCATTTGACTTTGCAGATTTAGCCGATGTATTTGACTTTGCAGATTTAGCTGATGTATTTGACGCATTGCTTGGAGCTCTGTCTTCATTTTCTGTGGGCGTCCCTGTATTTTCTTCGAGGTGCTTGGATGTACTTGATTTGGCAGAAATGTCTGAATGTACAGATTTGGCTGACATTGCACTTGGTACCCGGTCATCTTCATTTACATTTCCTTGTTCTGAAACATCACGGCCCCCTGACATGCAGCTTGGCGATCTCTCACTGGCATCATCCTCTTTTTTTGCAGAAACTTCAGAAGTCTTTGATTTTGCAGATGCCGCCGAGACGGTTGACTTTGCACTCTCTGGTCTTTCCGTAATGTCTTCATCTCCATTTTCCTCAGCCTTGGCTTCAGACTTTTTCGACTTCCCAGATATTGCAGACGAGGACTTACATGATTTCTCTGACACCACGCTTGGTGTCCTCACTTCTGTTTCATCAGGGTTTTCATCCCCTGTTGTTTCCTCAGCGTCATCTCTATTATTCTCAGGATTCTCTTCAGTTTGCTCTTCATCATTTCCATCCCCATTGCTGTCAGGATTTTGCTCAGGGATTTCTGGTGATTTGGATTTGCTTGATCTAACAGATGTATTTGACGTCTTTGATTTGGTTGATAGTTTGCTTTGTGGCCTCTCTTCAGCATCCCCGCTTCCTTCTCCATGCACATCAGATGCATTGGATTTAGCCGACAAAGCACTGCCTACTCTCTCCTCTTCTTCACCTGCGGCATTCTGTTGAACTTCTTCAGAGTATTTTGACTTCCTTGATGTTGCCGTTGCATCTGACTTGACTGACTTTGCAGACATGGCACTTGATGCCCTTTCACTTTCATTGTCTGAAGCTTGATCCTCCTCATCTGCTTTATCAGAAACTTTTGAATGTTTGGATTTGTTTGATTTTTCTGATGTTTTTGACTTCACCGATGAATTTGACTTTGTGGATTTCACTGATTTGGTACTCAGGGCTCTTTCCACCTCGTCTCCACTGTCAGCTTTATGTGATGTTGTTTCTGACAAAGCTCTTGCGTCTTCTTCTTGTACTTCATCGGTATGTTCAGTGTTTGGGGTTATAGACTTTGCAGATTTTGTTGACATGGCACTAGATGCTCTCTTTTCAGCATCTTCCTCTGCATTAGATTTTAAAGACGTAACACTTGGCACTCTCTCTCCACATTCTTCCCCTTCTTCTCCCTCCAAAAATTCTGCAATAGTTAGCAGCTCTGGTGTTGCACCTTTCTCCTCTGGATTTTCTTGAGACTGAGATTCAATGGTTGCTGATTTTGCAGAAATATTTGACTTGACAGACTGCGAGCTTTGAGCTCTTTCTGAGTTGTTTTCCTCCTCTGGATTGGCAACGCTTTCCTGTGTTAGTGTCCCATCCTCAGTTTCCTCCTCCTCTTGTTCTTTATTTGGAGAGGAGACACCTGATCCTTTTGATTTAGCCGACATTGAACTTAAGACTCTTTCTTCTACAACCTCTTCCTCTGGTTCTTGTTCTTCAGCTGCCACTTCTTCCGATTTCCCTGACTTCTTCGACATGCTACTTAATGGCCTTTCTTGCTCGTTTAAGTCATCATGTGTTTGTAACTCTTCTGCTGTAACATCAGATTTAGATTTTGTGGAGGCATTTGAATGAACTGACATGGCACTTTTGGGTCTTTTCTCCTCTACGTCCTCAGACTTATTTGATCTGCCACTGGCATTTGATTTCACAGACATGGCACTTGATTGATCTTGTTGTATCTCATGTTCTTCTTCAGCCTCTTCTTTTTTATCAACCTCAGGATCACTGGAAGCTCCACAACTACAAGACTTTTTGGATTTTCTTGACTTGCCTGAGCTCCCCGAGGCATTTGATGCTTTATCTGTTGGGCTCAGGGATGAATGATGCGAAGGAGATGCTGCATCAATCTCAGCTTTACTGGCCTGAGAACATGCTCTTGTGAGATCATCCTCATCATTCTGATCTTCTTTTAGGTCAGCTAACACTTCAGAGGAAGCAGAGGGAGCGGATCCTTTCCGTTCTTCTAGCTCTGATGTTTCAGCAGCTTCTTCATTGGCCAGATCATTTTGGGGACTATCAGCTGTTGGGGATTGCGTCTTGCTTTTTGGTGAGTGTGTCTCACTCCTGATGGAGCAGTACTCTACCGTTTCAGCTGCCTCAATTGTCTCCTTCACACAAGTCTCTCCTCCTGTGTTGTCTTCGCTAGACCTGGAGGTAGTCTGCCTTTCCACCACCGTCTTCCTAGCGACGACTGTATGAGAAGAAGCACTTGAGCTTGACGTCCGAATGCGCCGGCTTGATCCAGGTTTCCCTTTCATGTTTTTCCAGATGTCATAATCCTGACAGTGACTGCAGCACTGAGGACAGTGAGCCTCCTCTATGTGTCTCTGGAAGTGTTTGTGGATGTAAGCCTCGTCTTGGTCGTCAGCAGAGATGATTTCAGATTCTGAACCGCTTCTGTCAGTAACCTGTGCGAAACAAGTTGCGTTAGTGTGTCCTTGGAGGTAATCACAGGTCCGGCCTGTCGTCTTTCTAACTTGAGTCGACCAGTGTAACGTGTCGTCGTTCTGCAGGCGGAAGCGTACTTTCATTTCCATTGACAAACTGCCGTCTTCGTTGACGTGGACCCGTTTCTCGATGTCATCCTCTCTGATCCCATCACCTGTGTACTGCCCGGAGTCCATGTTGTCCTGGGAGTCTGTTCCATCTGGTAAAGACTTGTCAGACGTCACAGAGTGCCTGGTAGAACTGTGGACTGATCCCTCTTTTGGACTGGAGACACTTTTCCTCAGAGGCAGATCTTGTGTCACCATCGAGATCATAAAAAGAGAGAAAAGAGAAATAGATGTCTTTGCTTAATCTGATCAAAAGTAAATTGAAAACATACAATAATCTCTGAGAATCAAATCATCATCAGACCCTGTTGTCCATCAGTGCAGCGCGTCTTCAGCTTTGGGAGTTTGTCATCAGATGTCTTCCGAAAGCTGTCTACGATGGAGGGATGAGAGGGCTCACGCCCCACACACACTATAACACTGGGACACTGAATCAGACTCTGAATCGTGTCAATCTGAAACACAAAAACAGGAAGTGAAAGGAAAATGAATCAAGTTTGGAGATAAAACAAGGCATAAAGGGTACTGGTGTGGTATTGATATATAGATTGAAGAGTCAGATATAAAAAGGTATTAACAAAATAAAACTTCTGTCTAACTTTCTATGAACAGCTAATTATGTAGTGCAACACAGACCCAATGACAACTCAAGCATGTCAACAATGTCTACTCTGAAGTGGACAGTTTATCTGCCAAAATGAGTTTAGAAATACAGCATTTTCATATCAGTTAAAATCCACCTCCCTGCATCCATCTATATGTGATATGATCCATCTTGTTCTGGCAGGGTCACTCTCATCCTCCCCATCCCCCTTTTTTGTATCAGTCTCTTTTTCCATTGAGGGCGTGAGTGAGCTGATGCATATTTATTTAGGAAGTAAAATGAAACTTTTGAGCTGAGTTTATCACCTTCAGCACTATCTAATGCTCCAGACCAGAGATTGGAATTGCAAGGCCACTAACAGTAGGACAAAAACCTAGAACACTGCCCACCATAATATTACAATGCAATGCCAAAAGAGGTCAAGAAGCAGTGGGATGAAGCTGGAGTGGGAATCTGTTCAAAGCCCTCCATGTTTTTTGACTTAAAACTCAAACAGGCAGAAATATAAGGTGACGACATTCTGAAAACCCCAAAAGAGAAAACCCTGCCTGGCCTTCATTGGACACTACAAAAATACCCAAAGCTGAAAGAGTAGCTTCATAAACCATACATTTATCCAAAACATATCTCTTCTGTTTGAAGTGAACATTCTCTATAACGTTTACATAAATAACACCTCTAAATATGCAAAGTTAGAAAGAAAAACAGACATAGCCCTCTGCTCATGTATATCTCTTGTGTGAAAATATAAACAATGTCTCAAAATCGTAGTTACACAAAAAGGAAAATAAAGATGCCGTCAGTGGGTTTCTTGTAAACAAAAAAAACGGAGGTCTTCCATTTTTGTTTTATTTGGTCTTATAAAAAATTAATGAAATTGGCTCGAAACTAAAGAAAAAGAAATTAAGCAGGACGCTAAAACATTTTCTCTGTTTTGATCTGAGCAGAGAAGTGCTCTGGGTCCTTCATGTCATGAGGCATGCAACGTGCAAGCTTCACATGTTTACAGGTGAGCATATCCGAATAGCGCCAGTGTCTTATTGCAGCACTATATTATGAATATTAATGCCCCAGAGTAAAAGCTGCGCAAAACCCAGAGATTTCAGGGAATTTTATTGAATCCCTTTGTTCATGATATTTTGACTAAAAAGCAAGACAAATGAGAAGCTATGACCACTCAAAGTAATATAATAACTTCGGGAGAAGTTAGAGAGGTGATAACGTCTCATCTTGAATCTTCTAAAAAAAAGTTCAACTAACACACTCAAACAACAAAAACTGTGCAATTTGTGTATTATTTGATATTAAAAATAGTGAGTGGTAAGCAAATCCTGAATATTCTGCCTTGTTTTGGATCTGAGTTTGTTTAAACTCTATTTTTCCAAATTTGAAACACGGTTTTAAAGTAACAATGCTGGATGGATGATTGAAGGTGCAGATTTCAAAGCCTCCTCAAATTTAAATGTTGTCCCTAAATCTGTCTGTCTGATCAAAACTCATTGTTATAAAAAAGAAAAGTAGATCTTCACAAAAGCTGCCCAAGACTGTGAAATGAAGAGGTCATTGCAAAAGCTGGTTCATAGCCTATGCCCTATAGGTGCAGCCCTGACCAGCCTCCAATGAGAGGGAAGAGGGTTTGTTGAGCGGGTAGCCTTAAAGAGACAGCAACTAGAACAAAAAAAAGATTAAAAAAAAAACAAACACTGAAATAAGGGTATTTTAAAACACCATTATAATAAAAATGTGATTTTTCTTTTTTTAGCTGTGAATCATTTAGAGATACTGCAAGAGACACAAGAGGGACAGATTAAGACAAATAAAAAAGCATAATAACTCTTCTTTATATGAAACTGTCCTTATAGTTAATAAAGTGCTTTATTTTACCCACATGTCCAAAAAGCTACATATGTATGCCAACTCTATGTGTTCTTCATTGAACAGCAATACTTAGTACTTAGATATATAAAAGTACAGAGGTGTCTCAGTAATGTTTGGGTCCATGCCAGCTTACCTCTCTCGTGCTCCTAAATGTTCTAAATCCTGCAGCAGAAGGCTGAGAGTGGAGCTGGAGCAACAACAAGGTAAATATCTTAATCCAGGATGATCTGAGGGAATTTGACAGATGACGGTGCACCCTTGAAATATATAGCTGTGACTGTCACTGACATTGATCTGTATATTTTTATCACCTGAGGATGGGGATGAAATAGAGTGAGAAAACTAATGCAAACATGATCATCTTGTTCTTCCTCAAAGCAATTTTTCAAGTAGTTTCTAACATTTTCTTTCCACTGAAAGTAAAAAGCTACTCTTTCTGCTTTTTCTGGAAAATTGTTATTGAATATTTCTGCCTTTGCTACTCCTCTCAGCCTGACTGCCAGAAAACTCCAGCAGACTAATGTATTGAGGCTTTATTTGCTTCAGCAGTCTCTTTGATGAGCGTGCAGTTTTCAATTTGAGTCCTCTAGTGCTCCAGGCAGATGAATGGCTTCATCTCTGGTCACACAAAGCCCGAGCTGAAGGTAATTAATCGCTCCTGTGGAGACACATTTCTGAGAATGCTCTGCTATCAAAGTAAAAGAGAGGAGGTTCAACATTGACCTGTTTTTCCTCTCTCAAAAATAGCTCTGATTTGACTGAGATTAATGGAGGTTTGCTGAGATCTAAAAGCATGTGTGAGGGAATATCCCTGCTTCAGTCCCATGTGCATAAAATACTCAGATATTTGTCCCACAAGAACCAGAATATAACAAAGAATGGCTGTTAATTCTGTGTGTGTGTGTGGGGGGGGGGGGGGGGGGGGGGGGGGGGTCTAGTTTAGAGTCTTGATTTAAAGTGAACAAACAGATCACACTGATGAGTGTTTGAAGCTTCTGTCCCTCATAGCTGAACTGAACAACAAGTCTTCTTTAACATGAGCACTTTCATTGGTCATTTGTGTGGTATTAGCAGTATCACAGAAGTACTCATAATAAAAGAGTTTGCACCTTCAAAGACAAACATTGCGAGTCTTTTTAAAAAAAAGATGCAATACCATGATCACAACACAGAGCCAACAGTACAACCACCACTAACAACTCATTCTATGCAGTCTGTAGTTCTTTGTTTATAATGCACAGTTCATCACGAGTAAGCTCAGTATGCTGCATGGAGGTTAAAGACAGAAAATAATGCTAATTGTTAAGTAAACCTGCAGGAATTCAATTCAAATACTACATCTAACATGTCTTTAAGTAAAAAAAACATCTTGCAATTGTAATTCATCTCAGTAATGAATGACTCAGAGCGGGCTTTTCATGATAATAATAAAGGTGCTCAGAAAGGAATATAAACAGAGTAATTACACTACAAGTTATTGGACACTTACTACGATTACAGTTCTTACATTCAGACATGGTGGATATCTATATGTGCTTCAAGGGTTAGTTATCTAATTTTATAAAATTATACATATTTCAAAAGAAACAGCCCTTGTGAAATAAAAAGCATCTTAACCATATTTCTTTTTATACCAAATTTTTTTTTACTCAAACTAATGATACTTTTCTTGTCCTTGGGTCTTCATAAGATAAATTTAGATAGCAATATGAATGAAACAAGACTTTTTGGTTTATATTCCACATAATATTGTGCTTCAGGAAATTTGTTTGAAGCATTTTAATTTGAAAAATGTATTTTTATTTGTTTATTTATCAAGGCCCACTTAATTCAAGATCTAAACATTGTTTGTTTAAAATTTCTCATCAAAATTGACTTACTGCATAGATAGATCATCCTACTAGTTTTAAGGAATCTGCTCATCAATTTTAGTGCTTTTATCTTGTATTTTGGCCACTCCTTTTTTCCACAGTGTACAAGATATTAAATCACATATTCAAAGCTAGGTTCAAAGGTTCACTGCGAAGACTTAAGCTTAAGCAAGCTTTTTTTGTTTGTTTTTAAATAGGAATTGTCCTATTTAACTCAAAATTAGACACATTTACCAGACAAGTCCAGAAAACATGACTATTTCTAGAAATTGAAAAAAAAAAAAAAGAGATGCTCGAGTCAGTCAAGAAAATCTGTCAATGGGGAAAAAGAAAAATGTACTTTTTTGGTTTCTTGAAGAAAGGAAATGATTACATCTTCCATATTTTTCTGGAATTGTCAGATGAATATCTAATGAGATCATTTTGTTTGTTTGTTTGTTTGTTTTTAAATAAGACGAATACACGTGCTTCTCTACATTGCACCATGTATGACTGACCTCAGGGCAATTTTTCTCAAATTTTCCTGTGATTAACAGTGTGCTTGACCTCAGGTCCACAGAAACTTTGCTGAACTCTGATCTAGTTTTGGGTACCATTAAAAGACTTCCACCTGATAACTTGAGAGGATCTGGTTGTAGTTGTCAGAAATATACAGAGAAGCTGAACCACTGAGCACTTTGTGGTCTAATGATACATTTTGGAAGTTTAAAATTTAACTAAAGCACCAAACTCTCCAGGGTAAAAAAACACACTTGTTGAGATCATTCCTGTCACTAGAGGCCTCTCTTTCACTCTGTTTTCATCTCAAGCAGCACTCAAATCTTTCTATTTGTGCACCACAATTTAAAAACTAAACTCAAACTGTGTTTCTTCCGCCAGTTCCACGCTCAACCACCCTCTTCACTTTTCAAAAATGAGGATGGGTGAAAAACTCCCTTTCTGATCATCTCAGGTACTTGAGAAGCTCTCTACCTGTGTGCACATTATCTTTGACTGTCCTGTGAGTGACCTCACCTTTCGACCCTCCAGCGTGTACAGCTTCCTGATGTGATACTGCATGAGCTCAGAAACCTCCTCCAAGAACAGCCCAAAGCTGCGAATGCTCCTGCGGTGCAGCACAATGCTCTTCCTGAACGCCGGGTCACTGTTCTTCACCAGAACCACCCTCTTGTGCCGGCTGTGATGGACGTGCCGGTCGTGATCTGGATGCTCCTCGGGCCTGGTGGGTCTCCTGAGGACATACTGGTGAGGGTGATGGTGGTGATAAGGGCTGTGAGTGTGACAGAAAGGAGCCTCCAGGGCCTGAGCGTGTCTGTACTGGGTGCAGAGGAAGCACTCCTCCAGAGGGCTTGGGTGGGATACCATGCCATGGTGGGAGATCCTGGGCAGGCAGCTGCTGTGTTTGAAGGGCAGGGGCGACTTGTGGGGGCCGTCGTTTCCCAAAGTGTTGAAGCACTGGAAGTTTCGCTTGTGGGACGACATTTCTGTGCAGGTGAGTGTCCCTCTGCTCTGGATGGATGAGGTCTCACATGAGCAGAGGACAGTGACGCGTGAGCTCAGACAAACAGCTGCTTCTCATGCTTGATCTGCACATCTGCATGGCTTCTACTCATCCCAGGCTGCAAGAGAAAAAAAAGCACCTATTTGAATGCTGAATCTTTGAATGCAAACTGCACAGATATGATAGAAATCTTTTTTTCCCTTTTTCTTTTGCATGAATCTGAAGCCAGTGTAAGTTCATGCAGCACATGGAAGTCATACGCCCAGCTGTTATCAGCTGACAGGCTGATGTTCGAATCACATCTCTCCATCACACTCAACCAATCACAGCACGTTGTAGCAACAAGGCGGTATATTTAAACAAGTCTCCATTCACGACTTTTCCTGCTACTCCTATGCAATATTCACTCTGCTGAGTCTCAAAGTTAACTCCTCCACCCCAGCTTCCTCCTGTCAAGTCTGTATTCATGTATAAAGTATGTGTTTTTTCCCCCACTGGGATCTGCTCTGAACTCCCTGGATAGCACTGAAACCAGAGCTATAATGCCAACTATAACTGTATTTCCATTTGGCAATAAATGACTCAAATCTATGACAAGATTGTTCCTGACTGAAATTTTTATTCTCCTCACTTGCACGCAGGCTCCTGCACTTTGAGCCCATTTTATCTTTTCTCAGTAACCCAGCATGGCCTCTCAAAGTCTTTAAGTCTAAAGCAGTGTGTAAACATGTTTGATCAGGGTTTACATCAGGCTCCTGAAACTGAAAATCCCTGCAAAGAAACACATTTGGCTGTGGCTGTAAGCAGCCTAACGCTGTCCTCTGGGAATCTTTGCAAACTTTAACCTTTAAGATGGGTCAGTTTAACTTAATGTACGGCTTTCTGCAAGTTTTTCTGCTTCATTGTTGTTGATGCACTAAATATAAAACACTCCAGATTAGAGAAATTTGCTTTCATAGTTCAGTGCCTGTTTAAACCCGTGTTTAACAACAGGATCCACATGACAAGGACGGTAAATACTGTATGTACAGACTGCTGAGGAGATCAAAGAGTAAATGAAGACAGGGATAATGAGGATAAAACCACAAATAAATCCCCCAAGTGACTTTAAATAACAGGCTTAAGTCTGAGGAAGGTGTGAAAGTGGACCTCACCTCACTGAAGAATATATATAATAACAATGCAGCTCCCTTTGCTCTCAATAATGCACGGATTACCTATAAAAAGCAGAATCTGCAACAAGCACAATGTCCCCCCTTTGAGTCGATGCAGCAAGAGAAGATAAGTCTTTGTTGCATGATGGGAAAGGATGCAAAACCCAGTGAGAAAGCAAATAAAAGTGATTTTTAAACTGAGTCAAAAATAGGCTAATCTTGAGTGACACGTTAAAAGAACAGACGTTTTCTCTTTGTATTAGCAGATGTCGACTAAAGCGGCGAGTGTGGCACATTTTGGCAGGAAGAAGTGATGGATTGTTGTAAATAATCTTGCATGTCATGTTGCCAACCTTTAGGTTGAAGCACTCATGTTTCTATATATAGCCTGTTTGGATTCTCTCAGAATATCGCCTGAGCAATAAATGTTTTTGGGAGCCCCATAATCCTGGATTATGAAGGCAAACTCCAGAGTCAGTGAAGTCACAGCAGTTGTGTTGTGATTTAGAGATCAGAATCTGTGTCCAGGTGTCATTTTCCACACATTTCTTGACACATGACATTAGATATATGACAATGTTTGGCTTTTTAGAGGCAGGGAAGTGTCAATTTTGAGTTTAGAGATGCAGTTTTGCAGGATGCAGACTTCACATGCACCACAGAAAAGACTGAGTATAAATAATGATTCATAGATGTTAGAAAGTGGGGAAGAGTTTTTCTGCAAAGCTGCTTCTGTTTTGACAATCTTAATAGCCCTAAAAGTATTTTTCTTTTTCAACACGCGCAGGAAACATATGTGGCCTTGGATCCCCTGGAATAAAGCAATTTATCCCTGAGGTGTCGTATTCAAACTGAGGCTTTTAAAGAAAGTTCAAACGAGGAAAATAAAAATCACATCCTGCATGAAGGCTGGCCTGAGTTCATTTGGTGTGACATGGATTATTGTTTCCTCTTTTCGTGCAAATCTAATAAATGTACCACCCTACATGACTTTAAGCGCACTCTCCAGACTCTTTCCTGCTGCATTTTCACTTCTATTTTAAATACTCAAAAGTATATATATGGAGGATACATACTCACATGATCCAGCATCTCCAAAGGACCAAACTGAAGGAAAGTATCTCCAAAGCCACGGCGTCTCCTCTGTAAACTTCCAGAGAAAGCTCGGAGCTCCTGCACGCACAGAGAACAAGAAACCAGTTCAAAAGCCTCCCTCCAGAAGCGGGCCTACCTGCTAATCACATCCATGGGAAGCTAAGGATAGAATGAAAAGCCTTGCTAATCACTCTGAGATTGGACTGAAATCTGCTGAGGCTTTGGACACATGACTCGGACCTGGGCATTGCATAAACAGAGTTTAACACGCTTTAAGAGAGCAGCTGAAGGCTCAGTGACAATGACTCGGCATAATGTTCCTGTCTTCATCTGCCACCTTTTGTCCTCTGTCAGCTCCACACAGACGCAGAGTTTGATAGGATTACTTTCTGGAAGACTACATATTACTCAGGATACTGGTTTATGTGTAGTTCCTTTGCAAGATCAGAGAAGTTTAAGTCTCAAGATGCAGACAACTACTCACTAAGTTTTAATTGATCCTGGTTTTGATGGATTAAGGAAGAGCTACAAAATAAAAGTCCTTTGACTGCAGTGGTTTGTGGCTGCATATTTTTGTTTTTCACTGTGATTATTTTCAGCAGCACTTGAAAAGCTCTCTTACTTCATGGTTGCTTTTTCCCGTTTTAAAAGTTATTTTTCCCTTTTTTTTCTTACTTCAACCAGAGGACATGGTAGTGGATGACATGCAGTGAAGAGGCCACCTGCTTTAAAGCTAACCTCATGATCTGTGACCTGAAAGGCTAGGTTGAATCTGCAACCTGTGTTTACTTTTTGTCTGTTTCTTGAGTTTTAACATCTCTAGCTGATACCTCTTTCTCAACTCCCTCTTGTCTGTTGGTGGCTGGTCCCACACAAATTTTTGCTCTTTCAAAAAATAAATGAATAAATAAAATAAAAGAAGGGTAAGATTTCCTTCATGTTGTCTGCAAATACTATATAAAGGATTTCCATTTGTTGGAAAGCAAACAGGAGGACGATAACACAGATTGTGTGCTTGATGTGCTGTAACTGCCCTTACCATTTATTTGATAAGTGTGACGTGTGATCAGGTCGACAAGAGCATCGCTGTCGTTGCTCAGGATCAGTAAGAGGTGTCAAAGGGTTTTGACCAATCAGAGATCAGTAGAGGCAGGAGGTTATTCAAACAGCTGGGTATTAAACCTTTTAAAGGGTAGTACCTCTTATTCAACACTTCAGCTGTTTGTTTGTTTAAACTTGTTCTTTTAATCTACCACTGCATTGTACAATTTTTTCGAGTGCTGCTAACCTCTTGGGCAGGTCACCTGTCTCTTCGTATCTTGAAAAGAAAAAAAAGTGCTTGGATTTCAGTTTTTGCAGTTAAAGTTTGCTTTCAATATGTGATTTTTGCATCAACTCTGTAAATGTTTTCTTTTGGTGTTCTTGATTATTTAATACATTTCCCATGTGGAGAATCCTTAAATACCTTGAAAAGCCCACTCTGATTTTTTTTGTGCTAGATTAACAAAGGTATAGAAATTGTGGCGTTCAATATTATTGATGTCTGAACGGCATCTTATAGTTCTACTTTTATCAACCTACACAGCAACAAAACCTGCAAATATGCAAAATTCCATCCTGATCTACAAATGTCACACTCTGTTATTATCACAGAGAAGAATATATGACAGGCGTTCAACAATGGCAACAATAATAATAATAATAATAAGGCAGAGTCTCTTCCCTGACATGTTTTACATGTCGCTGTGGTTACATGTGAAAGGTCAACGTGTGTGACTCTATTTTCAGCTGCCTCTCTCTTCTTGTCTAAATATCAGCAGGGGTCAGCTCGCTCTTTTCAAGGACAAAGGAACTGCTACAGAGTACGTGAGGGGTAACCCTTATCAGAGGCTTGCAGACAGCCGGACGAGCCCTCCCTGTGATGCCAGGAGTTTCAAGAAGTGCTTCATCACAGGAGCACCCACTCCCACAAAGCTTACTCACTCACACACACACACACACACACACACACACACACACACACACACACACAGAGGGGGGCAGGCTCTCACTGCCATCTGTCATTGGTCTTAAGGAGCTTGATAGGTCGTGGTGGGGCAGATTTATTATTCCTGACTCATGGGAGAAAATAGCAGGGAGACCCCCCCACCCCCCACCCCACTCACTGAGTTACAACACTGAGTGACTCCACAGAAGTGCTGAGATGAAGTTTGGTCATTTTCATCATTCCTTTGCAAGGAAAGTGACTCCCTTCACCTTTCAAATAAGACATATGTGAAGAGTCACTGCACTGTAATAAAAGTAAACCAAACTTCAAGACACAAGATTCAATTTGATTTGAAATATTGAAAAATAGTGAAATTATTCATTTATGCAGCTGGTTCATTTTTCTTGATGTTGAATCTAGAAATAAGTGGGCCTTGAGAGGTTTTCCCCAGTGGTGAAAAAAAAAGAAAATGCAACAATTTTTAACTTGAAATAATTCCTGGAGCACAATAACAAGTGAATAATACCGAATTTTGAAATCTTAAAGTAAGCAAAATGAATGCTTGGAACCAGAATATACCACTATTTTAAGTACAAAATGACCAAGGTGCATCAGAACCAAATATGTGTAGTTTTCTTTTTATCTTATTGTGCAAAAAATGGTCCTTAGGATTAATGACTGTATCAGAAATTGTGTTGTCATTAGCACAATGTCTTCTTAATATTGTCTTACATGCTGTTGTACTGCTCAGTTGGTTTAAATGTGTTTTCCACAGATGTATTCTGCATTGGTCTTGAATCAAACAATTTGAGGGTGTTACTGAATCTTAAAACACATTTTGATTAGATGTGACTTTTAGAAAAAAAAAAGGTTTTCTCACTGGATTTTAAGCTCTTTTGACTTTTTTAGATGAATCAGAACAGATGAATTTGGGTTCTAACTAAATTTTTTAAAAAGGTTAAATATCTAACATGTCTAAACTCAAGAACGAATGATTCATTTTTGACTTTTTTACTTGTAAGTTTCCTGATTAAAGCTGACTCGTCCTCCCTCCTTTGTCTCACTCTCAGAGTTTAAACACCAAGGAGAAATCATTTCTGAGAAGCCTGCGTTAATTTGAATTAGATATGATTAGCAGCCCGTCTGCTCTTTATCGTTCGATGTGCGGTCGCAGCTTGATTCTGGTCAGAGCAGGACGCAGTGGGAAGTTCACCATCCGTCAAGCCTGCACGTGTGCACTGAGGCTCAGGCTTAACCCTCCCCCTCTCCTGGATGCTGTTTAAATATCAGGTTTAATTAGTGAGCAACCTGCTGCGCTGCAGAAGTCCTGGTACACAGACTCACTGTCCTACCAACACTACACACACAGGATGCTGAGGCCTCAATAAAAGAGACTGTTTGATACTCTGAATTTTCACCAAAAGGTTGTGGGAGAAACAAAATATGTGGTGAATACTTTGACTGAAAAGATGCAATGAGGATTACAGACACTGAGACTGTCATGTGAGGCTGCAAACAAGTCAGGAATAAGAACATATCTTTCACAGGCAAGACACGTTACCAAGAAAATCTACTTTGTGGCTAAAAAATCATGGTTTGCTTATTGCTTAGTGTTTATAAGTGCTTTTCTTTTCAATATGTTTTGTTAAATACATGCAAAGTTCATGTAATTGTTTTAAAAACTGCCTTTTGCAGCATTAAAGCTTGTAATCCCTTGATTCATTCATCCACATTTTCATCCATCCTTCATTTCTGAGGATGAATGAGGTCACGCTGAATGAGTCACCCAACGAGCCTGGCTAATATTAGACAATTTTACATTCAAGTTAACTGACAGAAGATGTAAGGATCCCAGCCTTTGTCAGTAGAGTTTAATCTATAGATTAGGAACCTGTGTCAATCTCATGATAATGAGTGTCGAGACGGGCCTGAACTTACCTCACAGGTCACGGTGAGGTCACAGCGAGGATCACAGGGAGCGAGTGTAAATATAACTGAGAGAAGCAGCCTTGGCAGCATATTTAGACTCAAAGCACATTTACAGAATCCTACAGGAGCAGGCCCACACTGTGCACAAATCCTGCTGCGGTACTTACACAAAAACCTCTGGAGAAGGCTCATTTAAACATCCTGTTGTGTTCGGACATTTGCAGCTCTATTTCTCACTCCCTCCCTGCAAAACGTTAAAATCTGTATGTTTCATGTTTTTGATTTTATCACACAAAAAATTGCCCTGGACAACACGACCATTTCATTTCCTGCACTGCATTGTGTTAAAAAGCATGTTTCACAGCAGTGCGCAAAATGTATTGGAAATATTTTAAGCGCTACAGCCTCATATGTTGGAAGATGAAACCGGCTGGCAGCCTAATCTAACCACATTCACACACCTACGTGGACACACATGAAAATTATTATCCATCTAACAGCCATTGTTCACACTGATGATTCAAAACAGTGCATTCAGCCACATTTTTAATGTAAATGAAAGATTTTTCATCTTCACTTTGACCATTTCTGCCTTAAAACAAAGAGCTGCTGTGAGGGGAGGAGAAAAAAAAAATAAAACAACAATTATCTGAATTACTGTTGCTTCTTTGCCAATGTTCCATTAATTTCTATCTGTGGGTAAAAGATTTGTACACTTTAAATGAAGAGATATTCAAGTGTGTAATGTGATTAATTGTTCATTGTATTTTTCCTTAGTAAAAAAAAAGACTTCCAAAGTTTCCTTTGGAACTTCATTTCAAACAAAATCTATCAAAATTATTGAATTAAATACCTAAGCTATAAAAGAAATAGTAAAAATAATTTGAAAAATCTGAAGTGTGTAAGTATAGTTAATAAGTATGTGAGTAAAAAAAAAAATTATTATTCATAACATTTATTGAACATTAGTGTCTTAGACTTAGAATTTAATCCTTTGATTTTGATACCCACATGCGTTTGTGAAAAGAGAAATCAAAATCTAACCACATACACATATCCATTGATAAAAATAAGAAGACTTTATCTATTTAGTATAAGTTGTTCAAAATAAGGGATTTGAAGCAGTGCCTCCAGCTTCATATTCACTGCAAATTGGTAGTTGTAATGTGAATTTATTTTTGTCCCAAACAGAGAGTTGCTCTGGGAGGAAGTCACAAAAATACAAGTTAAAAAAAAAGAATTAAATAATGTAAGTGACAATTAAAAAAAACAAATCAATGATTTTTCTGTGAATTTAAAGTTGAAACCTTCAAACGAACAGAAATTACATTGTCACGTAACCCTACAACATCTATCCTCCCTCTTATTTATGGACAAAACAAAAAAACAGCGATTGAGATGACATTTTATTCAACAATAAAAGCAATAAACATGTAAATTTTTTGGTGATATTTCGTTTGAAAAGGTGGCGTTAGGTTATGTGTTCGATGAGACCGAGTTTTTGCAGAATTAGCCAAATAAAACAAAATAATTCAAGACTCGTGAAAGAAAATTACGGATTGGTCCTTTATCTCAACTGTTGCACACGTGTACGTCAGGTTTACGTACGAAAATAAGGAGGCGTTCAGGTTCATGTCGGAAAAAATACTTGTCTGTCAGAAGTGGGATTCGAACCCACGCCTCCAGGGGAGACTGCGACCTGAACGCAGCGCCTTAGACCGCTCGGCCATCCTGACGACTTCTGCGGTTTCCTGAAGCATTTTGGCAAAAATAAAACTCCTAAATCGATGCGTTTTGTGTGAAAATGATCATTAGCAAAACGGCTAATAGTCTAAAACGCGAAAATTCTGTAAGCGGTATGGAAAGCGAAAAACCTACCGTCTTTAAACACAACACGAAAGGTAGCGAGTTTCTGTACGTTCTGGTACGTTCGAGCCGTAGTCACGCAAAAAACCATACGTACCGCCTTCTTAGCTAAACGGGGGATTTCTATGGATACTTTATGGATATTTGCCCAGTTTTGCCATAAAAATGCATAAGAAGTAAGGTAAAGTCACTGTTGTAATTGTAGCATACGGGAATCGAAACCATACCCCATGGAAACGACATGTAGACAGCACAACCCCACTTCATGGAGAATCAACCGAGTCAACACATGGAGTAACTGCGGTCTGTGTTGTAAGTAAAATCAGTGGCGTATTCAAAATACGTTACAAATGATACCCGGCTAATTTTCATTTAGGCTAGACAGTATTCGTATGTTGGGTCGCTCACTTCTAATCTCACCCTTATTGATCCTATTATGTTTCAAAGTGATTGTTTAAGCCTCTCTATATAACTCTTTAACCTGCTGTTTAAATATATGGCACCTTATCACTTTACACTTGAAAGTTTATTCACTACATTCACTTATAAGAAAACAATATCAGCATAGAATCACACACACAAGGTCAGGTGCAGTTTAAGGTCTTTATTGGCCATACAGGGCATTATCTTACTAAGCAGAAAGTGATATTTAAGGTTGCAGGCTTTACTCCTTGGGGATACTACCCCCATAAAGTGCAAACTGTTAAATTTGCTGATGTAGAATTAAAAAAATCTCCCTGTCATCAAGGTAGGATCAGATCAGATATTATTAATGTTATTTTGCCACTATGCAACCTAATCAAAGATCAAGCTATTGTTAAACTTTTCTTTGGTGTAATGGAAGCACAATGCAGCAACACCAGGAAGAAATAGAAGTTGTATGTTAAGTTAAAATGTGAGAATTCTTTGTTTGATAAGATTTTTTCCTTTTTTTCTTTTTTGTTGTTCACTCGAGATCTCAACTTCTGTTTCTCGTCATTTCCCCCCTCAATTAAAAGTACAGAGAAACACAGAAATAGGCTTCAGTTGCCTCAGTTGTGTGAGTATTGTCAGAAAAGCCGCTCCACATGCAGTGTTCTGACCGACGGTAGAGATCAACCTACCAGTTAAATTTAGAAATATCCATCAAATTATCTTGTTTTCTT
Organism: Thalassoma bifasciatum; assembly: GCA_008086565.1. Classification (NCBI taxonomy): domain Eukaryota; kingdom Metazoa; phylum Chordata; class Actinopteri; order Labriformes; family Labridae; genus Thalassoma; species Thalassoma bifasciatum. The sequence continues at coordinate 296,011 of RPOG01000159.1, read as the reverse complement.
TGGAAAACAAGAAAATGTATCCCGTTTCTTTAAGAAAATAGGTTTATTTTTCCTAAGATAATAATAAAAAGTAGAGATTTCAAGAAAACAGCTAAATTTAACTTTTTGTTTCAAAAAATCTAGACAAATAAAATTTATAGAACCATGACCTCATTGGACTTCTGTAGTTTCCACGTTATAACAAGATATATACAAGGTTTATTCAAGACATGTTGTTCCAACATTAAAAAGTCATCAGGTGAGGTGTTAAACTTTTGTTGTTAAGATAAATAGTATTTTGTTATAAGAAGAAATGTATGTCTGTTTTTGTATTAACATTAAAATATCTTGTTGTAATGAAAAGGAAACTGTTGTAACAGGGAACTTTTCATGATATAAAATGATACTGAAAGGTTTTTTTTCAACAGGGCAGCAACATGCTTCTGTACTGTCCGCCTCCTGATTCAGAAAGTAGGTGTCATAAGTGTCCTCACTCTCCTTTAGGCTCAGCCTCTGTGTGACCTATAATCTGCCTGCCATATCTGCTGTGATCACCTGTATGTCCCTGAGCATACGTGACCACAGCTCCTGGTTATCACTGCTCTTAAGCATGTCGGCATCTGTAATAAACATAGACCTATTCCTCTCACATCCTGTTTTGAAACTGTCATCACGGCACTTTGGTTGATGTGTCTGACCACTGGGGACGACTGTGTGAGTCATTTCCATGTGTCTCATTTTTGATGTGGAGTCTTAAAGGAAATGAGGCCGAGCATCCAGCAGGAAGGGATTCCTCCGACTTCAGACATCAACAACATCACAAGCTTTACACCCACGACGTAAGCGTAGAGGAATGAGCGCAAAAATGATGCTGGAGTGACCCACGGTCAAGGTCATGCAGAAGTGTTCCTTTACAGAAGTCCTGAGTGTGAATGATCATCATCACGGCAAAGGAAACAACATGTGTCATGGCTGACGCACTTTTTCTCCAAGTAAGAAGTTGTAAATGAGGTTTGTTGTTCCTGTATGGAGCCTCCTGGGTCATAGAGGCTTGAGGTATTAAAACTACACCTAACAGGATGTCTTCACACACATATCAGCATCCTTATAAATATTAACATAATCTGAAACTTTTAACTCTGGCTGCAACTAGTAATTACTTTGCTATCAGAAAGTTGGAGGGCTGGCTTTTCAGGCAATCTTGAATGATTTTGTCAAAGAAAACTTTGGAAAAAGGAAACCTGATTACTTTTTGGTTGAGGTGACATTTACAGCAAGTAAAATTTTGGTTTAGGTTTTCTGATAAGTTTTTTTTTTTTACCTAGATCCTTCAAACATCTGATAAGCTGCACTAGTTTTGAGGTGCTGCTGATCGTTAGTACTTCTCTTGTATTTCTAATTTTATTTCATGTTCCATCTTGATCTTTTTTAAAAATTTAGTTTCACAAGATTTAACTAATGGTTTCTACAACCTTGGGCACTTGAGTGTTTGTTTTTCTTACGTGTCTGGTTCTGCTCAATGTTTCTGCCTTTGAGTTTGAGAGGAAGTTTGTCCTTTCCTCTGAAACTTAAATGAGATCTGACTCCTTATCTTTTATCTTTGTCTGGGTCTTTATCTTTAATACAACATTCACAGGTGGAACTATTTAAGTAGAGCATCCTAAAGGGTAGAGTGTGCAGGATTTTCCTGCTCAATCGTTGGCCTTGGCCTCTATTACCTGTGTCTGTGTCTGCCTTACCCCATTGTACACCCCCTCCCTTGCCTGTTTTGTTGGTGTTTTTTGTTCTAGGGATGGTTCTGAGTGGGGAGCAGGGGTGGTTATGGGTGATGACCAGCCAATCACAGTGCGCCCAGTGCGCAAGTGACTTTTTGTGCTGCTGATAGCGAGTGGGAGAAGATACCCCGAGTGGCTACGATAACTGCCGTAACACAGAGAGAGAATGATACAACATTTGCAGCACATCTCATTTACCTGCAGGAAGTCAGGTGTACGGCTCCTAAGTTTCTCTCACCTGATGCTGCAGGTGGTGGCGAGGCTGTTTTTTTCAGGCTATGGTACAGTCTCTGTCCAACCTCAGCTATGATGCCACATTCCTAGAGGCCTAGCTTATGTAGCTCATGTTCGATTCGTGAAAATTTTATTGCCTCTGCTATCAGGAGGTCATGACAGTGTGAATCCCTGACAGGAAATTATCTTGAATCCACATGTTTGCACAGATTTTGGCCTTGTAAGGCTGTGATCTTGAAATTTTGATCGCCTGATACACAGACTATTCTACTTAAATCGTTGTTTGCAATTAGTCACTTGCTCAATTTTCTGTCTTTCTCACAATTCTTCTTTTTGCATTTTGAAACTCTACTTAGAACCTTTTTAAGATCCAACAGCGCAAAATGTAAGTTTGCACAAATTTGCCACTGGTCTTAAGATTTTGATCAGTGTACATATAAACGTCAGGCCAAATAAATGTCCCACATTGCGTCTCCTTTGCTTTGCTTTGTCTATCCTCCACAGGAGCTGTTAAAAGGGGCTCCCTCACACCACCAAACTCATAACATCACTCATCTAAATCATTAGTGCGTCTGCTCTTCAGGATACGCTCTAAGTAAACTAAGCAAGCGTGGGACGAGTCAGAGCTTTAAATGGAAAAAGAGTGGCTCTGAGAGCTTGGTGCGGGTGGTCACTGATTTACTTTTTGATTTTATTAAATCTAGAAACATAAAGAGAATCATGTGCTTTCTTAACTGTATGGGAATTATCCTCATCTCTGCACATGAAGGTCCCAATTAAATACAACCATCTAAAATAAATGACATTTAAAGTTTAGCATCAATCAATACATACAGCCCTTTCTGTTTATTCCAGTTTCACACACACACACGGCAGATAAGGATGTCGTATCTCTCAAATGGAACAACCACATTGCAATTAGGAAGCACAATAGGAACATCCCCCTTCACATTGAGGTGAAGAGTTACACCACCCCTGGGAGAATCTGCTGCGTCAAAAACAAGCCAGATAGAGCTGCAGCATGCATGAGCCGACCAGGGAGAGGGAGAGCGATGCAGGACAGGGGGAGAAAAATAGGACATGCACTACAATTTTTGCATGACTTGTTTAGGAAAATAATAAATGTATGTCAATGTGTTTTGAGGTTTTGCCTTAAAAATTCAATGCAACCATTTTTGCATGAAAGCAAATAGTTTGAGGAAGTAGATTTTAAGTTTGGGGTATGACTAATAGAAAAATATTGAAGACTGTAACATAAAAATCAAATTATCTGTCCAGAAAATAGATGTGTATGTAAATAGGAAACTGTTATTGTGGAGCCTACTTTTCACATGATGCAGTTGATAAAAGCATGCAGAAATTCTGCAAATCTGAAGTTTCCTGACATGCTCATATTTTTGGAAGACAGAACTGTGCACATTTCTCAATCCCTTTTCGTGCACATTCTGCAGCAGAGCCTGTGCCTCTCTCCTAATCAGGCCTTGCTTCTGGGTAAATGGAAATCTAGCCTTCTCCCTCCCTTGGTTGGCAGCAGCGCGCTGGCCTCCCTCTGTGCCTATATCTGCTTAGAACAGGTGCCGGATCCCGTTCGGCTGCAGCATTCACAGTACAGGTACGGGTGGGAGGCCCTTGGCTGCTCGTACAGTCCCCCAAGTTTTCCAGGGGTCCCCATCTGTGTCCCCGCGAATCCTCTGCCACATGGCACCTGTCCCTCGACGAGTCTGGTCCATTCTTCGTCCGGCGACGTACACGCCTGCCTGCCACCCCACACTCTGCCTGTTGTTCAGCCACAATGAGATGAAGAATAGCTGCACCCATAATCCCTTGCTGTGAGATGTGTGTGTCTGTTTTTTTTCTTTCTTCTTCTTCTCCTTTGGCCAGATTTCGGGCCAAGTACAAATTGTAAACAGGTTATTATGCTGCTGTAACACACTCCAATTGGAAATGCACTCCAACAACATTTAGTGTTTGCCGATGTGAGTGTGTCTTTATCTTTCGCACAGAGTCCCTCAATTTGGTGTAAAGTTCACTGTGTTTACTGTGAGGAGAATGTTGTAATGGGTTTGTTGTTCTCTGTTTTCAGGGCTTAACAGCAAGACTAAATTACTCCAACATAAAATAACTTTGCCTCATCCAATTTAAAATAATTAACAACAAGGAAAGAACTGCATTTTTCAATCTCAAACACTTGTAAACAACTATAACAAAACAGCATACTTTTTGGAAATTAATGTAAATTTCAAGGCAGTGGGTGTTAAAAATCTGGAGAGATATGAGGCCAGTGTTCAATATAAAACAACAAACAGTACTGACGAATTATCAGCTAACATCAGTAAATTGCACGTACTAGAAGATGACTACAAGTAAACAACTTGGATAGTGGTGCATAATGTTGGCAGTAAGCCTTTCCTAAAATCTAGTGGATAGCTACATTTGCATACCTATCAAGTGAGCAAAAACCCAGACCTAAAAAAGCACACAAACACTGCTTTAAAAAAATTTCATTGATTTAAAATTGATTGCCTCATGAAATGACTGGCTCTCCTGTCACTGTGGTAACTCATTCTCATCAACCTCCTTGCAAGATAGTTCAAGATCAAACTAAATGATCTCATGAACGGGAAATAGTAGTCTGCACATTTCATGAATCGCTTTGAGGTTTCAGAGAGGGAGAGAAAAAATCAAGGGGAAGAAAATCACAAAGGGCTGAGAAAACCCTTGTGCATGTGTGTTTGGCATAGATAAGTGTATAAAACATGGATGTAGTCTTTGCTATGACACCTATCTGTTCCTGAAGCAGTGGAATGAAGGTGATAGATGATTTGGGCCATATTGGACCTTGAGCTGCCCCTCCAACAACTATAGGGGGCCTGTCAGTCATGTGAGCTGAGCTGAGCGTCTGATTGGACAAACTTGTGGTCTTAATGTCTTCCAACCCGGTGTGTTAGAAAAAAAAATCACACCCTGTACAGTGTGCGCTGGTAGAAAAATTAGCATCTTAGACCCAAGATGTTTTTTTTAACCAGGCTATATTTGCTTCTTAACACCGTAAAAGTCTGTTTTATTGGCTTGGTGTGTGTGTGGTTCCCGGTCTCTCTGCAGCCAGCCTCAAGCAGATTCACTATGAACAGCAACTATTAGCGCTCCCGCACAGGCCTCATTTTTCTAAACCGGGTGCTGCCCCTTGGTGTCGAGTATCTTCTTGAGGGAGCTGCAATTGTAAACAGGATTCCTACTAAGCTGTGTGTATATCAGTGGATGAAAAATGATTTGTTATCGTGCCCCCTGACATTTTTTAAAAACCTAAAGGCGTAGTTGAGTTTCCAGTGACTTAGAACGAAGAGATAAAAGATGCTTTCAAAGATTTGACAAATGTGGACAGGGCCTGAAAGATGCTGTCACTTGCTGCTGTTGCCTGGATTGCAGGACGAGGTCCAGTGTTAAAACCATAAATTGTATAGTATATAAATATGGTCTACCATATGTCACCCATTTGTTTCTGACTCAGGGTTTTTGAGCCCATCATCCATGGGGCCGTATTAGAAAAGCTGAATTGAAGTGCCCACCTGTCAGTCAAATCAGGCATTCCTCTGTATGGGTTAAATGTGTTTATTTATAACTCCAGAAATGAGGTATTCCGATTCAGACCGCTTTTTGAACCAAGCTGGAAAGGTGTTTATTTCTGCTGCTTTCTGCTTTTTTTTTTTTTTAGAATTGCTGTATATGTGGTTTCTGGCGTTTCTGCAGCCAGCCTTGAGTGGACACTCAAGGAACTGCAGTTTTTAACGCTTCAGCATTGGCTTCATATTTGTAGACTGGGGATTGCTGCTTGGTTTGAATATTATTACTTACCATCGCTCAACATCATTACTCACCATCGGCAAATTTTTACAAATCAGAATTAAAAAATTGCTATGTACAAAGCTAAACTTTGCAGAAACTAGAGGCAACGTAGGCCAGGACTTGAGCCTTGTGAACATTCTTTCATTAATGTTAGTTTGCAAGAATCAAAATGCAAAGGTTACCTTTTGTTACGCACCCCAACACAGCTAGTTGTAAGCTTCCCTCTCCGGGAGTGACATCACAGGAAAATGGCTATCATCATTAGATTGAACACTGAAACTTATCACACTAAAGTTTAGTACAAAGTTTAACTAAGTTGTGTAGAAACTCTTCTTGAGCCATGCCAATTCTGAGCTAAATTCAGATTTAAACTGTTGTGATTGAAGTTTAATCAGCATCTCACTCTGAAGCTTAGATATTCCCCAGTCACGTATTTCAGATCATCCACTTCCTGCTGACCTACAGTCAATACACAGAGAACGTCACTTCACACGGACCTGATTGGATGTTTGCTCTCTGGACACACAATAGATGCTGGACCAACCAGACACTGAGCCTCCTGAGCCTCCAGAGGCCTCCATCTTTAAAGTGATCGCTGCTCACCTTGGCCTCAGATGGATAATTCCTTACACAGCTGTGCGTCCACACACACCGCTGTTACCTCGACAGTCAGTGCCGAGTTTGACCGCCGAGTTGTTTGTTTGTCCAGGGAAGTGACAGGACTGCAGAGGAGGAAACAGGAAACATAACAGACTACCTGACAGACTCATTCCACGGGCTTGACCTGAGACTGGAGCTGAGCCAGTCAGCAATCAGAGAGAAATAACAAGAGGAGGCGTTTGTTTGTTCAGCCGTCATCCTAATACTCCAAATGCTCAGTATTATCATCCTGCAGCTGAGTGAAGAGTATAATTAACCAAAAATATACCAGATTAAAAGGATATATAACAGAGGCGACAAGAATTCAAACCAGCGTTTGTTGACATGTTATTTTCTGTTTCCTTCCTTGTTGATTTATTGCTGCTTAAAAATCAACGATGGCTGCTTTAGGTCATGAGTGGAAAGCTCTGAGTAAAGTCAGAGGCGAGAAGGGTTGAGTGTGAGGAGGAAACAGGAGACAAGTCAAACGTTTGCTTTCAATTCCTTGAATCTGAAACAATATTTGGCTCTGAATTGGCTTTATTAGTTTTGTTTCAAAGATATTTATCATTTTTTCAGGTGCGATCTCATTGGCTCTTTCTGCATCCAGACAGCAAAAGTAAAAATGTAACGCATTAAATCAGCTTTAAATCATTTTGAACTAATTTAATGTTTCTGAAGAGGTCTACATTCATTGTCTTGAGCACATTAACTTTATATATATTTATATATATATATATATTCCCAAATTGAGAACGTTTATCATTTGCTCTTGAGCGTGTCATTTGAAATTGCTGGGATGTTTGGGATCAGCAAGTAGCAGCAGTTATCTGTCCGTACAGCTGCAATTCAACTCTTTAAAAAAATTACATACACATTTAAGTCACTTGGAAGGATATAATGCATATTAAGAGCTGCTATTTATTTAATTTTGAAATATGCAAATGTGAATTTTGCAGCTAAATTTGAGAATAAAGTTTCATTTATAGTTCAAGAAATGGACTGACTTTTAAAAACCTAAAAAGGTTTCTCTGATTAACTGAAAACCGTTGGCAAAATTTGACAATTTAACCACATTATTTATACTTTTATGCTTTATCACTGGAATGAAGTATTTCCCACCTCTTTGCATGGAATTATTTGTGGAAATGTGATTTATTCTTTATAGACAATTTTTTTTCCAAACATATGAACAACAAGAATTATCCTTTGCAGAGAGGTAGATAAAATTAATTCCAATTTTGAGGGTAACTGTTTATATTTTGTGGCCTGAGCATGAGAAAATCAGACAAAAATCAAGGTTCCTACATCATTCTGCAGCTCCTCCTGAGTGCTACCCTCTATACTTTGTTGACGTCTTTGTCCTTGTTTGTGTCCTTCCCTGAGGTGTGAACCTGAGTGTCGGACGTCTTTTCTAAAGGGAGTCTGCAGCAGCACCCTGAACTGACCCTGCAGACTGTGGGACTGATGCTTCACCCCGTGTGCCTCAGGCTCCACCCTTCCAGAATACCGTGAACCCTCTGCAGAGGTTTGAGGGTAATGATCTCACCCTGAAGGAAAGAGCATGACTACAAGTCGGCTGGTGTTTGATGAATGTTGTCATTCAGGGTAAAGTGTGTGGTTTCTTAGCATGTGATGTTACTGCTGTTTCAGGCCAGGTTGCTGAAGCCTCTCCTGGAAAAACCTGGGTAAGTAAAGACGGGTAAGTAAGATGCTAATCAGCATGGCGGTGTTTCCTTCTGCTCGCTGAACAGCAGGTTCCCTTCCCTCTCTCTGGCTCTTTAATGCAGGGCCCAGCCGGGCCCAAACATCCTGACGCAGAGAAGCTTTTCCCTTATCAGTCAGGAAACACCGCTCCTCAGCCACATCCTCTTTACAAGAAGCACGACTCAACCGTTCCCAAAAAATGCAGGAAGACCAGCCAGACTCCAGGATTTGTCAAAAGCCCCCTGAATTCCTTTTTATCGAAAAAGAAAAATTCAAGAGAGCAGGAGAGGAGGAGGAAGAGAGGGGGGAGAGAAACGAGGAGGGTGTAAAACAGTCAACGAGGCCCTGGGATTTATTTTTTTATTTATTTTGCACAGATTACCAAAAGGTCTGCATCAGCAAGATAGAAAAGGTGGTGAGGGGGCGGGGGTGGAGGAGATGCCGAAGAATGGCACCCAGAAAAAGACTCCCGAAAACAAAGGATGGAGGAGATGGAGGCGGGTGGCGGCGGCTGTGCCTGTTTTACACTAATCCTCTGAACCGGGATGAAATGAAAGCGAGAGGAAACGCATGGAGAGGGATGATGTGGAAAAATGAGCGGGAGAGTGGGTGTTAGAGTGGGACACGGAATAAAACGCCATACCCGACTTTATTTATACAAAAATGGAACTTTATTTTAAATTATTGTCTTTCACAAACCTAAATCAGCATACAGTTATAGTTACCATTATTATTTTCATCTCAGAGGTTATGCTTATATATTATTAAGTACTTGAGAGGAAGTATAAACGCCATTTTTTTCTTCTTTGCATAAGAAATGTCCAACTAAAACCTCATTCAATTACAACTACTGAGGTAAGACTCCCCAACGCAGGAGAACATGGAGTACAAACATTCGAATGGAAAGCATGGAGTAGCATTAGCACAGTTAGCATATTAGATCATCAGAAAACTTAAATTAGCTTCGAGAGAGTGTCTGTACAAGCCGCGGTGGGCGACGGGGACATATACAAGAGGGCGACGAGTCTTTAAGGATTGTTCTGACAACTGGAGGTGGAATACTTTAATATTTGTGTCTGCATCCCTGAGGTGCCCTTTAACTCCTCCGTGTGTTTCTTTGTTCTTTTCGGCTCCAGACAATCGTATTGCTCAGAAATCAGTCCAGGGATGAGGATGCTAATTCGAGCCGTAGTTTGAGCTTAAAAGTACAGATGAGGCCGTTGAAATCTGTCCAACTTGCACCCAGAATTTCTCTCATTGCTGCAACAGAAGCTGAAGATGCAGATGTTTGAAACTACAGATGACAGCTCCTAACTAGCACCCAGCATCATCTTAAGTTTCCTCTCCCGTTTTGAACCCAGCAGCGTCTCTAATGAAGTCTGACCCTTATGATATGCCGTAGTTGTTGTAGTAAGCCGCCGTAGCGTCCGCCAGCACAGAAATGAGGCTGGTTTCTGACGTGCTGCTCGGACAGGAAGCAGCAGAAGTATTAGAGGCAGACGCTACCTGGATGTGTCCCGTCACTGTCATACCACCACCCTGCTCGGGGTGGAACCCGCCCCCAGTTGAGTTAAGGTACTGGTCGAACTCATCACGGTCCACTTCCCCGAGCAGCTCGGCCTGGCTCAGCTGGTCTAGAGTCTCCAGGTGAGCCTGTGTCTCTGGAGGAGGAGACAGCTGACCCAGGTGGCCCTGGTGCAGCCCGTGGTGGATCTGGGGGAAAGAGGAGGTGCTGTAGTAGGACAGTGGAGGAGGAATGAGTGCAGCACCAGGAGGACCAGGAGGATTCTGGGTCATATGCGGGATGTGAGATATGTGAGAGTGGAGTTGGGTCTGGGTGTAGTCAGGGTGGTATGGGGGCGGGCTGCACATGTGGGTCTGATTCTGGTGGTGCTCGTCTGGACAGGAAGTCGAGGAGGAGCAGGAGACGGAGGAGCTACTGGAGTAATAAGAGGAGGGGGCGTGCTCGTGGTCCATGGCGTCTAAAGGAGACATCTCTGGTGGCGTGGGGAGGCCGTAAGGGTAGGTGTCAAAGCTGCTGCTGGACCCAGCCGGCTCCCTGAAGCTCCTCACGCTGGGCAGAGCCGGGCTGGGGCTGGAGAACCTGCCTCCCTCGTCTTTGTCAATGGGGTGGCAGAGCGCTCTCTGCTCAGGGAGGGTGTTCTGATCCGGGGCCAAGCCGCTCAGCAGGAAGCCCGGGTCCACACGCTTGCAGATTCGCTTCAGCTGCTTCTTCCGGCGAGGACGGTACTTGTAGTTGGGGTAGTCCTGCATGTGCTGCACGCGGAGCCGCTCGGCTTCCTCCACGTAGGGCCGCTTCTGAGGAGGGGTCAGGGCCTTCCACGACTTTCCTGCAAGAGGGAGGGAAAACAGTTGGAGCTTCGAATGCAATTTATTATTTCATGTATCCATTTCATGAAAACAAAATTTAAAACTTCCTTTTTACTCACAGCTCTTTTTAAATAATCCTGAAAATATCCACCTTTTAAAATTCTCATTGGCTGTCTTAGCAATTAATATTATATTATTATTCTTCTATTTGATGGCATGATTTTAGAATCCTACAAAAAGTAGTTGAATGTCTCTGCTTACAAAAACTCACCACAAAACAAACGCTGGAAAAAAGAACATACAATAATAAAAATAAAAGAAACTCTAAAGGATCGATAACACACTCTTTTCTGATATCTTTTGTGCTTGTGAGACAGGAAAAAGGAAATCAAATAAACCTCACTATTTAATCAATTTTAAACTTCCCATGTAGTGTGCTTTATTTTCCAAGAGTCAGAGGTCTTCTTTTGTGTGATGTAATTAAAAATGTCTCTATAGTATCTGGGATATAAAAGCGCCAGTTCTCACCTTTATTTTTTGAAAACATACATGTGGGCTTGAATTGGTAAAAACAGAGCGGCTAAGGTTCCAAATTTAAGGTTTAACAATAAAAACGAATCCAAAAATCCCAAATGAGACACTTCTTCTTTTCTGTGACGGTAAACTGAACGAGTTCAGTCTGGACGCATTAAGTTTTAATCCCGGCGGCATGTTTTAATTAACTTAAAAGTTATCAGTAATTTATTACACCTGAATCTTCAACTTTATTTGAACTTAAATTTTAGTCTTTTGAAAAAATTTTTTTGGTTTGCTGAATTAGATTTTATTTATTCTACAATCGTCCATCAACTTTTAGAAAACGTGCGTAAAACAGCCGAGGCCTGATGGGATTAAAAATGTGCAAATTTAAGAAATAGTTTTGAAAATTCATAACTTAACTTAAATAATATGAAATATATTAAAGTTTTGTTACTAAAAAAAGTTTGAAAACTTTTTTGTCTCTCACCTAACATCTTGCTGAGCTCGGCGTTGTGCAGGTCCGGATTCTGCACCGCCAGCCGTTTGCGCTCGTCTTTGGCCCAAACCATGAACGCGTTCATGGGCCGCCTGATCCGCGGCTCCGGAGCTTTGTCCGCGGGGCTCCTGTGTGGCCCGTGCCCGTCGGACACATCCCCGTCTCCTTGAGGACACTCGAAGGACTCGGGCCACGACGAGTACGCGCTGATGAGGGCTGCCATGTGCGCGCGCTCCGCTCCAAAGTTTAGATGCGCTTCTCGGTCTCTGTCTCTCACAAGTCGTGAAATGGAAAGAAACTGTTCTTTTCTGTCAAATAAATCCCGCGGAGTGTCACACTCAGATGTTGGAGTAGGTTTAGGACTCAACACAGATGTGTGCGCGCAGCAGCCTCTGCCTCTGACTTATGATTCAGTGTTTCCTACTGGATGGGGGGAGCCTTTATATTTGAGGAGCAGGTTCCAAGAGAAGCCCCGGAGGACTCTCGGCTCCTCCTTGATTGCAAGTTGAGCCCCGTGAAAAAGAGAGAGAGGGAGCATTTCAACACCACTAACTACTTCAACTGACCTTACAACAACAACAACAACTGAAAAAACAATAACACTTAACGTCACAAAATGCACTTTCTCATTCAGCTGGAATGCACCCTGTTGGGGCTTTTATTTTATTTAAAAGCTTAAATTCATAGTTATCCTTCTTTATCTTCTATTTAAAGTGTAACACCTGCTCTGATTGTTGCTGTGATGACAGGAAGGATTTGGCAACTTCAGTTTTTCCTCATCAACAAGGAAACCATCACCAGGCAAACTTATCCAACCTGTTCTGCTGTAAACTCAGTCAACACACAGCGTGTGGACAGGTTGAGCCGCGTCTTCAGAGTTAAAACTGCAGGATCAAGTGTCAAAGTCTAACAGACTCTCTAAATGGTTTTTGCAAAAGTGTCCAAGGAGAATCTGAAAGCTCACATCTGTGGGTGAGAGTGGAGATACAACCAAATCAGTTTCCTTCAGTAGTCAGCAGCGGGTGCATATCAAACCCAGGAGTTCCTGTTGACAGGATACTCTTGGGCCGCAGCCATGAAGTAGCTCTCTCACATACACATGGAAAGATACTTTCTCACACTCTTCCTTTCTGCAGCTACTGATCACAGCTCAGTGTGCATCTTTTTTAAATACTAACAAAAAAAACCCCCATCTCTACTCCTTGGTCACTGTGTCCCAATCTTCAAACTGAAGAGTCAGCTTGGCTTCATGGGTGAATTAACCCCTGTCTCCTCTCAACCTCTAACAGGAAGAGGAAACAGCACCTGAAGCCACAGATTGTGCACAGAGCAGGCACATCAGTGATATATTAGGCTGTTCTCACTCTGCTGTTGTGACAGAGACATGAGCCACGCTGATGTGAAGTCAGCGAAAGTCACACACACGGGGAGTCACAGCAGGGGGGAAGAAGTGGGACTTAAAGCCAAGACCCTACAGAGACAGACGAAGAAAGAAAGGAACCGACCGAGTTCGCTTTAAGGCAGAATTTAGAAGCACAATATGGGATGATCTACTTCCATTTCATGAGTTAAAACGTGGTGTTCACTTATGACTGAGACAATTTGTAAAGATTTTTAAGATTAAGACTCATGACTGAGCCTAATTCAGTCTTTAGCCACATTTATTCAGTGCGTACAGAAAATTTTATTGAAGAATCCATAACCAAAAAAAGTATATGAAGACTGCAAAAGAATGCCTTAGGAACTCATTTATCTGTGACAAGGTTGAAGGATCCAAAGCCATACAGACTGATAAACATTTAATAAATTTTTCATGCTCATTCAGCAATTGCCGACTTTCTTTTTTATGTTATTGTTTTTGATTTCAAACTCCATAAGGGATGAATGAAGAGGAGAAACGATATATTGCAGTGAAATTAAGGATGCAAGTCAAAATGTTTGGATTAAATGTGAGATTGTGAGGATAAAGGTAGGGGGAATGATGTATTTATTAATGTGTTGACAAAATAGTATAATTTGAATTTCAACATTTGAGATAGCATCATCATTGGCCTGTTTCTTGGCTGAACATTGTGTGAGTTAACCTGCAAGAAAAAGAGACAAAAGGACAACATTTGTGGGACGTAGTTTCAATGACATCACCTGTTTGTTTCTAATACAGACTTTCAAAGCCTATTGTTAACAGAGGCTGTATTAGGAAAACTGGACTAGACTTAGCTCTCTTCAATTTGGATGAAAAGAGCGAAGAGGTGGGTTTTAACTTATTTGCAGACAGCTAAAGGAAGCCCACCTGTCAGTTTTGCCTTCATGTGAGCAAAACATATACATTTAAATTGATCTGGTGTTTCTACAGCCAGCCTCAAGTAGCACTTTCATAATATATACAAGCACAAACTTTGATATTTAGCGTTACTGATTTGCTTTGTTGTCCACTGATCTTTAAATTTGGCATGATTTTGCAAACTGAGCAACGAGCTGAGATATGGCAGCTCCTCTGGTTGCCTACGGTACCTGCATGCACTGAAACTTAACTCACTGACTCATCAACACATCTCAACAAGGAGGAGGAATTGAGCAGAGGCCTATTTACTTCTCAATCATATGTGTCTGTGCAGTGATTTGTAAAATTATGCTCAAATGTTGAGATTACAAATATTGTTTGTAGCGTTAAATGTTACTCTTATCGATGTTTGATCAATGAGTGGTGAATTTTTATGAATCAGTTATTTCAGCCATTTCCTCATTCTCATCACATGGGTGTCAGAAAAAGTGGGAGCAAACATCTTTTAAAATTCTGATCTGTGAAAACTGGTAATGAAAAGCATTCCAGCATACTGACATTTCAGTGGGACTCTTCTCAAAACTAATTTAATCTTTTTTCTTAAAATTGCAATCTGATTGTTTTTTCCCTCTCAGCAATGAATTTATGCATTATTTTTCTCCCAAGAAAAGGAAAAAATTGAAGTGTGAAGACAGTGTTGATGTTGTATCTTAAAGATTGTAATAGGGCCAAAAGTGACAAATCTTTTAACTGGACCCAGACTTTCCAGCGTCAACCCTCATCTCACACTTACGCCAGCAGGAGAAGAGGAAAATATTCAAGAGTGTTAAGTTTCACATTAGGTAATAAAGCTGAGTTGGGGGATTCATGAAATGAGTAATAGCTCTGCATGGAATGAAGGCTGTGTGGGAGGGAGCGGTATCAGCCTGCTGTTGTTCTGCATCCTTTTAAAGAAAGGGACGTTGAGACTGGAGGATGGCATTTAAAGGCTTTGTAAGGAATATTTCCCATCAGCACAAGTTTTCTTTTTTTTCTTGTCAAGATCACAAAACAAATCAGTTAAAAAATACATTTGAATGTGTTGGGAGACATACTCACTCTTCTTTCATTCCTCTACATCTTCTATCTCTTTCTGTAACTTGCATGTTATTACAAGAAGCAGAATCATGTGAAAATCTCATTTTGCTCAGGTTGTTTTCATATTCCCATTTACCCTCTAAACAAATGTCACATTTTAAAGCATCACCTCATCCCTCTGTGGAGTAAGAGCTCTTATGTTCAGGCGAAATTCAGTTTCAAGTAAAAGCATGAAGAGGAAGGACCACACCTGTTCTTTTGAACAACAGGGAATCCACGCAGAATTTCTGTAACGTACAAACCCAAAATAGTGAAAATAGTGACAAGGCGAGCTGCAATGTTTTGACGTGACTAGACAGCTGTAGTTTCCTTTTTCCTCCTTTGACTCATTCCTCCCGCTGTCATCGCTGAACTAGATCAGCTTGTTAGGAGTTCAACCAGCAGGTCGAGGGTGTCGTAACCTCTAGAAAAACATTTAGAAATGGAAAGAGTGATGGCTGATTTTCAGCTGCTGGGAAAGTGTAGCGTAAGTTAAGATTCTCTTTATCACTCAGAATGTATTTAATCACACAAAAAATGAAAACAACACAGTTAGAATGAATGAGGATAAAGATTTATTTACAAAGTGAAACAAGCACCAGGCATCAGTGAGGTTCATCTAACATCTCATAAAGATAAAGGCATCCAGATTTCTTCAAAAATATCATCAATCTGCATCCATTACAATTTATCAAGACAGGGTTTTCTTTTCTTTCACAGAAAAAGCTATTAACTTTAAAAATTGGTAGAAAACATTTACTTGCAGGAAAGAGATTGATATCTGTGAATGTCACCTGGAGAAGGAAAACATACCAGGGATAAATACACTCAATAAATATCTGATTTCCTTTAAGTTCACTGCAGTGTTTCGGATCACTTTTGTGCCAATTGAGGGTTCAAAACTTGTTATTTTAAAGAGGGGGTATTTTGCCTCGTACTTAAAAATGAAGATCTCCTCCAGATTTGCAACAATGAGGTCGTCACATAAGAATCTCTTAATGACACATTGTAGGACTGAGGCTTCAAACACTCAAATCTGCCCTTAGCTCTACCCCTGACAGGTCTTCAAAGGGCTGGCCAATCAGAGGGAAGAGGGTTTGTGGGTGCCTTAAAGAGACAGCAGTTAAAATGAAGTGTTTCAGACAGAGGCTCAAACAAGTTTTCTAAAACACCAGTGTGAGAAATATTTTTTAGCTACAAATCATGTTTAGATACAAGGGGGACAACAGAGGGACAGAATACAGAGTTGAAAGGCACCTCTTTAAAGGCTTCACCTATGAATACTGGGGAAAAAAACCCAAAACATACTAGCCTGTTGGCGCATTTACACTTTTAAGAATGTGTATGTATTTGGCTTACATGGCTTTTGGAGCTGGCCTCAAGTGGACACTCTGATCGGCAATTTTTGAGTTGACCCAAAAACCAGAAGTTGCCACTTGGTTAAGTGATTTCTCGCTTCTTTCCTCACCAGTCAAGATGTTGAAATCCAAACATATAACTTACAACTTAAAAAAAGAGAATTGAAATGTTTAAAAAAATGCATGTCAATGTAAATATTTTTGGAGCCAAAATACTCCAGCAACCTTTGTAGTACGAGGAACAACTTATCTCTCTAGATGTGTCGCTGGATTTCTGACCCTGTCTTTCTGACCCTGTCTTTCTCCAGGTCAGTAATATTTTGGCTTCAGAGACACATGCATCTTTATCTAAATTAAAGTACAGTCAAAGATTTCATGAGGATGCAAGACTTTTCATTCCTGCTTCCGATCAACCTGACCCTGAAGTATTTAAATGTCCATCCTCATCACAAAATCACCAAAATCAATCATGAGTTCATTACCACATCCTGACCCCCCTTTTCCCTTGCTGTGACTTCAAGTGTTTTCATAATTACGTTGAAACTATCATCTGAATATTTTCCCCCTCATCTTGTTGTTTCTTTTTCTTCTTCTTATTCTTCTTGGATTTCTTCTCTACCAGCTCCTCAATCTCTACTTTTTCAACATTGTTTGCCACCTCTCTCCGTTTCTGTTTCTTTTTCTTTTTCTGGGTAACCTCACACTCCACAGTTTCATTCTCAGTGGGTTCATGTCCACTTGTCAGCTCTGTGTCCTCTGCATGTTTTTTATGCTTCTTCTTCTTTGTTTTTAATGGGGCTAGCTCCTCGCAGTTCTGCTCCACACCAGAGGGGGAGCTGCAGGAATCAGCGTTGTCCACTTCTGCCAGCTTCCTCTTTTTCTTCTTCTTTTTCTCTGGACGTTCCTGCTCTGTGGTTTCGATCTCCTCGATTGAAGCTGGATTTGTCTCCTCTTCCTCTGACTTCTTGCTCTTTTTCTTCTTCTTTTTCTTTTTCTGCTCCTCCGAGTTGAGGGCATCTGGTTCACCAGATGGACTTTGAGTATCATCAGCCTCTTCTGTCACAGAGAGTTCAGTCTTTGGGGTCTGTCCTCGTGCCTTTTTCAGCTGAGCCATTCTCTGAGCGAAGTACTCCTGCATGGTGAGTGAGCTGGTCACAGTCTTGGTGATGGACTCTGTGTCCATTACAGGAGGAGCTGGACTTCCTGTCTCCTCTGTCTCAGCCTGAGAGTCACTGCCGCTGTCGTCCTAAAGCAAAGACACAGAAGACACAGTTAGAGAAAACAGAAATAGACACAATGGGGGACAGAATGGCTCAAGTGTTTGTCCATCATCATACAGATTAACCAATCAGATTTTGCTGAGTGAAAAGAGCCTCAAATAGGAGCTGATGTAACAATAGGTGTTAAAGGATCACGCTGAAATAACACATTTGTATAATCATTTTCTAACAGCAGAATTTAGCTCCAAAAACAGCTGTGAGTCCTTGAGCTGTCAGCTCCTTAAGAGGACATTTTCAACAGACTCTGATCTGGGTGAAATATGAATGTCTGATAAGGGACCAAAACCTATGCACTGTGTATTAAAAGAAGGGCAGTAAATAAGTAAAACGTAGTGGAATGGAGGTATGGGGAAAGAAAAATCAGATATGGAGAAAGATTGAGAAATACTCATTAACAAATTCAATTTAATGCACAAGATTCAATCCTTTAATTTTTAACTCAACTTTTAAGTCTTGAAATTTAATCACCAGACCCTTGTAACATTTCTGCACAAAGTCAAGTTCAGCCTTCAAGAGGACAAAGACAGCAGGTGAAGTTGTTGACTTTTCCATTTGAGATGCAATTCAATGTAGCCAGGGACTAAGTGTTTGGCTGCAGATACTCTTGAGCCTTAAAAGTGGGTCCTGCTTTGGAAAAGATTGGGAACCACTATCCTCGAGTAGCAAGTCATAACTGCAAAAACCAACAGCTGGGCTTATGAGCTTCATCATTTAAAGTACAGGATGTCTGTTGTTGGTTTAAGGTGGGGGAAAGGGGGTATTCTTCTTTCTTTTATAATAAAAATGGATACAAAGTAACAATGCTGGATTTTCAGACTAAATGTGTGCAAATTTTCAAACCTCTACATATTCTTATATGTATTTATAGAGGTTCGAAAATCTGTAAACTGATCAAAACACTACTAAAAAATACCATAAGACCTTCACCGGATCTCAGAGAGACTTGCTGAAATGAAGAAGTAATCATTTATCGACCTCCTAACTGGTTCATGACAGTTAGGAGAAGGTTTCGGGCCTTAAACACCAAGGTTTGCTCATAGCTCTATAGTGAAGCAGGGAGCTAAGATTAAATATGGCCTCCTCTCTCTTTTCTCTCTCATCAAACAAGCCGAGCACAAACCACAGCTTATGTTACAAATGAAGGCTCAAGGTGACAAATGTCGTTCACAGTTTGGTGGATAGTTGTCAGAGAAGAGAAGCAAAAGTAATGTCGTGATTTTAGAGACATTAAAAGTCAAGAAGGTTGTCATTAATATATGGAACTTCTCTATCCGTGATGAGACATCAGCACTTGTTTGTCTACTTAAATCAATCTGGGGACACGAGTCCATCACCAGCTCCAACCTTCAGACCCCATTTTTAAACAGGGCAAACTTTACAACAGAGAATTACAGCAGCATCTACATTTCATCTCTACAGTGTGAACAATTTGTCACCTCACCCCTGTGACCCATTCGTCTTCATTTTCCTAATGGCCTACTCAATGCATAATGATTGGTCCAGAAGAATACAGAGGCTCCTCCTGAGGATCGCACTAAACAATACTGCCGCTCTGCAGATTACCTCGGAGATTGGGAGGAGGATGGCATTTTTCAGAGTACAGATTAGACATGAGGTTGTGTCAGGTGCTCTTATGGTTTGGCCTTTAAGCCTTTAAATTCAGATTACACTGCTCTGACCTCAAACACTGACTCAGATAGACAAGCCAGCAAAAACAGAAGGGTGTAGATCCAGGTGGATCCCGAGGGAGCTGATGAACTGGAATATGGAGTCTCATGTATTTATCTTTACATGGTAAAAACGTCATCTCTGTTAAACAGGAAGTAACACGTTTTCAGTCTCTACCCATTAAACCCCTTCAGTCAATATATTCCATATGGGACTAAACCATTGTTTTAATACTCTGATATATTGATCCGTATTGTTTGAAAACACTGGTCAGCAAATATTCGATTCCTGTCTTTGAGGAAATGAATTACTGGAGATAAATTTGATTTTTTTTTAAACAATTATTAGACGACTAAAAAATACTGCTTTAGTTCAAATGGTGAGTTTTTAATTCCGACTAGTGAAGGAGCTGTGGGGATTCTCTGAAAACGCTAGTGTTCAAAGAAGACCATGATTTAGGAGTTATTAAACAAAGTCAATCAAAGCTGGGTGTTAATTCACAGGACTAAGGAAATAAAATGAAAATGTGGCTCCTCCATCAATTAGAAACGTTCAGCTTGCAGACCCCATCCCCAAAGCCCCTGGATGTTTGAAAAGTATTACTTCCCTAGATAGAGCCATTTTGAGGGGTAAATTTATCTGCCAGATCTGAATTTAGATTCTAGTTCCTGTGGTCAAAATGCAGTAATGTTTTGCTGGGTGTACCTACCATTCAAAGAGCCTGCACCACCATCCATCGATCTACAGCTGAGGCTGTGTGGAACTAATCTAACATGAACAGCATCTTCACTGCTGTCATGTCAGTCATTTCTTTGTGCTGTGGTCCGGTTCTTGTCTGAGTTGCTCTGTGCATAACATCAGAGAAATGGCCTGTTTTTGTGTCATATATATTTGAGAGGTTGATCAGTGTGTCTCTGACAGAAACGGGTTAAATCTTAAAAATCTTAAAATACTGGGTTCACAGGCAGAAAGTTTTACAGCAGCTCGGACCTCTTCGAGAAAGAACCCTTACTTCTAACAAGGGACCAAGAGGCCCTTCAGGTGAGGCGCCATTAAACTAAACTTTCCAACTTCCCAAAGAAAATCTATACTCCTGTTACCGCACAATTGCATCCTCTCTGCTTCTTGGGAGAGAGGAGATGGGGCTTAGAGCTGACAGTGCCAAACAACGTGTAACTGGGATTTGGGAAGATGGCTGGGGGCCACTTTAGAGCTGCCTGTGAAATTACTCTCAGGAGAGAGGGAGGGCGAGCAAGGGAGTGAGTGAGGGAGGCGAGTGAACAAGAAACATCTCCTTCATCAGGGAAAGGTGGCTGGAAGTTGGTGTGTGACTCGTCCTCACAGCCTGGGGATCTCCATTAGAGCGACAGGAGGGAAAGTGCTGTGCTGAGCAGAGGCTGGACAGACAGACACACACACACACACACATACACATACAGGTCGGGTCAGCAGTACTGGCTGCCCTGGAGGTTTTTGTTGGCGAGCGTTAAGGGGCAACATGTTACCAAGAAACAACCCAGTTCTGTTTGAGATCTTGTTTCAAGGTGTGTTATTTTATCTGGGCTGTTACCATCAGTCAGCGCACAGGAGAGGGAGTCTTTACTTTGACTGAAGCTGCAGATTCAAATACTGAAAGCACTTCTCTCTAATTTCCCCTTGAGGTCAATAAAAGTCTCTGAGTAAGTAACAACATATCAGGAACAAAATCCAAATACTAACAAATTTTTCCTCTATCTTTCAAAAGTGGGACTGTATCTTTATTTGGGGTTTAGTCACTAAATGTCATTCATCACATTGATGCCAAAGCAAAGTTATTCCTCATGAAAGAGGCCAGCTGTCACTCTCCACTTTGACTTGGAGGAGAAATGGATGAAAAGAGACTTTGAGCAAAGTTTCACTAGTGCCAAAAGAGCTATTCAACAGAAAACCAAGGTCAAGATGAACTGTTTTTTTTTAATCTGAACAGATACACACATGTCAGCATCTACCAACAACTACAAGTCCTGATTCTCAGACTGTGAATTTTGAGTCATGTCTTGGCAAAACGTGTCCTTAGCTGCAGGATTGTTGTGCAGCAAAATGTTTCTGGCTGCAAAGCTAACAGGTGCAACTGTAACAGAAGCAACTTTTGTTCAACTTCTTTTCTTGACTGTTTAATATAGGTATCAAATCAACAAACCAGTGCTCAGTCTGTAACACAATCAGGAACAAATGGATGACATCATGAAAACTTGGATCAAATACAGTTGAGGTCAAAATGATAAGTGTCTCCATAAATATTAAGTTTTCTTCTGAAAGGTTTCTCCGGTGTTGTTTCTAAAAGCCCCTAACGGTTTCGACAGGCAATTTTTTTTTCTCTCTTACATGTCTCCTTTCAAGTGTCAAATCTGCCCATAGATAAAAAAACAGCACAAGTTCTAACAAGTTACCTGCAGTGCTACACGGTTTGTCTGTCTCCTTCCACAGAGTTGCTTTGATGGGAGGCTTTTGTTATTGTCTTACTCTCTGCTGGTCTCGTAGTGTTTTGCATAATCTATCTGAGTTGCAATAAATAAAAAAATTCTCAATAAAAAGAGAAACAAAGTCGTTCTGTGATTAACTGTGGATGAGTCTGGCGTTTTCAGGGAGAATTTTCTTCATTTTAGAAGTTTTTGTTTTATGTGAAGGTTTGCTGCTGCACTTCTACAACTTCCAATAATTATCCCTGTGTTTGAGACATTTGTTTAACTCTTTAAACTGGTTTGGTAAAGCCCTGACACTCAGCTTTTTGGCAAACCTAACATAATGACAATTCTGTTTCGCAATCAAATAAGAAAAAAATTAAATATCTAAAATGTAGATCTGAACTTAGAAGGTGAAAGTTTCCTCTCAAGCCAGGTTGCAGAAGACTCAATTCTAGTGAATTAAAAAGAGACATTGACTTATGATTCATACACACAGTTTGTCTAAAAGCTGGAACATGTAGAGAATAATACATAATGTAATCCCGTGGTAAAACACGGTGAGGGTTAAAGAGTGAAGGGTTGTAGAGCACACCTATATCCAGCCGTCCCTCCTCCTTCTCCTCCTCCTCCTCCTCCTCCGCATCCCGGACCCAGAGCCCCAGGAAAAGGATGCGCTCAGCACGCTGCATGCAGCTTGGAGATAAGGCTCCTTCGGCAGAGGAGCTGTCTGGCTGGCTATCGGGCCCTTCCTGCTCCACTCTCTCCCCTGGCGGGGGCCGGGGCTGGGCAGGGAACACAGGGAGGGCCCGCAGAGGGTCCCAGAGAAAAGGAGAGGGTGGGAAGACATTCAACAGGCCGCCTCCTTCAAGACACTCCAGTTCTATCTGTCCCTGCTAATGTGGCGACAGGAAGCCAACAGGAAGACGTGTGCCAAGGTGCCTATATACCGAGGCCAACACATTCAGGAGGAGAGGCCATCGAGCCAGCGCAGGGATGATGGGAAAGGTTCGCCCGGGTGCATAACAAACTTTTTAGACAGGGGAAAAATACTTTTGACTTTATTTACTCTCTTAACCATGTACAGAGCAAGAAAAGTGGCTACTACAATACAAAAGTATGCAATACAAGTCCCACCAATACAAAAATTGCATGATTATTTCTTATTAAGACACAGCTGATAATGGTGAGGTGTTAACAGCTCAGTTTACACACTCATAGCACCAAACTGTTCAAAGTTTTATTGGCACCAGGCTAGCTGACACACTGCCAGTTTGGTCTGGTTGGTTATGGCTCGATGTGATCTTGTTCAGTTCTGCACTGTCATGTTCCCTCTGCATTTGAGACTCAACGGAGTGATTGATTGCAGAAAGAGGATTTCAAATTGTGGGTAGCAAAAATTTGGCTGTAAAAATGGTTAAACAACCATTCATAAAGTAACTCTTCAAAGCAAAACTTTCTAAGAGTTCGTGTAAGGTGGTGTGCCTCCATGATGGATTCCTCTGGCTGGGTACGGTGGCTTGGTGAAAGCTGGCCTTGTTGGCCAAGTTCAGCTCTGCCACGAGCTCATTGGTAACATTGAGAAGTCATGGCTACCGAACGGCTAATCTGTCAATGCTTGCTGCTAATTTATTGATAAATGTAATGTTTTGGGTTGTTTTTCAGTTGTTATGTCTGGCACTTTATGTGAAATGTTGTGCTCTGCTGTCTTGGCTAGGACTCCCTTGTGAAAGATTTTTCACATCTAAACAGGAATATTCCTTGTACAATAAAGGCTAGAAACAAAAAAAACAAGATGAATCTTGCTACCATAGTTGTAATATAAATAAAAACTTGAAGGGGAGAAAAAGACATACTTTTCTGAACCATTACCTTTTCAGCCACCAGCTTAAGTTATTACTTTGGTCTGAACCAAGGCATCAACTGTTGAACTAACAGCTCCCAAACAAAATCACAACAGACTCTAGCTATCACAGAAAACAACATTTGTGTTTTCATTAAAGACAAAACATTATGCATTTACAGCCAGAATGTTGTAAAACAAAACTTCTACTTTTTTTCATTGAATAAAATTTGTGGAGTCAATAAGCATGTGCATTTCAGGTAGAAACACACATCATTCACAAAGTGAGATAAACGATCTCCAATGCTTGAAGACAAAGTGGTAGATTTGTGGTGATGGGAGTTTTCTAATTTTCCACAATTGAATCAGATGTTTTAAGGTATATAAAAAAGTAGTATACTGGAACTGTTTCATATCATTACAGGTTTCTGTTTTTCTCTCACTTATTTCAATAATTTAGGTTTGTGATCTCAGTGTGACAAGACAAACAGAAGAGCACCAATCAGTCAAATCCATCATATATAAAACATTATGTTAACTGTGCAGAATGTGAAACAGGGCTTTTCTATCTACTCTGGCCTTTACATTGTTCTACAGATTTGGCTCAGGATATTCTTCACTTATTTCCCTCCACACTGAGGGTTAACATGTGGGCTCTTCTGGACTCACATCAAAGAATTTTTGTTTACTGCTCTTAAAAATGTGGGGATATATATTATCCAATGATTCACTTCAATCCCTATACCTCATTGTTGGTCTGTTTGGAGGGTAAGAAAAATAATAATCTCATCGTATTCAAAAGCACACAATGCACATTAGTCATGATTTCTGACACTGATGGTAAACAATAGACCAGAAGACTGAGTCACTCCAAATAAAATATTCCAAACAAAAATGAATGCATCAGTGACCTCAATTCATGCTGTTATCAATCAGGACATGCCTCCCAACATATATCCAAGTGCAATTCTAAACATAAATAACATGCCTTTTGTGGAGCAATCTTGCAAATCTGTTTCCGTGCATCACCCAAATAATAACTTATTACAGTTTTTTGTAAGACTGACATACATGATGAGCAGAGAAGTGATACTATTTGCATCTCATGAATGCAGCTTTTAAAGATAGGTTTTACATACTGTTGCTCATTACTGTACTGACCTGTGCATGGTATGGTCTTTTTCTCAAAATGCATGAGACAAAATGAGTAAGTCTGAGCTGTCACTCATGCCTGCAGCACCAAAGGGAGGAGAAATGGGGAGGTACAGCATTAAAGATCATGACGCGAACTGTTTGATTTTTGTTTGCTTGCTTTTTTTTGGCTTTTCAGTTTCATTTACAGTGGATGAAGCAGGAAACAGGGAGAAATTGGGAAGCTATGTGGATTCAAACCTGGGCCACTCGCTTGAGGAGGAACTGTGTGGGGCTTGATCTAGATCACTAGGCCCTCATTGCTCCAATGACGCTACTTTAAAGATAAAGGACTCAAACAGCCAAAAAAAATGGTGTCGGAAGATTGTGAGACAAAAGTTTAAGCTTTTATATCTTAGTTTTTTAAGAACTGACTTCTAAGATATGGGCCTGACTGTGTTGAGTTTAAGTCTTTTTTAATAGTAGGGAGTTTTCCAAGAACTAGTAATGTTCTAAAGGACTGTGCATTTAGATGATAAGAAACTGAAGTCAAAATTTATTTTCTGAGGTCTACTCTCTGCCAAGTCCGACTTGGTCAGGATGTTACAGATCTTCAAAGTCACCTTGTTTTCAAAGGTTAAAGAAATAAAAGTTATGAGTTCAAGCTGTTTATAGGTCATTTAAAACAGCATAAATGTTGATACGTTAGAAGATATGCTTCTCTTGGGTTTGCTGTGAAATATGAGGACTTGTGTCTTACCTATCAGTTATTCAGAAGCCTATAAGTCACCTCCTGTTGGCTCACATGTTAATTAGCATTTGACAAAGCTGCAGTTGCCCATTAATTTCCTTAAAAAACTGCCTGTTTGCATTACTTTCTGTTTTTTTCCCTCAATTTCCAGCCAATATTGGTTGGGTCTGTAATTGCATGAGTGTGCCCTCATTGTCCTGCCACAATAATAAATTTGGCGATAGTCGGGGTCTATGGATCAGGCCCTGATTAGCCAGCTGTCTCTCCCTGATGAGCACACGAGTCCAGCAGCCCATCCTTCATGAGGCTGACGTGGGCGGACAGAAAAACAGGTGGATTCCTTATTCTCTGGTAAATAAGCAAAACTCTGTGTCCACTGTCGATATTTCTAAATCATGTCACTGCATCTAAAGTGGAGTATAAATTCATCTTTGTCAGCCAAAAATGCAGTGTGTGAAATTAAAAGCCACATGTGGAAGCTTCCAGGAGGGAATAGTTCTGCTTTTTATGTGTGTGGTTAAGACGAAAAGCTGTAGAAAAATTACACTTTCTTTCCCATGCAGGAGCGTTTATCATAAGTAACAAATGAAGACAACATTATGCATGCAGTGTGACTGCCCAGTACTTGTTAACATCCCAAATGCTTGCCGACAAAGCCCCCCTAAAGAATGGAGGGGTCCTCCCACTGAACCCCACAGAGAGAAGATACCGTGATTATTTTCCACTGCTGTGATTTATTAGATTAAAGAGTCAGTGATTAAGCGGGAGGCTGTGCTTGTAAACAGCCGAGAGGGCTGGAAATCTTTGGGCGGTTAGCTTAATTACCCCGGCCCTGTGTATTCTACTTAACGCTGGTAACCAAGACACAGACGCCCTCGCTTTCTTTTTTGTTCTGTGCTAATCTGTAAGTGTCAGCGGTCTGGTGTGGCGAAGAGGGAGCCGAACACAGAACTGCCAGGGAGGTAGACATGGGGAGCATGTGTCCCAGCAGGAGGGGGGTGGAGTTGGCGGTCTTGATAATTTCAGCAGTTGAAGTAAAAGCACCTGTCAACAAACACGCTTAACAAAAGGAGAGCTTTTACTTCAGGAGATTAGATGTTATCTGAGAATGAGTTTGAGCTCGTCAGGCAGGCTGCAGCGGCCTCTGAGCACGTTTACATCTCCTTTCATCAGATCAGCCCTGAGAGCTGAGCCGAAGAGTATTCTCTGGTTCTCCTTGGTGCTGCATTAATCTGATCTAGTTATATTGTTAGTTATACAGTGCAATGGGACAGTGCTAAGAGCAAAGATCAATCCTGTTAAGAGTTCTGACAGGATTGAAAGCTGACCCTGCTCTCACAGGGAACAATTATCTGTCTACTGTCTAATCATTTTCACCCTGAGAGCATTAAATGATACTCTTACAGAGATGAAGCGAGAACAAACCTGTGCATGTCTGTTTTTTAAAAATGTTGAAGACCAAGATGGACACGGGTGGCTTAAAATAACTTGTTTCAAAATGTATAATGAGTGTTTCAATAGGTTACAAAAAGAAAAAGAAACACAGTTGATTCAGGCACCACCAAAGAAGGTCCAAGTCTTCAAAAAGTTATGAAAACAGCCAAAGTTTTTATCATCCAATTCACAGACTTCATATCAAACTGAGTGCTTGGCTGAGGTTGTTTCTGCTGCTTCCACACGGTCAGCAAAGTTTCTCTGCCCATTAGCTCACTGGTACCTCACCGACGCATCTGCAAAACGCCGAAGTCCCCAACCAGCTCTACCCCTGTCTCATATTCCTCGAACATGATGGTATCGTGGGAGCCCCCCACTGACGTGCGATCCTTCATGTGGACGACGCGTGGGCAGGAAACACTCGCAACAGGTGCCACCCGACGAGGCCTGATCCTCGGCTCTTTGTGCCAGAGCAGGAGTGGGAGTGGGAAAGGCCGCAGGGGTCACGCTGACCTGGGAGTAGGGTGTGCCATACCAGCCGCCAGACCGGAGGGTTCAGATGTCAAAACAAACCCTAGTTTCAAATTATTATCCGTCATTTTTCTTTCCTGACAACTTTAAGGAGTAAAGGACTAATGAACGGGATGTAGAGGATGAAAAGTGATGTTTCAAAGTCAAACTGTCAGACTCTTATGGCTGTTCATCAGCTTCAAATTTTACGATGACTTTTCTTCGGGGCTGATTAAAAGCTGAATCATGTAAGCCAGTTACTGTGTTTGGATGAGGTCAAGTAAATATTTTCTGGGAGTTTCCATGAAATAAAAGAAAGAAAAATGAGAAAATTGACAGCAAACTTAATTTTCCCTTTGCTGAATAATGAGTATTCATACTTGACAATTTTTTAAAATAGCCCTTGAAAGAATGAAAAGATAAATCAAGCTTTTCTGTCTTTTTTAAATTAGGAAAACACTCTAAACAGGAATGCAGAAGGAGATATTCCTGGAGAAACGCAGCCACATTGGTCTCCACCTTTCATCGCAGCCAGCGGCTTTAAAAAATGACTAACTTTTGTTGATGTATGAATCGGCGGGGAGTCTATTTATCAGCAGGCCCTCTGCGGTCGCCCGCTTGGGTCCCTCAAGTCACAAGCCGCGTCGCTCCCCTTTGACTGATTAATTAGCCAATCAGAGGACATTTTTCACTGGGCGGCAGAATGGTTTATTTCAGCTAATGCCGGGCTTTCGACTCGGGGCCCGTTGGAGCCTCGTCGGCTCTTTCGGCCTGCCTGAGTGGCCGGGCAGAGGGGCAAGGGAGATAAATCAAGCTGGGCCGGCCCTCCATGTGGCTCCCCTAACTAAACCCCCTGAGGAGGGCACTGTGGCTGGGAGGGGAGGGGAAGTGGAGGGGGGATGCAGGACGGCCAGGGGCACTGCTCACCCGCCGATAAGCACAGGGAGCACAGGGCTGCCAAAGTGCCTTCATTTGGAAGTGGCCGGGGCTTTTTGATATCTCGGCAGAGAGGGGCTGTCGTTTGTCATGCTGTGAGTAATTGTGTTGAGGGACACAGGAGGAGGCAGGAGACGGAGGGGGCTGAGAGCGTGGGATGGGTGATGGATAACAGAGGGCCGTGTGGATGGACAGGTGCTCTAACACAACCTGATAACCACCACATGACCAGGGTGTAAATAATGGCTTCAGGGATACATTTTCAGGGTGAGGTGGTGGTCATTCATTCACCTTTTAAACAATGTTTTCTTCTTAAAGATTTAGATTTTAACAAACTTTCCCAAACACTTACAACCTGGTCTGTTCATGAATACACTACTCGGATCAAAGTACATCCTAATTTCCTGACTTTTGCTCTCTTTCTAATGATGTGTGAAATCCAGAAATATAATTACTAGTTGTGGTCTTGAACTATATCAAGAAGACATTGCATCATTTCCTTCAGAACATCAGATCTGTGGAATTCACAGAACCCAATCAGAGAGTCAAACTCTCATGATTCAGTTAAATGTATTTACAACCAGTGAGTATAATATTACACCAACACAAGTTTGCTCTCAATGAAGGAAAAACCAAGAAATATCATAACCTTGGACCTCAAAATCTCAGAGAATGGATGAAGATGGCTAAAGACATTTTTGCACAGAGGGTAGTTTTTCTCTCTAGGACACAGAGAATCTACCTTTGCTGGGAGAATTGGAGATCACTATCTTGATGTGACCCTCTTGTGACTGTAGATATTGAAATCATCACCGTCTAGGATAGAAAATTAAATCTATATGTTTAGGCGACATTTGCTCTAAGCTGTGTAACATGTCAAGTTTGATTAATTTGCAGTGATTATGAAGCTTTCTTGCCAAAGCATGTTATTTTTCTCTTTTTGAGTTGTCATTTAAGAAACATGTTTGTCTTTTCTTCAAGTTTTTTAGGGGGCTTTTTGCCTATATTCAGAGAGGGCAGGGGCTTACTTCGTGGGGCGAGTAACCTTAACTGCTCTGCCATACCAAAGCCCCACTGCCGTGACTTTTAATGCAAAATGTGTATTAATTCTAGTAACTTTTAGACCTGCTTTGGATAACAGTGATCAGTTGTACATGCACACCTCTGCTCAATGTCTTTACATTATGGTTTCTTACTGCTATCAGTGTTGTCAGATCTCATAAAGAAACAGTTAGCTCCACAAAAAGAGGAAAGAAAGTTTAGATAGATAAGAAGACAAGAGCATAGTTGTGTACATTTACATGTATCTTTTTTTTATGTCAATTAACAGTAAACCTAATCAACCATTTTTTTGGGAAGTAAAAAAACATGAAAAGAAAGTACATATGCATTATACCTATACCTACAGCATGATTGTTTTCAAATCAGCATTTTACACAATGATGTGTTGCCAACTTTAAGTTGGCAAACCAATAAGTTGAAATTTCACAACTTATATTAACTTATGTTAACTTGAAATAAATCCAAAATTTTGTATTAAGGTAGTAAAAACAGAATTTTGAATTTATATGATCCAGCATAATACATTGAAAAACTTAACTTAAAAAATATAGTTAATCTATTAAAAAATTCCATTACTTCAACTGATCAGAAATTCCTATTTAACAATGTAAAAGGTGAAGGCGAGGGGTCAAATTCTGATAGGAGAGAGTGAATTTATCAAAACACATTTTTAAACAAACTTTTACTCCAACTTTGGTTATTGTATTGTTTTCCTTTTCTTTGCTGCTATAAAAAGCTGGGTCACTTATGTTGAAAATGTATCACACAATAGGGGAAACTTATAATCAGTTAGCAGACTTAGTTAAGAACCAAAAAGCCAGTTTACCAAAAAAATTAAAACAAGGGGATGAAAATCCGGTTTCATGTACTCATATGTTCTTTCCCACATACTTTCTGCTGTCTTTGATGCACAGAGGCACACAAGACAGCTCTGTGTTGTGTGTGTTTATGTGAGTGAGTGTGTTTTCTGCCTGTCTGACTTTCAGGGAGTGTTGTGAGCAGCGATAAGAGGCGAGCAGGAAGCACATCACTGTAGAGGAAGGAAAACCCCAGCAGAGGGGGACCACTGGACGGGAGGCTGGTGGGCGGTGGGAGATTCATAAGCGTGAGGAGCCCATCCAGATTTGGTCAAGTCTCCTGGCCTAACCTTGTCAGGATGCAGATATGTGATAAACGCGGTTTATGTGCAAACCTCCATGTTGCATCGACACCCCTGAGGAGTATTCGTCTCCGGGGTTCTGAGATTATTCCACGTTTTGCATAGAATCTGTGAGCTGTGACTGCACTTAAAGCACAGATCAGAGTGCATTAAGGTTCAGCGTCACCCACACACACTCACAGGAGATCTCACACAATACCTACAGCTTGATTGGTCCATCACCTTCTTCGCCTCTTCCCAGCAGCCTCAGATGTTGCTGGGCTTCAGCATGAGGCCTCATGGGAAGCCATTGTGATTCAGTGTTTTCGATATGGTCAATGGTGTCCCTTCTGGCTGAAAAATAACAACCCATAACCAAACGATTAGGGAGGAAGCAGCGGTGTGCATTGCTCGCATTTCCAATGTTAATCAGCCAGGGAGCGGTAGCCATTGTGATGCTACGACTCGGCACCTGCGAGGGGAATTGAAGGTTTTTCTTACGCAATTTATGGATTTTGAAGATGCCAATTCCTTCAAGCTAAATGCTGGAGATAAACAGAGGAGCTCAGTGAGAGGCTTTTTCTGAGGCTCCGAGTCAAAAAGCTGCATTTGTCATCGTCTCTTTGAATCTATGTGGAGTCAGCAAAAACTTCAGACTCCAATAACAAATATCTATCTTTATTATCTGGTTATTTATAACAAACTAAACTCCTGTGCCTGATTTTCTCACATGCCTCAATTTTAAATATAAAAAAATGAGGATGCGCAGAAAAGTGTTGGAATATGTGACCTATTAGCTATGTTAAAATGTCACAATATCTGCATCTTGATCAGGTCTGGTGAACTCCTCCCAACCAGCACATGTAACAAATAATAAGTGGGGTTATATGACAGAAATATGGGCAAATAAACTATATTTTCTGTCCTTGAATGAATTATACCCCAGGCAAAAGAGTTCAGGAACTAACAGTGTTTTTTGACCAGAGGGAACTAAATTGTTCCCCTGGCCTGTTGCTTGTCTGCATTTCCACAACAGGTTGAAGGCCCAGGTGGATGGTGCGAATCATGCCAGAGACATATGGAAAGAAAATAGTGAATGTTGAATATCGACTGTTGTTGAATGTTGAACAATATTGCTGACTTTGAACTACTAGCTGCAGTCAGTTGCAGTGACACAATTTGGAGAAAAATAAATAATTAATAAAAGATAAAAACCGGCACCTTTTGTGGCACTAGATGGCAGCAACTGCGGCTAATCACCAAGGTTCTTTCCTCCAGTTTAAATTCTTGCTTGTGTTGTACAACCCAAATTTCAATGAGGTTGGGATGTTGTGTAAAATGTAAATATAGGCAGAATACAATAATTTTCAAATCCTCTTCAACCTGTATTCAATTGGTTACACCACAAAAACAAAATATTTTATGTTCAACCTGAAAAATTGTGTTAGTTTTGTGCAAATATTTGTTCATTTCGAAATGGATGCCTGCAACATGTTTCAAAAAGGCTGGAACAGGGGCAGTAAAAGACAGAGAGTTGATGAATGCTCAAAGAACACCTGTTTGGATCATTCCACAGATATGTTCAGATATGTTCAGCTGAGAGGCCCCAACCCCCAGTTCTAGGGTGAATGTATTACCCCAAACTAAATCTAGGCCCCTGCTCTGACAGTCAAAATGCAACATTTTCTGTCCCTGAATATGGTCATAGCTGAAATGGTAAAAAGCCATTTAAAATGCAACTTAAAGATGCAGGACCTCATAAATAAAGTTCTTTCACGCCCTGTTGCTGAAAATGACTCTAAAACTCAGGCTCTTACTTCAGGGACATGTGAGGCCCTGAGTTTTGAAAAAGTAAGCCACAGAACTCAGTCAACCCGACATGTGGCTTGCACTTGTCTGAGCCTGAGAGGCAGCAAAATGCCAAACGGCAAAGTGACGTTTGAAGTAACCGACCACCAACGCCAAGAGCGAAAGAAGGAGAACTTTTTTGCGAGCGTCATCACTTCAGATTTCTGCACATCTCACCCCAATTTGGATTTGCCTTTAATAATGCCTACTGGCATTACAACGACCTGATGTGAGCGCTTCGAGACACGAGCACAGCAGCGAGAAAGAGCAAAGAGGGGAGGAAAGGGTAAGAGTGTAAATCCTTTAACTGGATTTAGGGTGCTCTTGCCACCAACAGTGGCCTGTTGGCGTTGTTAAAGCTGCACGCTGTGACAGGGCTAATCTAAGGCCACGGGCTGTTCAGGAGCACGGCCCTGTAGGAGCAGCAGGGTCACATGATGTTGCAGCCGCTGATGGAGGCGTCAGCACCAGTGGTCATCCTTAATTACTGACACAGAGGCGATAAGCTGGAGCCACCTGGCCAGAGGAGTGTCACCTCCTCCCCTGTGCACACTTGACATTGAATGACTGAGGTAAGGTCACGGACTTTGATCTCTCTGCTTTAAATGACAGTTTCAGTTTAAAGAAGAGTCTTTAAACCCTTTGAGAATAAACTATCTTTCAAAGTTTCATCATCTTATTTTGTGCACATCTGTCAAGGTTATAAACAAAACAGAAGTTCACTAATCTACATTTGGACTTTGCAAACCAAACCAAAGCTCTACATTTTGCAACATCCAAAACTCTTGAAGCTGACAGGTTAACAGGAATGGAATTATCATGATGTAGAAATAAGAGTTTAAAAACCCACCTAAGAGGACACAATGCCGTTTTAAAGTTATGAAGAGGTGCAGAAGAAAAGAAGAAATCAGAAATATTTAGGGCTTCAAATGTTATTTACAGATCAAAACAGTTGTAATCTGAAAACAATCCTGATACCAGATCCTAACATAAAAGACATAAAACTCTAACATATTTTCACCATATTGCCACCTAATGGAGCACATTTTGGTCTTAAACAGAGTTACTGGTGTGTACCCAGCATGTAACATCACAGAAAACCAAACACTTATGACTGGTATCAAGAAAGAACTGACAGAAGGGTTGGGTTTGAATTCATAAGACTGTAATGGTGGCACAAGCATTTTTGACCACACTTAATGTCTTTTTTTCTTTTACAGAAAGTACCAAAAATACTGCATGTCATTAAAAATCTCCTGGGCCTTTGACTTTATCAAAAGGTCAATAATATTTCTCTCTCAGCTTTATTCTCATGAAGAAATGTCTCTAACCTGTTTCTGATCTTTGGACTGCCCTCCTCTCTTCCCGAAGATACAATTCAGGTCGGTCTCAGTTCGGGATGACAGATCCTTTCCTACAAAGAAAGAAATCATTTTAAAGCACATACCATAAAGTTACACACTGCCTAATAATGAAAAGACAACTTAATCTCTGAATCTAAGAGCAGAAACATCAGAAGATCATTGAGCAACTGTAAAAAATGACTGTTTTTCATCGTCTACTTTTACACATTTCCAAAAATAAGAGTACGAAGAAAAGGATGTTTTCTGGGCTTTGTTATCTGTGAGAAAGAAAGTAGAAAGATTTATATATGACAGGGAAGAGAAACAGAAATCATTTCTCAGGTGCACTGAAGGTTTTCTAAGCTTTTAGATGAAAAACGATGATCAAGTTAACAACCCCTCATATCTACAGGATAATGCAACTAAAAGAAGAAAGACATCTTCAGGGTCAAGTGTTTTCCATATAAGTGTGTGTTTCAGGGTAGGAGAAGGGAAAAAGGGGGGAGGTCTGCATGGTTTTCACTCCAGGGATAAAACAGCAAAGACAAATAAACCCATGAAAAGGTCTACCAGGCCACGCCTCCGGATTCCCGTTTTCAAGCCCAGCCTCAAAGACTCCTGAAGCTCGCGGAGTCTCGAGCCTGAGTCCTGTTCGTACAGCTGCATCCTCTTCCTTCAGCACGGCTCTGATAACACTCGGTTATTTATTGCTTTTAAACCTCTATCTCCCTATCTGCTCCTGGCTTTGAAAGGAGCTGCACAGGCAGGTCTAAGAAATAAACCAAGAAAGTCCAAAACTAAACAAATCAGGAGGGGAGAGGGGGCTGTGTGTGTTTGTCAAGAAGTGAACTTTAGGTCAATGTAAAGTTATGTCCAAACTGACCTTTTGGCTGTTTGAAAGAGGAAGTAGATGTCAAAACTGTCAGGCTTTTAGATGAAAGTGCAGAAAACAGAGTCTGGTCGAAAGGTGCTCAACACTTCTTTTACTGAAAACTTTTAAAAAGATACCAATATTCAAATTTCAACTAGAAAATAAACAAAGATAATAAGACACTGAGGAGACAGAAAAAAAAAATCAGAAAAATCTATTTCACAGGGCTTTACACAGAACTACAATGGTAGCCACTTGACTGTGGCTACCATTGTACCATTAGCAGAGCTAGCACCAGCGCTTGGAATAAGACACGTGAGACTTGATGGTAGAGCAACCAGATATGAGACTAGTGCTGTACCATTTGGATTTTTCATGAGTTTACAGTCATGACCACACTGCACACCAACACAATGCACTAACAAAAGCTTGTAACATTTGTAAACAAGACAGGAGCATATTTAGCTTTTTTAATCACAGTCCACAGCTCCTATGCAATTGCACATTCTCAAACTGTGATTACAAATAGATTAATTATTATTCACTCTGCAAAAACTACAATCTATTCTTGAAAACTGAGTTAAAGAAATTAACTGATTCAATTTTTTGTTTTAAGATATAATTATTATCTTAAAAACTTGAAGTAAATTCAGGCATTATTATTGTTCTTTAATATCTTGAAATAAGACAATTATCCGGAGCTGTCAGGTGAATGTGGCTCAGATCGCGTCTAAAAAGGAAATTATAATGAGAAATAAAGACTAACACCTGCTCAGATTTCAGATTATGCCTGAAAACTGAACATATGGTCAAGTATTTTTCTATAATTCAGGGCTCAAATGCTGAGTTTCATAAGGACTGCGAAAAGCCAGCCAAATAGAGCCATGGATAAAGCCAGAGTGAAATTCTGCATCAGCCACCCTTGCTGCTGTGACAGGTGATAGATTGGGGCAGCAATTAAAACTGGGTTACTGGTTTATGCTGTGGGCCTTGGACCTGAGTAGTGGAGATTTTGGTGCCTTTCCCCACAAACAAAGGCCATCAATCGTCCGCCCTGGCAGTGAGGGAGGCAGCGTAAGCAGGATATCGATAATAAGGAGAGAAAGGAGGAGAGAGATGACTAGAGGAGACAGTGCTTAAAATGCCACTGTGGCTGCGTCATTTCTTATATTAATGTTTTATCTTAAGGAAACCGACAAGAATTGAGCATACAGAAGAAAATAATGACTTAACTTTAACAATAAAACAGCTTATAAATAAAAAGAGTCACACAGGAGTTCTCCTGGGTTGACCTTTTCCTGCACCCTGCATATCCAGAGTTATGCGAGTAGGACCTGACTTGTTCAACCTCCCCTGTAACGAGCTTAGCAACACTAAATCTATTACCAAGCCTTAACTTGGCAACAACTTCACAGGGAGGGGGGGGCATATTCCCTAGCAGCCGGCAAACAGGCGGGGCCGGTTACAGGTTTCCAGGTAACTCATCTGCTGCCTTGTGTCAATCCGGACCACAAGCTGGACGCAGGTGAGCAAAGTCAACAGAAGGAGAAGATGAGAAATAATACACAGCCAAAAAGTGAGGTCTAAAATCTGACGGAGAGTGAGTCTCAAGTTACCAAACATGAGGCGCCAACGTCACATTTGTAGCATGACAACGACCTCTTTGAAGGGACTAAGGTTTCATGTTTCAAAAGACTGTTAAATTAACATGTCAACTGTCGAATCAAATTCCACCTGCATACCTCTAAACTCCTACGTGGTCTCTAGTGTGGAAAACAAAAAGATACTCAGAGAAAGTGAAGGCATTTTCATGGTCAGGTGCCGCTCCTTGACCTTTAGACAGCTGGTGTTGATAATGAAGAGATCTCTTCAAATAGATTAGACCTTAAAGTCCGGCCGGATCAAACCTGATTAGTCAGTGACACAAGAGGTACAAGAGGTCCTAATGCAGAGAGGGCAGGAGGTGCTCAAGTCTGCTGTCGCGACTCAACATACGTCTGCAGAAACATGACCTACAGAATGACTCAGAACACATTTATTTGATGCACTTTTCACAATTTCATGATTAATAGATGAAACTATCAGAGTTTTGATGTTACATGTTATTTTATCAGAATCTTTGTGAGGACTATAGGTTTGGCGTTGACTGGGGTGACACCTGTGGGCAGGAATCTGAAGTGTTTTTCCAAAACAAAGTCCCTGAATCCCATGAGCCGTGTAACCATCTGTTATAAGGATGTGACTCTTGCCAAGACATGCATTTGTTTTGGAGAGCAAATCTTCTTTTTAATACTACTTTTCTTTATTCAAGAGAACTTTGCCTGTGATGTAAAGCAACAAGGTTATGTATGGACTGAAATTTGTGCCACTAAATTGGAATTGAATCATCATATTGAACCCAAAAGCATGATCTGAAATTGAATAAAATGTTTCGAAACTCAATTTATTTGCTTTTAAGTTGTTCAACTTTCTTGAAACTCAACTCTATGCTCCTTGAATCAAGTTTTACAAAATTTAATTTCAGCTTGTACAGTTCAGATGTAGTTTTTCAGTTGAATTCTAGTTCAGCGAGGCACAACCACCATGTTTTCTGTGTCCATGAAGAGGAGTTATTGAGCTCAGATTCAGAAAAATCTTCTTCAGGTCTTTGAAAATTTAGGTTTCAAGCAAACTGAATATTCAGTCCCTGGTCTTCAGACATCACAGAAATGGCACAATCTCAGTTTGCTGCACTCAGGTGAAGAGTATAGCCACAGATTGCAAAGGAGTTTTCACAGTCGTGCTGAGGATTTCTGTGAATTAAACTAAAACTGTAATTCATACTTTTGAATTAATGGACAAGTCAGTAAGAAAGAAATTTCAAAGCAAATAATTTTAGTTGTAAAAAACATCAAATATAATTTCATATCATGCTTTACAAATTTAATGTAAGTATTCAAATTCAGTTTTTATTGGCACAATTCCCAGCCTATAGGAATTCATTTGGGCTGTTGTTTGAGACATGACACTTCTTTGATCACTTCTGCCGATTTAAGATCACAAAAACCTGATGAGAGAAGCTTAAGGAGAGACTGGGGTCACTTTTAATCACAAGAGTCATCTAATGGGTCACACAGCCCCTGGGAGGTGTTGTTTTTGAGAAAGAAGAGGGGGGTAAATGAACATGCCAGATGCCCCAAACAGGAAACAGGAAGTTGCTATTGAATGACGTAGAACGTAAGAGCCTCTTCCAGGTGAGGTAAAAGTTGTTTTGTTTTTTCCATGTTCACTGACTTGATGAGGCACATTTAGACCCAGAAACAAAAACAATTAGGGACTAATGACTCAAACATGTGTGAATTCATCAACTTTTTCCAAAAAGGAGCCAAACCGGTACAAAGGTTTCACTGATCCCCCATGTGTGATGTCTAACAAAACCTTACACAGGTTTATTTAATATCAGTGTCTTTAATCACTCATGTATGCTCCTTCTGAACCAAAGCAACTCAGCATTTAATGTGGGCTGGTTGATCATTAATTTAAGCCCCCAGTGGTGCTGAACACTGGAATCCTCCTCCTGTATCAGTGTTCTGGCCTTGACCAGCAATTCTGGACTTCCTGACGTGTAAAAGAGTAATGAAAGTAGAAGGAAAAGATATTTATAACCCCCCCAAGCACTGACCGGGCTGAGTGACCCTGCCATGTGACCCAGCACAGGACTGACGGACAGACAGACAGATGGACACACCTCTGCTCAGGCTGTTAGTCCATCTGTTTGGACACTATGAAAGGTTGAAAACTTCAAAAGAAGGAGGCGCCACACACAAGTTGTTCCTGCTCAGAGGTGCTTATCTAAATAAACACAGACCTGCCTTGAAACAAGTTTGTTTTATAAACTGGCATCAGTACAGATGAAGGCGGTGTGTTTTCTGACAGGAAGCTGCAGAAAGAGTTTGAGACGTAAACAATCCAGCGATGATTGGAGGAGATGTCTCGGATTAGAGCTGCATGTAGCTGTTTGAATGTGATAACATTTCAGGCGTTGCAGGGATATTTGTTAGTTCTTTTTGTACACATGATTGATTGTACCCCCTTATCATTCTGTAAATGTGTGTTCTTCTTTGAAAACGGGATTTTTTTTTCTTTGAAAGACTAAAACTCTCCTCACAATATACATAATCATGAATCCGCATCTAAACTGTCTCCTGCAGAAAAAAATGAACCGACCTTTGGTGAACTTCATGTAGTGGACCCTCTTTCTGGATGTCTTGGATTTTGCCTCCAGGCTGAATCCTTTTTCCTCTTCTGCTGGAGGTCCTGTGAGTCATAACGGAAAACTTTATGATTTATAAAGACTCAGATACATGACAATAAAATACTGCAGCTCTTTGCTGACTTTGGTGAAACGTTGACTGTACAATAAATGTAGCTATAAAGCGCCCTCTAGTGATCAATAGAAAGTAACTACAAAGTGAGGCAGTCAAACTTTAAAACCCTTATTGTTGTATTACACTCAGACTTTGTATTCACTGTAACAGGTCAGTATCAAGTGTAAGGATGAATTGTTCATAATAGGCAATACTTGATTCTTCTCATGGGGGAAATTCAGTCATTATAGCTGCTTTAATAAACAAAGCAAGAAAAGCCTTTTCTTTTTTTAAAAAGTACAATCAAAATAGGAAATAATTTAAAAAAGTTAGACCCACAGAAAATTGGAGAAACTTTGCAGAAAAGCTGCAGATCACTGCTGATCACTGCTGTCACTCATGTTAAATCTGTTTCCCCACAGTAGCAGATCACCAATGCTAATGAAAAGTCTGAATGAAATCCAATTTTATCCTAACCATATTTGCATAAAATGATGAATTGTAACAGATTTTAAAAATAGTAACCTAAAAAATTATCAAACTACGTTTAAGGCATGCTGCAGTTAGGGTTTGGTCTCCTTCCCATCATTATTGTTAATTAAAAAACCCTGACATTATCAAACCATCAAAAACAATTGAATCTGTTCTAAAAAGTTTTGAAATTTTGGTAAAGCTGCCACTAAACATCAACTTCTTTTTGTTCTTTCAAACTAAAACTGAAGTTATCTTAACTAGAAGAGGAGTCTGAATCACTTTTGACAGACAGCTGGCTGTGATTTGTGACTGCATTTACAGACAGCATCACTCCATAAAGTGGATAAATGGACTCTCTCTTTGTACAGGAGACACACAACAAACAAGAAGCTGTATTCATGGGCATGTACCTGCGCTGTTGTTCTGATTGTGGTGGTTGTTCAGCTGAGCGAGCAACTCATTGAAATCATCCTGGTGAGCGATCCAGTTATCCTGTGATCACAGCAGAAGCAAAAAGATTTATGTTTGGGGAAAAACTCAATCCCACAACCATCGAAAATCAGCTGATCTGCTTTTATATTTAGTCAAAGGTTACATATGCTCTCACCTCATAGCTGGCAGTTGTTCCAAGTCCATAGTTGTTGTTTTTGACTTTTACTTTAATGTGATCAGTTGAGCCTTGCCCAGTCCTGCCGAGGCCCTTTGAGTGAGAAGACAAAATAAAATATGCTCATTGACTCACTCAGTCAAGAAAAATGTTTGAAAAGAATAATAATCAGGAAGTCTGAATAAATCCAGAGATGTATCATGATACAGACCTTCCCCTTGGACCAGCCCATTCGCTCCAGCATCTTCTGGCCAAACTTGGAGTCATCTTTGCTCCAGGCACTGTTCCTGGGGTCAACAGACCACTTCTGCTTCCTCCGGGCTGGACAGAGAAAGAGAAGGATTTATGACAAGAAAGCTATCACATTCAGAGGAGCTGCAGAAGTTCAGTCTTAAATACTCCCAGATTACAGCCCATCACACCTGAAAGCAGAGTGATGCTTTCTTGCAACTTACTGAACCATTTAAGTTTACCTATGAATCTGATTCCTTCTGAAGAAGTTCTGCTGACTGTGTTAAAGTTTTAAGGCGTCAACCAAATCAACATATGACAGCACCCAGAGAGTCAACAAAATAAACAATCGATGTAACAAAAATCAACAATCAACAAATTATTCTGATTGCATAAAGATAAGAGACATCACATTATATCTGTGTAGTCACAGGTCGAATATATTGGCAGAAAGGAAGAATTAAAGCTTTAAATGTGAGACACGTCACCGAGCTGTCAACTTCAGAGATCAAAACAGAGTTCAACACCACAGACGAAACACACACTTTCTACTATACGCAGCAAAAAAAGCCATTTACGTGTGTCCATAACTGACAACAGGGAACCCCATATGATCAGCTGATAAGTGACCGAACTGAGGAATAACAAGTGACTAAATTAAAGAGTCCGAGAAAAGAAACACGTGTTTACACACAGGTGAGGCTAACGTCAATGCTAACGCTAACTACACTTAAACATCAAAAAACGCGAAGAAATGAGACATTTTCTGAGACGATTTTTTCTCATTTAGATCCAAAATTTTTATCAGAGCGCAAACTTTGGTAAACACATTTCAACACTGCTGGAAAACGTGATATTTTTGACAAATTTCACAGAAAAAAAGACACTTACGTTCAGCCAGCATGGACATCCTGGGGTCCTTGTGAAGCTCGCCGAAAGCCGGAAAGTATCCACAGTGGTGCCTGATGGGAATTAGTGTCCACGCTGATTTTTCGTATTAATCTCAATTAAAGTTTACAAATAAAATTGAATTTGAGTGTTTCTTTCTTTTTTAAAAAAAATATACATATATTATTTTTTTTTACTGTTTATTCACTAACAACACAATCGTTGTCTTTTAATAGCTGTAATGATCATTTCGGCCAAAAGAGGGCGCCCTAGTCACACACCTAGTGTCAGGTACAGGTTACAGAGGTTCAATGAACCCAGCTCTCCACTGTGACCCTCCTGAGCTTCATTTTGCAGAACAGTGGACAATTAAAACATTTGTAAGATATTATTAATTCATCTTTTGATGTAATGTTGGAAAAGTGATTCACTGTTGATGAATTTCAGGCCTACCGGGCCTTAGAGCACCTCACCTGACCTGAGGTAAAGCAAAGTTGTTTTTAATGTATTATTCATACAAAGAATTTATCAAACTGTTTAACAGAGTGAAAACAAGTATGACTCATAAATTGCATTAAAGGAAGACCTATCTTTACTCTTTTGTCATTATAAGTCCCCCCAACACCAAGTTTTATGTCTTAAGAATCATGAAGATCTCTTAAAAAAATTAAATAAAATTTACATACAGTAGTTTTTTTGTTTTTGTGGTTCCTTAGCAAACTAATACATACCCAGAAGCCATTTTAAGATACACAGAGACTGTAGTGATGAGTTTCCAATTCTCTTTACTCTTTCTTACACTTCTTTCCAATTCGCTCTCCTCTCCGTCTCCCAATCTAACTTTTATATTGAAGTCATAAAGTGTTTTTTTTTTCCTTACTTCCTGTGGCTGCTTTGAATTACAACAAAAAAGAATCATAGAAAAGAAAATAATAATACCAGTTCAAATAAGCCATTAAAACTCAGTTTTTTTTTGTTTTGTTTTTTGTTTTTTTTTTAAACACATTGAAATGATTAGAATTGGCTCAAAGGGACAATAAAACTAGTTGGGCTGCACAAAAACAAAATACTGCACCTACATGCTTTGTTCATCAGGCCAGCACCAGGTGTTTTCAGGGTCCTAGGGGTTCATATGTCACAAACATGACAGAGATGTATTTTGGTGCTGAACCACAAAAAGACTTGTAGATCTGGATAGAGCTAAATCCTTCTGTCTCCAAACCACTGGAGTATGGATCACATTTCTGAATGACACATGAGAACCAAATACAGTGGTTGGAGCTGTCACCCTAAAGGAGGATAAATATGTGTTTGAATCCCAGCTGGTGTACTTGTCATGTCTGTTGATGGTGTGGTACTGCAATACTGATAACAACTGCTATGGATTATTTGGATCTTTGTCAAGTGTCTCTTGATGTTTGCGACCTGTGCTGTACCACAAATTGCTTCTTTGAGGACATTTAAGTTTCTGAATCCTCTCCATCACAGAGATATCAGAGGGAGTCAAGGTTTACACTTGAACCCCAGAATTT
This sequence comes from Thalassoma bifasciatum, assembly GCA_008086565.1. Taxonomy (NCBI): domain Eukaryota; kingdom Metazoa; phylum Chordata; class Actinopteri; order Labriformes; family Labridae; genus Thalassoma; species Thalassoma bifasciatum. The sequence continues at coordinate 253,399 of RPOG01000159.1, read as the reverse complement.
GGACCAAGATTAAAAAGTAACTGTCTACTCAGCCTTGCATATGCAATGTTGTTCAGTTTGCTTTATCAAAAAGTGCTCCTTACTCTAGTGGGAGGAAGCCAGAATATTTCAGCTTCACACAGACAAGATTTTATGGGATTCATACTTCAATTCTCTGCCTTGTGTTGATCTCAGACCTGGGATCCTGCCCCCACTCTGTGTTCACTTTTCTTCTTTTTAACCCTGAAAATTACACAGGAACACTTCGCCTGACTTTACCCACCTACATCTACTCACATATAAAGATCTCTCATTGGATTAAGCTTTTCACAGGACTAGCACACCCGGGCTCACAAACAGCACATGAACACAGAAGCTTTATCCGCCAAAAGTCAACAGATGAAGCTAAAATGTGGACAAACTGGATCCAAACGAATGTTGGAGCTCTCTTATGTAACATGTAGTCACCAAAACAAGAGCCAAAAAACTCTCAGTGATGAAACATCAGCAGAACGCCGAGTCCTTCTTTTCCTTTGATAATTTATTATATTAAAAAGTTGTAAAAGTTTTAATGGCACACTGCTGGCTTCTCATTATTTACTTGTGGTTGTTTTGTAATTGCAAGACACGGTGTCCTTGAGTTATACAAGCCTTCCTGGAGCATTTGTCAGGGCTATCAAAAGGGAATGAACTCCACCTGATATGGGAGCGTGATGATTGAACCATGCCCAAGGCCAGAAAATTGAAAAAAACAGAACTTTATTATCCAAAGATGTGTTTGGAATTTGATGAAGAAACTCTCACATAGTGCCAAGGATTTAAAAACAACTCAAACTTTAATTTTAATATAAGAGAAAATAAAACAGCTAAACACAATGCATATGGATGCACGGGGCATAAACTGAACAAGGCATAGAAAAAAAAAAAAAAGTGGCCACACTACTTTCTTTGAATCTCATTCAGATTGTCAGTAAGCTCCCAAAAGTTACAAAAAGCTCATTTCAAATCTCTCAAAACTTGTCATGTTTCGATTTCATGAAATTTTCTCAAGAGCAAAGTAAATGTTTCAACCACTGGGAAATTTTACATACTGTCTTTTTCTTTCACTTATAAGAATTGCTTTTTTTAGTCCATCGAATGAAATAAAAAGGTTACAACTTTTATACTTATACCTTTGTGGGTAAATATATAAGAGTGGGACTCTTTCATGGATTCTGAAGCTCTTTAACGGTGCAACACCATCCTCGCTGTAGTCTTAGCAGCAGGATTATAGTGAACTGCTGCTTCACAGTCAGATAAATGTTGGTTTCTATTACTGTCAAAGCTGAGCAGCACAGAGCCCTAATCTGACTCCAGATCTGTGGTTAAAGTTACCACCTCCAGCATGGGATTAAAGCTGGGTTGTGTAACAGTGCCAGGAGCCTGGGGGGGATCAGTGACTGAGAATATTGTCAGACACAACGTTCCAGAAAAGGTGCTGACATAAAAGGGGTTATGATATTCTCCAGTGTCAGCTCACCTTTGGAGGTTTTTCATGAAGGATTTTGTATTTGAGCTACCACAGAACGCGATATATAGCAATGATGTAATAAAAATGTAATAAAACCCAAAATATAATAGCTGATTCATAGTGTAACAAAACTGCTGATGAGCACGAAGTGTTTAAAAAGTGGTATAAAATCCTAAATGTAATAACTGGTCCATAATGTGACAGATGTTTAGCCCAAAAACAGCTTATACCAAAAAAAAAAAAAAAAAAAAAAGCTTGATGACTTGTCACATTTTGCGTTTTACTACACTTGGGGTTTTTAAATTACATTTCAGGCACAGCACTTGTTTCACATTTTTGAATGGTCATTAAGTTTCAGGTAACTATCTTCTTAAAAAATTACATTTTGAGTCATTTTTGCAGGCTCTTCCAATCCTGGCTTAAAATGCTTTAGCATGAGCAAGTCACAAGTTCAGACTCAGAATAAAAGTCAAAAGGTCACTGAAATCAATGCTTCAAGAATCATTGATTCCTGGAGCTCATTAATCTAACCTCAGTTAATTTCTTAGTTTCTGTGGCTAGAAGAAATGAAGTTTTCTCTGCCAGTATCTCTTAAAAAATATATTTACTGGAGCTTTCTTCATGTATGACAACCTTTTATTACTCAAACAGCTGTTGCCCATCAGACTACATTCAGTGTATAATGGAAATTCCCTACTTTGAATTAAACGTACAGCAGTTTTTTGTTGTTGTTGTTGTTGTTTTCTTTGGTTTTCATTTTTTTGTGTCTAACTTTGTCAGTTAAAGATATTCATTTACTCTGGTCTTTCAGTTTTCATCAGCATGTAAGAACTTGATTCAGTTTGGAAATTAATGTGTGGTGCTTTAAAATTGCACCCCAGGTAATCCCCGTCTAGTGACATCTTTAACAATTAATTTTGGTAAGCTGACACCACGGGCCCTTCTACAAAAAACTCTTCTCAGAAATTTTTTTATGTCAGACTCTGTCTGTTGTAGTTGCTGTATCTTTGAGGCTCCCCACTCCACATACCCCCTTCACTCTGATTGGCCAGTTCTCTTGGGCATGTCAGAGGCAGGACTTGGTGTTTGAGGTCCTGCCTCTCTGGACCAGTTCGGAGGTCCTTGTGTGATGATACTGGTGAAGATCTAAAAAAAATCTTTTGTTTTGCTCTCCAGGACAGAGTATTTTTTAACAGTTTCCAGACAGACTCAAGGATTTTTACGACATATGAATGTAGAGATCTTAAGCTCTGCATGTATGAAAATCCAACATACATACCTCATATCTGTGATTAAAATATTTGGAAAAGAGGAATACCTTCTCTTTTATCAGCACTCCAACCTCCAGCTTTGTATCTTGAAAATTACACTTTGAAAATACTTGAAAATGTAAAAAAAAACTCATAAAGAAAATAGAAAACTTGAATTTCCTGAAGCTTGCAGAAAGATTGTGTAACTGAAAGTAATTACACTGTAAGGAGCTGATGTACAGTAGACCCTCACGTTTCTCCTGAGGAGGCGGGAACAGAGCGGTTGTAAAGGGTCAGGGGTCTTATCACCACAGCAACAGGTCTCCATGAGGAGCAGCTGCAGGACAGAGTGTTATGGCGTTTTTGGCGTACGGCCAACCCGAGCTGCCCACTCCCTCCCAGCCTTCTTTATGTGTCCAACGTTAGCTGCCTGCTGCACACCGTGTGAACCTTATCGCATGATGACGAACAAAACACTGAGGCCCCGACTGCCAGGGGAGTGCCCTGATTGGCTGGTGGAGACTGCTGGTGTGGGAGCACACCCAGGGAGACTTCTTACATAAGAGGTGAGGTCTCCCTTACTCGAGTGTGTGTGTGTGTGTGTGTGTGTGTGTGTGTGTGTGTGTGTGTGTGTATGTCTGGGGGGCGGTAAATGGGCTCTATTTCAGCGGGCTCTTTGTTTCCATCCCCTTTCTTGGAAAGCTTCATCTGTGGGGAACATTCATGCACAGAAAAGGTAAAACAAGACTCATCTGTGAGAATATTTGGGCTCTGAATCCTGCCCGCTCCGCTGTTTTGCATTTGTGTACACAGATGCTTAAAATTCTGATAAAGGCTTTTACACGTCCACATCAGAGTGCAAATGTCAGCAGAACGACTTTCTATTCAGCGGTGAAGGAACTGAATTAGTGCTGTTTGCAAACCTCATGCAAATATTGATTTTCATCAGTAATTTCACGAGGTGAAGAGAGAAGGAAGAAAAAGATACACTTTTACTTAAGGACACAACAAGCATTACAGTCAAGTTTACGAAGAAAAGCAAAGCATACTGGGTGAAAAATGTCCGCAGAAAAGATCACAGGAAGCATGCAGAGCTGAAAAGCACTGAAACACATGACTATGATTACACTGTGCAAATACCAAGCATTCATTTCTGCTTGCTGGGATTTTTGAAGGCAGAAGAGGCCTCCATGCACATGTACAGACGAGGCATGACTGAGCACGTTCAGTTACATGTCTAAAATCACACCCACAAAAATAAAAATTAAAACAAATAAATAAAACATCCAAGATCATTTGGAAATGAATTCAAAACAGAGCTGTCTCTCATGTTGTTTTCCCCCTCCATTCTCCCCTGCTCAGCTACCTGAGCACACCTCAATCATGATGTCACCACCACTCATTGTAAAATTAAATGAGTGACACTGCCAGTCTCATGTAAGTCACCAATACTCTTAGAGGTCTTTTCTGCTGCTCTACTTGCCTGTGCTTTTCTCATATGAAAAAAGAAGTTTTTGCATGCTCTGACTTTCAACATCGGAATGTGGAAGTGCAGGAATTCCTGGTTGAACTTTGAATAAAAAAGAACATTTGAACATAAAATGTTGTCGGTTGAACTCCCAGATACAACTACATGTTACACTCCTTCCTACCCAAATTCCTCAGAAACAAAACTCCAAAACTAGCTCCATAACATGCCTAAGCCTCTACACAGGACCTACACTGCATAAGAAACCTGAAATCCAAGCAAGTGTTAAGGTCTTATTTTTTTGTAGAAAATATCCTTTTAGTCTCACCATGAGTCCTCATATACCTGTCCAGTACAGAGACAAGTCTTATTTCAAGTTATTTAAAGACAAAAATGATGTCTGAATAGTCTGAACAAATAAAAAAAATCTGCCAATGGGGTAAGAAAAGTTCGCTCATCAATTTTCTTGAAGTTGGAATAAAATTTTTATTTAAGAAACTTTTTTTGACCCATTTTCAGATTTTTTTCCTTGTTAAGGCAATTCAGGCATCATTTTTGTCTCTAAATAACCTGAGACAATGAAGTTTGTCTGGACTGGTCTGGTAAATATGGCTCATATTCAGTCCAAAGACATTTCCTCCTAAAAAAGACATAAACACTTGCTTAGATTTCAGTTTTTGCAGTGTACAACAAAGCAGGTATAAAGCCCGGCCTTATAGCCCCGGTGTGAAACTTTTAGAATGTGACAGTTTTGGCACCCCCTATTGATAAAGCAGTTTATACGATCTCTTTACTGATTTTTGCCTGGGCCAGTCGACAGGGTGTCAACTGTAAAATGTTTACTCACTTATCGAGAATCTTTGCTGACAAAAAAGCTTAGTCAGCTGTGTGCAGAATTTGAAAAACCTCTTAAAGGAGCTTTAAAGATGCAATGTGCTTTTTTCTTTTCTTGGTGGTAATCTTGGATTAGTCTACGCATTAAGTTTCATGAATTTTCAACACTCTTTTGTCTTCATTTGTTATGCAAGAAGCAAAGAATGAAAACAAAGGTTTCTCTCATTTCTAGAGCCTTGGTTTGGTGTGACAACAAATTTCTTCTTTGAGTCTCTTTCTGAGACTTTGCTTTGATTAAGAAGAAAATTATCCCGCTTTCCTTTCCCTGACACACATTCCCTGGTGATAATTTGAGTCAAAGCCTGAATGCTCCTCTGTCTGTTACACATGAGACCAATCGGAGCCTTCACCTCACGTTACATAACACAGCGCTGAGCTGAATGGAGCGGGTCTGTGGGTGCACTCGGGCAGTGTGTCTGCCCTCTCTCTGCCGCGCAGCGACTGCAAAACAAAACCAAACAAGGTCAGCCGGAACAGCTGCTATTACTGACACAGAGAAATTGAAGATAGGCCATCGGGTGTGCAGTGAAGGACACTGCTGTCGTCAGGGTAATATTTTATGACCCCATCAGCTGCGGTTTGGTGCATTTATCGACAAGCTGAGAAGGACGTTTTGACAGAACAGCTTTAGTATTTTCATCAATCCTACTGATCTACACTCAGTCCTTTGGTGAAACATGTCATCTTACTTGACACAAAGAGACACGAAAGAGGCAGTTCAGTTAGGGCCTCTGTCCACAGCAGCATTTTTTGCACAGGTGGGCCTGTTTCTATACAAAAGCAATGCCGTTTAGCTTAAATTTGCCAATTTTCATCACTGCACTCACAGTTGAATACAGTTTAGATTTTGGAATAATTGACCGATCAAAATTTAAGAGGAGCCGAGCTTCTAAAAGAACAACTTTGTCAACAGCATGAGAGGCTTGTACAGTGGGACAAAGGACTAGGGCCATGCTCAAAATAATAAAAAACAAAGTTCACAAGATTAATCTGATAAATTTTTGAGAATAAAATCATAAAATTAAGAGAATAAAGTTGTAAACTTTCAAAGATAAAGTCACAAGTTTATATGAATAATCTTGTGCGCATACGTCAACTGCACAGGCTACATGTTGTTGCTTCTGTTTGTTGTCCAACTTTTTTGCTGGGTTTCAACTGCTCAACTGCAACATGGTGTACAAAGCATGTATGCATGTAATTAGTTACAATAAGTAACCTTTGGAGGGCTCTGCAACTGCTTTGTTGATGGCACTAGAACAACAGAAAAAAAAAAACAAAAAAAAACAAACAAAACATCCTTAGCTCCCCTACCGTTTATGTCTGGATTGCAGTCCGCCCGTCTGCTCTTAGTGGACACAATCTGCATCAGTGTTGAATTCAAACTGCAAAAATGTTCATCACAATTAAATAGCTTTAAAATAAATAGCTAAATAGCTCACACTTTAAGATGATCAGGGTGATTCTGGACCAGATTCTTTTCTCTGGCTTTAAATTGTTCATCACTAGTTGAATATTAATAATCTGTGTTCAGTTGTGGAAGAGACCACAGTAAGTGCATAAGTGAACCAGTCCCATTGCAACCAAATAAGTACAGTCAAGAGGTTTCTTTTTTAATGCATCTGGAGTGATTTGTATGATCTTCATTTCAATAGTTTTATTTCTGACACATCGTTGTGGCTGATGTTAAATGCTTTAATTTTACATCCCAGTGCTCTGCTGTAGGAGGTGAGCAAACGTCACATCTTGGTTAGGTCCCAGCACTGCTGTCAGGAAGGGATAAGACAGAGAAATTTTCTCAACTAACACTAGGTTCCTTCAGTCTACTGTCAAAGACAGTTTTAGACTCAGACGTGTAAATATTGAAAAAACAAGGAATCGTTCAAACTGAAATGTGCTTCAATCTGGGTTTAACGCCTCCATATTTCAGGATGTGACTGATTTGAAGTGCTTCTTGTCACCAAGAGGTAACAGTGGGTTATACCATTATCTACAACTTGGCAGACCTTTGGTGCCATAATTTTGAACCCTGACACTGTTCTCATTCCTTTGATGGCAAATCAGTCTGTAACCAACAAATTCACAGAGAAAAACAAGTCTAATCAATGAGAGCTGTATCTCTAACCCCAATCTGCCCCAGGGAAGTTGGCTGTCTATCCAAGAGGCGTACACAGTCATCAGAACGTTGTGTTATGTAAAGGAATCCATAAACAACACGTTCAACACAAACTCAACTTGAGAATCAGTCATTTTTCCAACTTTTCAGCAAAGAACTTGAAGATCTGACACTATTGCAGTTATACCTAAATGCTCAATAAACAGATGAAGGCAAGTGAAGGTTGTTTATGTATTAGACAGATGGTTTCTTAATCTAAACATTCATATTCCCCCTCCTGACTACAGTTTCACGATGCGCTGCATCACATGTGGTGTGACCCCAGCTGAGATTATTAATAGATTATATTACAGGTCTTACCTGCCAAGAGCATAGGGCACGTCCAAGTTCTCACATGCTGGGCTGATACAACACTGTCTCTGCTTTAATTTTATCTGAACTGGTTTCAACTTGTTCAGAAATGCGGAAAGTGAATTTTTCTTCATCTTATCACTGTGTTGATGGTATACGTGAAATTTGGAGGTTGCGTGTTCAGTATTTGCAGAGTTCCCGTCACTCACTGACTCAGCATATTTACTCAGTGCTCATGTTGTAACTGATATTTATCCAGAGCTGTGAGGATTGCATAGCTAAGCTGTGAAGTTAGCAAATTACGCCTGCCACCGCTTCAGCTCAAACACTGATCCGTGCCGCGGGGGGTGAAGGCTCACAGCTGGGTTGTAGGGACATTTTGTACTCAAATGTTTGCTGTGGCATTTCTCCACCACAGGCAGAGAGGCAACACTGTGTGAAGTTTGTTGTATAAGAAAGTTCAAGGAGATTAAAGTGTCACATGAGAACAGAGAGATGTACAGAGGTGTTTGGAAAAAAAGGCTTTTATTGTCAAAGCTCGTTGTGTGATTGAAAGAACAGACAGATCCTGCCACGACTTTCACATAGAAACCGCTTCCAGCATTTCTTATGAAATGATGAGTTACAGAAAAACCACCACATGTGGCTGAATGTTTGTGTGTTACATTTTCCCTTTGTGTCAAAAACAAAATCCCCCAGAACAGATGAAAAAATAAAATAACATAGAGTGGACAGGAACACTTAGAAAACAGAGTGTTAAGAAACGCTTTCACTTGTTGAAGCTCCCACATGTTTAACACCGACAGACAGAATAAATAACGAAACGTGGAATAAACAGAAGAACAATTCTCATGAATCATCGCTCCGCGCTGCTTCAAAATACACAAGCACTGTATCAGAAACTGCTCCTGCTGGTGATTCGGCTCATTTTCTTTCATTTCAGGATTACATGTGTCTAAAGTGCATCACAGGACACATCTGGTGTGTTTGTACAAACTTCTACTGAATAAACTAATGTCTGCTTGGATGTTTTATGGCCCAGAATACCTGAAATTGGAAAATCCTCAACAATTTTACAGAGAGCAAAACTGAAAATGGTAATCACAGTTCCAACAACACTTTATGCAATTCATCAACATGCAAGTTATCTCCATTTCCATTCAAACAAGTTTTCACAGGCCACGTTGGTGTCCCTGACTCTGCTGACAACCTTTCGTAGCTCTTATAGAAAAAGAGGAAAAGCAGGGGAAGATAGACAGACAGGAGCAGGGAGGATTGTCTAGCCCGCACCGACCATTTTTGCTCTGTAACAGGGAGGCTTGGTGCCAGGCAAGCAGAGCCCTTCTGATTTAACAGAGAAGTGAGAGAATGACTATGTACAGGCCAGGTTTCTCTATTCTCTTTGGTCAGTCTTTACACTATGTACAAAGAATACTCAACAAACAGCTCTGAATGCTGCGCAGCCTCAGTTAGCACGGGCCATGAGCTGCTCCACGCCAATGAAGTTGAGCATCGTCTGGACGAGTTCTGGGAGGTCGTAATCGTGTTTCCAGCCCCAGTCGTTCCGCGCGTTGGAGTCATCAAAGTTCATGGGCCAACTGTCAGCTGGAGAGAAACAAAAGAGGGAAAAAGATCAGTGTCAAACTACAAACACCCTGATATTCATTTGGGGAAAGTCATCATCAAGTCTCCCTTATGAGCTGACAGGCTAAATCTGGTTTGATCAAATTCTCAATAAAATGAGCGAAAATTTACATGTTATGGCATCGACCAGGATCTGACCTGTATTTACAGAAATGTGTAGTTACTAATGCTAGCTGCCTAAAACTGTGGTCATTGCAGCGACTTTTTAAAAAAATCTTTTTTCTGCCTTTTTTTTCTATGTTTTAAAAGGACACAGGCAGGAAACAAGGCGGGCATGAGAAGTGACCCTGTGGGAAAGGACCCACAGATGACTACTTGAAATTGTAATTCAACATCTAAATTGTGGGAGGGGGTGTTCGTATTTTATCGGACACCTACCCTGCAACAGGACAGATAGAAAATGAAGACAAAGTGATAAATCCTTTTTCTAATCTTCAAGATTGTATTTTTAGTCCTTTAAGATGCATCAGTATCATTTAGAGCTCATTTCATAAACATCTCAAAACTCCCTACAAGAGCTTAAACATGTCACCTACCAATAGCTTGCCGTACGTGGTCCACATCGTACGTGACCTCCAGCTCAGGCATCTGTTTCTGCAGCTCCTGAGCCAGCTCCTCAGGGGTGAAGCTCATGGCATTGATGTTGTAGGTCCTCATGCTCAGAGTGTCTGTAGGTGCCTCCATCACCTCCAGAGTGGCACGCAGACAGTCATCAATGTACATCATGGGCAGTCGTGTGTTGGGCTTCAAGTTGCATTCGAACTTTCCAGTTTTGATCGCATCATGGAAGATCTGGACGGCGTAGTCTGGATGGAGAGAAAAGCAAAATTGATTCTCAAGGAATATGTGCTTCCTACGACATGTTGGAGCTTTTCTGCCATATGAAATATCAAAGATGTTCTGTGAAGCTGTAAGTCTGCCTACAAATAAGATGAGCCATAACAACTCTGTTGGATAAGTCAGTTACATAACGTCTTGTGACATTGTGGCAGCAGTGCAGGAATAGACCATCAAACTGAGACGGTGCCCACAGTTTGAATTTCATCTCTCACCTGTTGTCCCCCCTCCGGGCATGGAGTCAGCAGAGATGATTCCTGGGTAGCGGAGACAGCGGAAGTCCAGGCCGTAACGGTGATGATAGTACTGTTGAAGAGTGAGAAGGAGTTTTGTTTTAAAATTAAGCTTATTAAGCCTTTAAGAAAAGGCTACAAGAAAGACAAAAAATCTTGCAGAATCCGTGACCTCACCTCTCCCATGAGCTCTGCATGCACTTTGGAGACGCCATAGATAGTGCGAGGTCTCTGCACGCACAGATCTGGCGTTGGGTTGCGGGGAGAAGTTGGCCCAAAGGCGCCGATGGTACTGGGGACGAAGAGGCGCAGACCATGCTCAGCTGCAATGTCCAGGATATTGTGGAGGCCTAAAACCAGCATTAATGTTATCGACATGATCAGTCACTTTAAAATATGTTGAGAAACCGGAATGTGGCCACTGTGCTTACCAGTGATGTTCACAGAACGAGCGAGAGCAACATTGGCCTCTCCGACAGCACTCAGGAGGGCGCTGTAGTGAACCAGCCAGGTGATGCGGTTGTTCACTACAATTTCCCGCAGGTTCTTGTAGTCCAGGATGTCTGAGTAGATGAAAGGGCCTGAGAGACAAAAACAGGATTTAGAAAGTGTTTTTTTCTTCCTGCGATATGTCCTCAGTTTCTCCAGTGTTGTTTACAAATGTTGGCTCAAAGTCCTCATGTGTGAAATATTGATTTTGCTGCCTTTCCAAACAAATTTACGTAAAAATGTGACGTCTTGTTGATCAGGAAAAGAAAAATCAATATGAGCAGCTCAGGATGTTTTCTGGCATTCAAGTATTGGCACATTTGAAACAAATTCCCAGATGTCAAGTTTTGGTCCGTCTAGACGCAGATTTAAGAAATTAGCTTTTAATTCCTCCATTATTGTGTGAACTGATTATTCAGCAGGCATGTTACATGATCGAACACACCTATAAATAGCCGACAGATAATAATACTCAATCAATTAGCTATGTTAGTCCGACTCAGGCAGTATGAAAATGCTCAAAGGCAGCCGCCCCAACACTTAAAAACCAACCCAACCTCTGAGTTAAAGCAGCTTTATGCCTCCTGGCAAAATAACTTCAATACACTTATGTCAGTAAGTGCGCCACGCCTCAAATAAAGCAAATTTATGAGCAGTTCTTTGCTTTTATGCAATGAGAATGAATAGTTTGTGGCACTTGAGAAAGAGCTGAAGCAGCATTTTAAGCCTGTCTATTTCTAACACAAGGATTCAAGTGGATTTCTTTGACACTCTCAGAGCTGCATTTTTCAGACCCACATCTTGCCACATGCCCTGAATCCAAGCTCTGTTCTGTGACTCGTGTACGTGTCGACTCACCGCTGTGGAAAACGTTGCTTGGAGGTTTTCTGATGTCAGAGAGGATGACGTTGTTCTTTCCAAACCTCTTCCTGAGAAGTAGGAAGTCAGTGTTATAAAATACCAAAAACAGAAACGGAAGACTGAGAAAAATGTTGAAATCTCACCTCAAGAGTTTGGCAAGTCCAACTCCAAGCTGACCCAGGCCTCCTGCGCAACACAGAGAGAGCAAGATGTCAGAGAGTTCAGCATGCATTAAATCAGCGGATACTTATAATGAGGGCTAGTTTCTATGGAGACACCAAGGAGGAGAGTGGGCCATAAAGAAAAGGGTTACTGCATCCAACACCCACACTCTTTTCTTAGTCGTCACCCTGCAAAACTTATTTGTAGCAGCAGTTTAACTCCTCTCCCTGCATGATGCAAATATACTCAGTCATGAGGATCCATACCTGTAATGAGCACCTTTGGGTGGTCTGTTTCAGAGAAGGACACAGAGTGGAAGCTGGCATCAGACGTCACCTGGCGAGGGGAGAAGCTGATGTTTCGCACCGCCACTGTGAGGGGCTGGCAGCTGCACCCAGGGGTGCTGAGCAGGGCCTGCTGGGCCACTTTGCTGAGGCTTCTGATGACAGGCATGCTGGTACCTGTGAGGGAGAAATATGCATCAGAAAAAAAAAAGCGCCGGGGAGTTTTTGCAACAGGAAAATTTATCTCATTTTTGGATTGCAGAGGAAAGGCATTTCACCCTGACTGCTATTATCTTCTGTCCTCTTTCTGCTTCAATTTGTGGCGAAAGAATGAAGTTCAAGAGGTTTGGGCACCTCCCCAAACTGGAGGCGCCCAGGGACAGACACACAGGGGTCTGGATAAATTCTAACAGCTCAGAAACGCGGTACAAACATGCTGCAGTGTCATGTCGACAAACAAAGAAAACGCTCTGAGATGGGGGAGACTTCTGCCAGCAGCAGGGAAGAAATGTCGGCCACACTCAAATGCAAATGATAAACTATTGTTTCCAAAGAGGCGCAACGGAGGAGTGAAAAGCTTAGAAACGCAAACAGTCCAACGGGTTCACGCAGAGCCTGCAAACTTTTATCCAGCAAGCTACACGCATTAATGCAAGTTTATCTCGCAATTTCAAACATTATCTCAACCTTGAAACAGAAACACGCAGGTGACATTTCACGATCTCTCACAGATGAGTACAACAGCGAGATCAGTCTAAAGAAAAGACGCCCGTGCGCGCAAACACTCATCGCTTCATCAAGACTTTTTGCACAACGCAACACTTTGAGAAGTACTTACAGAGCGCAGCGAGTTCCCCAAAAAAGGAAGGAGGAGAGTAACTTCTAAGTATTTATACTGCCCTGCCTTCAACGAGAGCCAATCAGGGAGCGTGGGCGTACAGTACGAGAGGAAAACAGTGCCAAGAATCAGGGCGGCAATCACCCTGATCGGATTTAAATGTATTTTTGGATCACTGGGTAGAAAATGTAGAAAAGGAAGAGTGGCAACTTCTTTAAAGTGCGTTTCCCCCAACTAATAAGATCATTTACACCTGGGAAATCTGATAAATAAGTTTATAAACATGGTGGATTTCTATTTCAAATGTGATGTTGCGCACTCTTTTGCGCGTAACTTTCAGTGCGCTCCTGACCTTTTGCCCCCCAAAACATGTGCCGTTCACTGCTGTTGTTGTGCCAACACGGTTTCATGTGCACTCAGTGTAAGCAGGTTGTGTAACAGGGGGAACTGCCCCCCTCCGTTTCCTTTTTGGAACCTGGTGCAGCGCGTCGTGGAGGATCTTGAAAGACCTGTCATTTAGTGCAAGTGCTGCTGGTTTCCATTGAGCGTGGCAGGCTCCACGCTCATCAGGCAGCCAATGAGCAGCCAAGGAGGTTGACACATTTTCATAGTGACTCAGGAAGAATAGCTTATCTCAAAATGAGGGGTTTTTGTCCAAAAAGGGGTTTTCAGGCAGACAGATGAATGAAACCAGGCCAGTGCGCCGAAGTGAAGCCAGGCTGGCAAAGCGCCCGAGACCAGTACGTAATAGGCGCACTGGCAGACTAATTTCATTAATAAAAGAGGGTCTGTGGGAGGCTTTGAGGGAGACATGTCGCTTCACATTAGCACAGAAAAAAAACCCGGTGCATCACCCCATGAGAGCACATGGTGATTCAGAGACAGAAGCGCGTTTAAAAGGAGTACATTCTCCCTGCGCACGCATTCAATCGTGAAATATTGATAAAACAAGTTATAAATTGAAGTAAAACATTTTCTTTTCTTAATCTAAACCCCTGGAGAAGGAAATTTAAGACAGGCAGTGAACTCACCAGTTTATGTTCAGGAATCAGAGCAGCAGAAACTCCTGTGTGTCTGTCTCGGTTGGAATAAGACGCGTCTTCCTCCTCTGAGCTGATCCTATGGGCTTTAACTTGCTGCTTGTGTTATCTCAGGCCAGTGTTGCATCAGCTGCCTCCTCAAGCTATATACTCGCGGCCATCTGGTTTCAGAGGAGGAAGCCGGCTCGCTTCCGGATTGGTGGAGCCTCGGAGGTGAGGTTCTACCTCGCAGACCACGCCTATCCATAGAGCCGCCATCGCCACCCAGCAGGGCCCGGTATCCGTTTTCATCCAGCGCCATTAATCTTATTTCAACGTGTCATGTCTAAAAATCTGACTTCAGACACGAGTATCTGCAGCTCCATGTGCCTGCGGTGATTCAGCAGGGAGTGACCACAGCACTCACCACTGATGGAGTCAGGGGGGGAGGGGACCAGAATCAAGAGGGAGACTACACAGTTGGGCCGCAAAAAGTGCCACATGGCACAAAATATTATGAATAATTATGGAAGCCAAAAGGGTCATGGCGAAGTAAATTCTGTTTTTTTTTTTTGTTTTAGGACATCTGAAGAGAGCAAAGCTGTTTTATTCATCTTTTTATCCTTCAGAAACTCAAGAAAATGAAATGCATTTAATCATAGGGCAACCATGTTTAAAAACTCCTCTTGAAGATAATGCAAAATACGTAAAGATACACAAAGACAAAAAAGTAGCTCCATCATCAGTAAATTTATTTGGAGCAGTCATTTTCTATTTGAAGTGAAGCCCCATTTGGCCAGTTAATCATATAAAAATGGCTTTGAAAATACTTTTTTGCCTATATTAAGTCAAAGTTTCAAGAAGTCAAATTCAGGGGGGAAAAAAAATCAAAATTTCATCTTTTAATCTTAAAACAGATTTTGTTCTCTAGTTTTTAACTCTATAATCTCAAAATATTGACTTCATTGATTCAAAATTTTGAGCTTATCTCAGAATTTTGACTTTCCTTCCTAAAAAAATTTGACTTTATCTCAAAAATGTGACTTCTGATGGCAAAATTTTAACTTCTTATCTCATCTTTCATCTCATAATTTTGACTTTGAGGTTGGGACATTGGAGCAATGCCGGTAGCCCTTAACTTATCAAATATCAATACTATGGGAAAATCCTTGCGAACATAATTTCACAACAAAAAAGGAAGTTTGGTCACCCAATGTAGCCATGACTTTCCAAGGCACTCCAGGATAAGGACTTTTCTTTGACATGTTTCTTTTAAAATGTGTCTTATACACCTGAAATTGTATTCTACCTCTATGAATAATAACTACATCAATTTAAGTGTAAAGCCCCTGTAAGAAGCTTTCAGCTGGGTTTAGAGTGATACAAAAGTGACAGTCTTTGCCTTAATGGACATCAGAAGTAAATCAAACCAACATCAACAATATGCTTTATTTTAATTTTTGTTTTAACCCCTCAGGGCCCAGTGTAGCACCAGCGCTTTGGTTTGCTTACTATATTTCAATCAGCTTTATACTTTGTTATTTTGGACGTTATCAAACATATGAGTTTTGCCCTTATAGACATAGATGTCACTCAGAAAAAGCTTCACCTCCTTACAGTGTGTGCTAACAGTGAAATTACCTATTCAGGCTGAAGTCATTTTTTGGTAGCAGGCTGTAAATATGTTAAGTTCTGCTGTGAAGACAGATTTATTTGGCTTAGTGTATGTAGTTCCTGGTACGTCCAGAGTCAGCGTCAAGCGGACACTTCATGAACTGCAGATTGTAGCTCGTCTGCATTGCCTCATATTTTTAGACCAGAGGCTACCACTTGATACGAGGTCACTGCTGATTTGACCGTCAGATGGTCACCTTGTCGCTGTCAGCAAAAGGCTAAAAGCCTGCCTGTTTATCTAGAGCTAGGGTGAGTTTAAGGTTTCCAATATGATAATGATGGGCCTCAAAACTCTGTATTGTGAAAAAAATGGGTGACAATCATACAGTCTATGGGTGTGATGTCTTATTGGGTGGTTGCCCAAATTTGATATAAAAAATGTTGACAATTTCACAGTATTTATGGTACATCTAACCAATCAGGAAGCAAGCTGACAACAAATACAGCTGTGAAAACAATAGTGAACAAGAAGCATCAACATAAGGGCGTCAGTCACAACAACACAAGTGTTAACTTGACATGTAGATAATACAAACCCAAATCAAGGTACAGAACAATTGAACAGATATGATCACAAGGTATCTTTGCAGCTAGCAGTGTCTGTCCTCTAAAATCACATTAGATCATGTGAAATCAAACCTGAATGAGTTGCTACTATTGCTTCACTCCACACCTCTAGAGAACAAAATCAAAGAATGGATGTTATCTGATATCATGTGTGAAATCCTTGCTCTTCATCAAAGCTGTATAGTAACACTGAGGGAAATATTGAAATTACATGACTAATTGTACTGAGATCTTTGTTCAATAGATCAAAATTAGGTTGAATGTGTTTGTATTTGGCTTCAGGATGAAACAACTGAAGCAGAGAAAATTAAATATGCACTTGTGTCTTTACAAGGCCTTAAAAATCACAAAATCAGTGAGGGATGTAAATACAAGTAGTCAAACACTTTTACTGTTCATTTGATTAAATTGTTTGCGAGGACACATCAAACCAACGCCCTTGAGTAACCTTCCAGAAAAGGAGTGTTGAAACTCATGTTCATCCGCTCAGAGATATGATGTGAGTGAGTGAGCAGCCTCTGTTTAACTTACAGCTTTGTTTACAGTAGATAGAGGAGAGCCAAAGAGGCAGGAAACGTCTGAGCGTAAGATGTGTAAAAGAGCCGTGCTGAAATGTGAGTGGAGGACTGGAGCACACCTACCACATCAGTCAACACCAGTGAGGAAATGACTTGGTCGAAAACAAGTTAATGTGTAAACTGACACTGATCAGCTCAAAACAAAACCAGGAGACCTTCGAGGAAATCCAGACTGTACACATACACAAATATCTCAGATTAAATTGAGCAAATATCAAAGATAATCTCCTGACTGAACAGAGACAAACAGTCCTCAGTTGTTCCAGGTGGTGTGTTAACATGTTATTTAGTCAATGACACATTCAAGGCCACATTATTACAGACACAAGAGTGATGTCTGTACGGTAGCAGTGAAAACACGAGCTGCCTTCACGTACCTCCATCAAACAGCTGACCCTCGGCTATTTATGCCCCAGCCGGCCGTCAGATGACGCTTGCGTCACAGCTACAGTGGCATGTTTGGTGAGGCTGCTGTTTACCAAGCCTTAGAGGAGCCATGGGGGCAGAGAGTGAGGAATCAAAGTCAGCTGCTAATGTCATTGGAACAAAGACCTTTGTCATGGGCTGGGATTGATGTTTCTGGAGCTGCAGACAGTCTTATGCCAAGCAGAGGACATTAAAAGAGATAATGTCCAGTTTTTATTTGTCTTTAAATGAACATTTTTCCCCAAACTCCATCATGAAATGCCAGATATTAGCAAGTCACCTGTATGAGATTCAGTGCAGCACGCATAAAGACAAGAACCAAGTTTTTCAACACAAACTCAAGTCTGTTTTTTGCACAAGCATCCCCATAGAATTTCTGCAAGAAGTTGGTGTGTGAACCACAAGCAAAGGAAGAGAAATTCACAAGTGAGTCCATGGAGGAGGAGGAAAACGGTGAAATCTTTGTGCATGCAACGCAACCACATCATGTTTTCCCGCCCCAATCAACCAGAACCTTCGTCTCACATTTTACTGGTTTACCAAAAAAATATATATACAGCACTTGGCATTCATACAAGGTTAAAAAGATATGCAATGTGTCAAAACAATAAAAAGCTCAAGGGCCGACTGTCTAGAATTTTTCTCGCTTACTTTGAATAGCTCAAAGAGTCTGCTACTCTAGGAAGGTTTGCTTCACTCTTTTTTTAAGTCATTTTTGGGGCTTTTATTTGGACAGGAGAGGACAGAGGAAAGTGCAGGAAACAGGGTAAGTGAGAGGGAATGACATGCGAGAATGTGGCCGCACATTGGACTCGAACCCGAGCTGCCTGTGCGAGGGTGAATCTCATGGAGCTCGGCCTAAACCAAGAGACTATCTGCACTCTATTTGCTCTTTTGAGATGTTAAAGACTTAACAACAAAAAGCTGTAGAAGTTAAACAAATAAAAAAATAAAAATGTTCTGAAGGTACTTTGAATCATATGACAAAGTTTTGTTGTGCTTAAACAGTGATGCACGACATATGAAAGCTTTTGTCAAGACTATTTTCCCCAAGTGTTTTTATTCTTCTTTGGGTATGTTAACACATTGTTGCACATTTTGACTTTGAGTGGGAAATCTTTTCAATAATCATTTAATGCTTATTCGAAATACATTTTCCAAAATTAATAGAAAACTACTTTTGCTTGAATTTTACTTATATCACCATGGTTTTCTTCCGCTAGATCCTTTAAATCGAAGGATTGACAGCTGGGGTCCATGTGTTTGTCTGGGGATCATCTTGGAGTCTTAAAAAAATTACTTGAAGTTATAATGTTACAATGTTATAATGTTATGGGTACAATAAGCAGTTCTACCATAAAGTAGAACTATAGGTACCGCAGGTAGAGTTCTACCTGTTTTTAAGAGTAGATGCTGTGGAAAAGTCCGGTTCGCATCAGTTGCTGGTCACTTCATTCGTCACCTCCCTTTCAGCAACTTCAGGGATAAAATCACAGAACAGTTTCTTCCGACTGTAAACAGTCAAGCGAAAGTATTAACTCAAGGCTGTTTTGAAAACTCTCACATATGCTCCGTTACCAACAGGTACAAAAACGAGTAACTCTACAGAAACTGCACATTCTGAACTTTGCTAAATGGGATGAGAGTTTTCCCTTGGGCCGTAAACACCAGTGTGACCTATATTCTGAGTTTTTCTGTATTTGCATACTAACATTATCTGAAAGGACTGTACATGCTGAGTAATACAAGGCTGTAAGAATGAAAACTCAATAAAGAATCACAAAATATGAACTCTTTTGTGCTTCAATCTTTAATGGCTTAAATCATAAAAAAACATTTGATTCTTTGAACTTTAATATACTTTTACAGATATCTGAAGAGCAGAGATGTAGAACTGTTATTTATTTTGCAGTAAGGCATTGCACAAAGCAGATCAAACACAACATGGCAGACAAAGTGCTGATAATCTTTAGAGTTTTCTGGACAAAGCAAGCAGTAGAAATGTGCGACTATTTCACAGCATTATTTTACTCAACTCATATTTCCATCCATGCAGAAATGAAAGCACATAGTGCAGCTTGACGCATCTATCCCTCTTTGAAGCAGTTAGACGTAGTGGCAGGAATCAATTTAGTGTGATTATCAACTCTGAAAAATTAATCAAAAGTGTAACAACACAGGAGGGAATAGAAAAAAACAGTTTTTCAAGACAAATGCCTTTGTTTGTTTTTGTTAAAACCCTTTAACTTCTGTGTGTTATTCATTTAAAGTGCTGTCTAAGCTTTTAAAAGTGTAATGCTCATAGGAGCTGAAACCCACAGACAGGACAGAGATGTAAGTGTTGACGTCAGAGTTCAGGTGATCAATTGAAGAAATGTCAAATATTTGACTTCATGTGCCTCACTGTTCCTGGACTTGACCCCTGAGCTGATGGGAATATCCCCTTTGGACCAACATAGTTATTTTGGACACTTGTACATGAACAATTTCTGATACCAGAATAATATCACGGAGTATCTGATAATTACTGTCTACTGAACCACAATGGTAATACAGGATAGGATTGGGGTTACTGGAAAACAACTCTCAGAGGGTAGGCCAGTTTTTAATTGCTGATGTAAAAGTCAAAATTCTGGGATTATTAAGAGAATTTTGACTTTTCTCTTAAGTTGAAGAAAGTCTTAGAATTCTGACTCCAACATCAGAAGGCTAGATTTTGATAAAGGATTTTACCGATTTTTAGAATCATGAGTTGAGTCAGAATTTTGACTTGAACCCAGAATTGAAAATTTGGTGGAAGAATTTAATCTTGAGAGTCAGACTTCTAACTTCAATTTTTTGGAGTTATGAGGTTAGAGCAAAAAATGTACATGTTCTGAGGGTTGTGAGCTCAAACAATCTGCAAAACCTCAGAGCTCTGACAAAGATGAAGTAACAATTCTGTGATGAATCTCTTTATACTACTTCTTTTGAGCTTATTCAGTCTCTCTGGTGCCTCTATATGAGCTTTACATGACTTACAATGAACACACATTTTTTCTTTCTTAAATCTTAGATGTCTGTAGAATCTTTGTGAGACTTGCTGAAATGATGTGGTCATCACACAAAGATCTCCCAACTGGTCATAACATATTTGAGGGGCAGGCCTCAAACACTAAGCTCTGCCCATTGCTCTGTTCATGACAGGTCTCCAGAGGGCTGGCCAATCAGAGGGAAGGGGGTTTGTGGCACGGAAAGCCTTAAAGAGACAGTGTTTTTCTGATAGAGGCTGAACTAAGGGTTTTTAAAAACATCTGTGTGAGGAAAAAAAAGGGATTTTTAAGCTGTCGATCATATGAAGCAATCACAGGAGCACCAGAGAGACAAGGTAAAGACTAAAATCCCCCCTGCCCCAGGACAAAATTACACACTGGTCTTCCCTTATTATTTTTGTGAACTGGGGGTAAAGGTGGGAGAGTTTTGGATCTGGAGCCATATAAACAGCAGACACATTTTTCTGATAATCTTGATTAAAACAACAATTATTAAACTTCAATTAACATATATGGAATGGCTTTTAGAGCAATATCGCACGTTTAGATGTTATAGTGAACATGTCCAACACAACAGCTTTTTATAGGAACACGGTTCAAACACTCAGCCACATTCTTACCGTTTGCATAAAGCGACAGTATAGACCAAACATAATCAGGCTCATTGACATTTAGGTCAGATAAAGTTATATAAGATTATATAAGCTCTGGAATGTAAAGTAATGATCTGATAAACATTTAAGAATCCTATTATTTAAGTCAGAAACCCACCAGGCACTAACCCTACCTACGCTCATTTTGTCAGCTCAACGTGCAGAAGAGTCACATGCTGCCTTATAGCACCCTATATGTTACCATAGTTACTCTGCAGTGCATCAGCGGCACATATTACATACATATTCAGAACTGTGTAAAGTACCCTGGTGAATGAAGATCGATGGCAGCAGCTTTTGTCCTGAATAAGATCAGTGCTCAAAAATAAAAAAAAATGTGGCTTATGTCATACAATTCCTTTATATGTGTGCAAGAAACTAAAATTTAACAAAATGCTGTGCATGAAGCATAACTACAACAACTTGGATCATCAATCCAAGAAAGTTTCAACCTTATAGTAGTCTCAAAACTATTCTCACACTGATCTGTTTTTCTTTGTAAACGTATTTTCTCATTTTATACCTCTTCTCCCTTTCCTCTCATAGCGTCCTCTCTCTCTCCTTCTCTACGGCGTCTGAAGCAGAGGATCTTCAGTTTCCAGTTCAGCCAGCTGCCTGCGCAGGCTGTTCACTTTGCTCTGGAGCTCCTTGTTGTACTCAATTATGTGAACCATTTCCTCGTAGGCCTCATCCAGACACCTGGAGGAGCGGTTCCAGCGAAGGAAGACACCTGTACGCAAGAGGAGGAACAATGCAAGTTTTAAATGACTGGCAAAACGAACAAGGCAGAGTTTCTTTTACTTATGTAATGCTCCAAAGACAAAGACTCTACAGTCCTGATAAAATCATGTACGTCATCATGTCACAAAAAGTGACTTCAAACAGAGGGGGCACTCTGCTTTTCCATTTCTTAAACATGGGTGTAGCAACAATTTGTAACAAACAGAGAAAGAGAAATAAGGATTCATTGAGCTGCAAATAATGTTAAACTACCACTGGGGCACCATAGGGATGAATATTTAAAAAGCATATTGCCCCATCTCTAAGCTGTATTAAGGCAAGGGCCTCAAAGAGGCAGTACTTTTGGTCTTTTTCTGTCTCTCTGGTGCCCCCATAGTATCTTTACATGATTTTTAAAACCCTATTTTTCTCTCCCTAGTGTTTGAGAAAACCCCCTTTTCAGCCCCTGTCTGACATTGCAGCTGTAGCATGATAAAGTGACAGGATCTTTGATCAGATCCATGGTGAAGGTTATGAGTCTGACATTAACATTGGCAGAGATTAATCAGCTATGAGGAAAGCTCTGATTGTGTAAGCCCACAGTGAAACCTGTGGGTGGGGGACTTTGTCAAAGGACAGAGACTGACTTACTGGAAATACAAGCATGACCATGGAGATGTGCCGCATGACTGGAATGAAGTACATCGCAATGACAAAGGACAGGGCTCTGTGTTTGATCGGTTTGTAAATCACGAGTGTCTTAAGACTCATGATACAAAAACATAAATCAACCAACAAATAAATGGTGATTTTCTGTGATGCAGAACTATCCTGTATTGTGATGGTTATGAAATATTTCTCTGCTATTGTAGCAACTTTATTCCACACGACTCAGCATTTTTCTGTCACACTGCCAGACTTAAATTTCTTTCTTTTGTTTTCTGTTTTCAGACTTCAGCGGCATGATTTTCCTGCTCTACAGAGATTTTCATCACATCATCAGCCCCCATCAGTGTCAATACTGAAAGTCTTTAAACCCAGACCTCCATGGGGTCCCTAAAGTAGGCCGAGGAGACCATGTCACAAGCTGAAGGGGTTGCATAAGCGGCATGTCTGCAGGTTTTCACGTGCCGCTCTGTTGGCCGCATACCTTCCAGTTGGTAAAGAAAGAGGGCAGGGCAAGAAGGCGGGGCTCCACACAGAAGACTCCTTCAACCCAGTGACCCTTCATTTGTTTGGACCCCATCCCCCTACTGCGCTTCTGTGTGGCGTCTGAATGCTGTGAGCTGATTGGACACGGCAAGTTCAAACAACCACTGAACTACACTTTGTTGTCAGAGTGATTTCTGAGACAAATTGCCTCTAACAAAGCACATTTTGAAAAAATACTTAAGATTCTTAAATAAGTTTGATCAGCAAAGTATTTAATTTCCCAGAATGCAGCTGACAGTTAAAGGAGTTTATGATCCATTCTTAAATACTGACACAGCTAAGCCATGTTTGCACAGAAATATCAACAGGACAAGTCAAATTACTGTGGCTATTTCAGCATTAATCTACACAGAAACACATTCTGTAGAACTGAAAACCCAAACTCATGAAAACGGGTTCCCGATCAGAGTTTTTAGATGAGCAAAACATACATATCCTCCTCATTTTTTTGTCGTTGCACTGTGTGAGCTGCATATGAATTTTAACTTTTGACACAGTATGTGCACATCACATTGCTTCTTTTATTTCTTTGATTCTTTTCTGCAGACTCAAAAAGCAAGACCTGACACTGCTGACCCATCGAACAAATCTAATAGTCCCACCAGTAGGTCTCAGTCAGAGCTGGGGTTTATAGCTGAACTTTAATTTCTGTTTCTGTCGAAGATTTCCACATTTATGATTCCATGAAATACTCATAAAGTCAGTTGGAATATATTTTTGTTTCACCTAGGCTTTACATATTTAGAAAAGCAGATGTAAACACATTTCTCTTTCTAAGCCTCAAATTAAGGAATGCATAATGTAAACTTGAAACGCTGGTTTCAGATCAGTACCAGTATTGACCGATAGCAAAGCCAAAGAATTGTTATTGGTATAGAAGTTGGGTCAGCGCATGACTAATTTCAATGTATGCATCTCTTGGTTCACAGTTACCCATGTAAATATCTCCTCACTTTACATCTTGAAAAGAGGCCAGATTGAATCCTCACACTGCGACTGAGAGTTGCAGCTGCAAGCAGAGAGCTGTGTGCATCCTCTCCACCCACTCAGCCCACACAGATCCGTGTGAAAAGCGGAGTTCATTTAATAACCCCAGAGATGTGTTGCCAATCCATCCTTAATATATCATCAGGCCGAGGTTGTGGGGGACATTAGAGGCCACGTGAAAGTCTACGTAAGTGTTCATTAGAGCATAAATGTTGTTATGAAGGCGTGAGGGGATGAGCACGAATACCCTGTTTATTTTTAACTGTTAGGCAACATAGGATCATCTCTGTATCACCACTACTTATTTATCAGCTGCTCATTGGTTTAAAAACAGAGGCAAGGAGGGAGGGAAATGTTTGGGAGACGACAGATAAAGTTTGATTCATGCGCTACATTCTGGAGTCAGCTCCTGTGCTTTTAACAGGGCTCATTAAGTATGCAGCAGAGCTAAAGTTAGCTCGCTAACTGTATGCCTGCTAACTGATAAGTTGTAGTAAACCATCGGCTTCCAGCAATGAAGCTCATGTTTCAGTGGGGAGACAGAACCTTCTGTGCGAGCTATTAAAAGAAAAACATGTCTGCCAAACACATCCTGAAGAAGTTCGAGAAGGAATGCTGAAAATGTGAAAGTGCTGCGTCAACTATTTGACGACAGGGGATAGAGATTTTGTCCTGGACACTCAGTCTAGTTCAGGATTTTTAGACAGGAGGAAAAACTATACAGGTCTGTACATGAGGATTTTTGATTGGAATACAATCCTGATCAAAATGTGAGTTGAAAAATTGTACAAATTTACATTTTTTCTGTTGGATCTTAAAAAGTTCTAAGGAGAGTTTTAACTGCAAAAAGAAGAAATGGAAGTGAGACCAAAAAGAATTTGAGCAAGCAATATTTTGCAAACAACAATTAAACTGAGATAAACTGTTCATCAGTCAATCAAAAGTTTAAGAAAGAAGGAAAAAGCAGTCTAGATCATGATAGCACCCCGTCCACTGTGCCACGCAGAAAACACCTCAAGTGGGATCTCCTCATTGTGCCAGTAACATTGGAAGCCATCATTCAACAATGTTGAATCTACACTTTTCCCCAGATTTCCTTGTTTTGCATTCTGAAACTCTACTTAAATCCTGTTTAGGATCAAACAGTGCAAAATGTAGCTTTGTGCAATTGATTGGTTTTAAGGTTTTGATGCTAAGTGTAATATGTTTTGTTGTTTTTGTGAAGGGAGGTGTCACCTTAGATTATAATGTTTTCCCTGGACAAAAGCTCATGTATTTGGGAAAAGAAAAGTCAAAGCATGACTTCATGATGATGGTCTTGAAGGTGGTTAAGTCCCTGTTTGATAAGTATATACATTCATTATTTAGGACAAAGTATTGGCTTACAGAGTCGCTTAATTCAATTCTGCAGCTTGCAAAGTAAACACTGGTGCCCTCATGTGGTAAAATTGCACACTGGCACTCTGACTCAAACTTCACACAGATCACACAACAAACTATGACCAGCTGCATATTTGTGGCTCTTTCCACTCTAAAGCATTTGTCACACCAAAACCTGCACAACTGATCCTGTCCTGCACCCAGAAACTTTCTTTGACAAACAAGATCATCAAGACTGATCCCAGGCTTTAAACAAACAATGCTGGGAGTCTTTTTAAAAATAAAACTGACATTTTCTTATAAATAACACTCATCTTTGATGCAAAACCGACAAAAACTGACAATCCAACTCTCGAAATAAGAATAAATTGGTGTATATTTGCTTCAATGCAACATCAGCAACAGTTTATGAGAACTCAACTGTCTTGTTGTCTTTTTAAGTATTTCAAGGACTTTGTTGGTCACAAAGCTGGCTTCAGATTGCATCCTGAAGCCTGGGGTGAGATAACTTTTTACAAAGTACTTTGAGCTGTAGCTCCTACAGGTATGGTATTTGTTCAGAGGAAGATCTTTCTTCTTTCAATCTAAAACAGGAGTCTCAGGCAGGAAAAGGCTCCCACTCAAAGTTCAAAGAGGGGGTATGTGTAGTTGTAGCATGAGCAGAAGCTTCTTTCTTAGTGAAGTATCACCTTCATGGTGGAGGAAGAGGGGTAGGAAACTCATTCCTTATTGTGGGGGGCTTTCTGCTTTACATCTACAAACCTTAGATCAACGTGCTGAGGTGGCATTACTTCATTTCCATCCCATACAATGCAAAAAGCAGAGGTGCTTTTGGAACTACATGGTGCCAGACCCCCTGTGGTGGGTGTTTGACTGGATAATCCATCTTAAGCTCATACTTAATAGGATTTTTGACTTGAATACCCCCAATAACAACTGATTTCACCCTTCAAGATTACTGCGCATGTTGCTATCCAACAGATTCTTTTACAAAACACTATTAGATATAAACTCAGTCACTGGAGCTTTGTTTTGGTTCAAGATAAATCTCTTTGGACAAGGGAGCTCAAGATGAGGGGCATAAAACGAGGGGAGAAAGTCATAGTGACATGCATCAAATCCCACCAGGACTGATTTTACATGCTGTCAGAGGAACAAACTCCTCTTCATGGGACTCCTGCTCTGGCTTTCTGTTCTTACCTTCCCACAGCAGCAGACTCTGAGGAGCCACAGACGGCCAGATCACCAGACTGTTGGCCTCATAGAGCGGGTTGGTCAGACGCTCCAGTTCTTGAGGCCGATTCACCCAAGACCAGAGGGACACGGTCTTCTCAGGCAGAGAGAGTTTGGTTCTATGGGGAGAACAAGAGACGTTTGTTAATCAGTGACAGCAAAGGGGGAAGAATCTGTGAAACCACAGCAGAATCATTTTATTTATGTCAGTGAAAATATCTTAATCTCAAAAGCTCTGGGGCTGACTTTGAAAAAGTTGCCCAATTCGCTTCTGTTCTAGTAAATCTGATTAAAGGACAGTGAATTAGAAAAAAGGACTAGTCTTTGACACAGTGAAGTTTTATGCACCAATGACAAACAGATCTTCAGCAGGACTACCTCTCGGCTGTGCTGTTGGCCAAGAAGGTGCCAAACTGAGATGCATAAGCATGTTCGAAGAGAAGCACCAGGAAGCTCTCGCTGAACTGGAAGGAGCAGGGGAACTGGCGAAGGATCTGCCAAACACAGTCCAAGAAGAGCAGGAAGACCGGAGCCTCTTGTCGGGGTTTGCTGTTGGAGTATGCAGACTGAGCGCAGCGCTGGTGAAACGGATGACCTGCCTGAAAGATCAATCAAAGAGGTGATATCAGTGGCTTGAACTCTGTGGAAAATTTCAAGCTTTGATTTCTCTGGATCCAAACATCTGGGCTCACCTGAAGCCACTCTCGCTCCACCAGGCCCTGGAAGCCTCTGATGGTCCTGCAGGCCGGGTCAAGGATGATCTGAGCCAGGGAGGTGACCTGCAGGGTGGAGTCTGTGCCTTCTGTGCCGTGAACCAGCACGGATGCTCCCTCTCTGGGACAAACAAAAAAAAAAGCTTACTGTCTTGAAACATCAACGTCAATGTATGCCATGGAAAACAAGAAAATGCTTCTTTGCATGACCAACAGAAAGTGAAGGTTTGTCTCCTGACCTGTCGATACACTGTGCAGCGAGGCATGCTGTGGTGAGAATCTCCTTGACGTGTGTCTGCCAGTTTGAGGCCTCCAGCTTACTCAACCAGCGGTCCATGCTGTGCGACTGGTCGTTACATGCTTCCACCAGCTTTATGAGGCTCTCCTGGAGGATGTTTGATCTGAAAGCGACACATTTATCCAAACAGATGAGCACAGGGGTGTCCATACACTCTTACTAACATATTTTACCACCCCTTAAAGTCACAAATGGATGCTTTATTTGTCATCTATTTCTTTGAGTGATTTCTTGTCACAGAGTGTGGTCTAAAAAACTACTGCCATCATTACAAACATAAAATCAAACCTCAATCTGTTGCCTCTTGATACCAGATGTTAAGTGGTCAGTTTTCTGCAATGTTAAGTGCTGCATAAACTCCAGTTAACTCTACTTATTACCAAGGGAATTCTCCACCATAAGGGGGCGATATAGGTAAAATATATCAGGATTTTTTATGGCAGGATCAGGATTATCAGGATAATATCTGCTATCTTTACATATTTTGTCCTGCATGGTAACACTTAAACATGATGTCTGCCCAGGTAATCCTGCTGTTAGCAACTGTAGTGCTGGGGTCCACTTCCATGAAATTTAATTCTCTACTGGGGTGTTAACTTGGCTCATACATACCACAACCCAATTTTTTCCCACCATTTATGCAAATGGTCTGTTTTCATCACTAATGACTAAACATCTATTCTATCAGAATTGTTTATCATATCAAGACTATTCTTACCTAAAAACAACACTTTTCACCCCTAATGTTTTTAATTTCTTCTTTCTTATGCTCCATTTTTGCTTTTTTCACATCATTTCATAACTCTAATCCAACCCTCTCATGTATTTTTTGAACCCTCACATTTTCACATCATTATGAATACATTCATTCAAAGATGTTAGCTGTAAGAGGTCTCAGGTTTTTGTAGAATGTACAGAGCCTCAGCTTTATACAAGTAGCTATGGTATAGTTTACTAAGGTGTTACAAGACAAACCTTGACAGAAAATGTAAATGTACATATAATTAGATGAGAACAAGGGGCTGAATGAAAATGGACTGTACAATGAAACAGCAAAGTCCCCTCACCGCTCAATAGCCTTGTGGATCCTCCTCCACTGTGGGTAGCTCGCCTCCGTTTCAAACCCTCCGCCTCGAGCTTTGGCCTGCTGAGCCACATTGATGGTGCGAGTGTCAATGATGTAGCCACGTTTCCCTGGCCGAAGGGTGGCGTTGATAAGCTTCTCGTCTTCCTTACAGCGTCGCCCGTTGGTGCCTGTTAGTGGCTGACCTGCTCGCATCATTACCTGAAAGATAAACAAACGTGGACCGTAGAATAAAAGGACATAGTCTCTGTGTCGTCACCTGATTGTTTCTGGTCATTTTAAAGCCTTAGATGACGGGGGCCAGGAATTCTGACCTTTGCCTAACTTAGTTCAAATTTGAATGATGTAAAGAAGCAGGTCTTGTAGCCTTCGTCCAACAATCTAATCAAACACGCCCTTATATAGGCAGAACTTGGATGATTAATAACTCTGAAAAAACAAGTTATGCTCTAAGTGTTTATCTTTGCATCACAAATCAGCGTTTTGAGCTTCCTCTTCTTTTTTAGACTTGAATCTCCAGTTTCCCAGATGCCCACCATGCCATTCTTTTTGTGGTAGTAGCTCAGCACAGGAAAGCGCCCTCCATGTCGAAAGGTTGCTACTTTCTTCAGTGTTTCATCGTCCACATCTTTTGGCACGGCCACTAGAGGAGGGTATGAAGGACACACGCTGAAGTCCTTGTTGACCTCACTCAGTCTCCACTCGTCTGTCTGAAAAGGTTAAAAGAGAGGGAGAAGATTTAGGATGCAACACTGAGAGCTGCCAGTTCTTGTTGATAACGATGTCTGTACCATGGACTCCAAATCTTTGAAGACTTCCTCTGGAAGAAACGAGTTCCAGCCATCTTCTATGACTTCGAACATGGGCCGGTAGAAGAAAGGGTACATGAGCGAAACTGAATCCAGTGTGGATAAAGCCTGGATAAGAATAAAGAGAGATTAGGAGAAGACAACTTGCAGGAATCTATGTGTTGTAAAAAATAAAACATCTCAACTTCTTGTTACCTCTATAGAGCTGGCAATGTTAAGACACTCCTCCATGCCAGGGATGTCAAGCTGGATCACCCTCAGGTCTTTGCATTTCACTATGACTGTTCCCAGAGAGCCAACGAATCTGAAAGAGGAAAGGAAGACAGGTTTGTTGCAACTCTTTCTGGTGAATAAATAAAGTCTGGTATGGTGTTAACAGTTCTGAAAAGTGTGTGTGCTTGTGAGCAAATTCTTAGTATTTTCTTTTCAGATTTGAGCACTTGTGTTGTGTCGTCTCATTGTGTAACAGTTGCTTCTTTGGTGCCATCTGCAGCTCCACACCCTTCTTAACCACAAGAGCTTCAAATCCCAACCTGTGGGACAGAGTTTTGAGCCAACACTCGGTCTGAATCAAACTTCCTGCCAAAGACTATCAGATCCTCCTCTTCACGGGGGAAGTGTGAGACAAATTAAAAGAAGAGCAGTGGATGGATGGAGAGACTTTTTTTAACTGACTAGACTCTGATTTAAAAACTGGTTTGAAACAGGAATGGGAGTGTCTCACAAACACATCTATAAATAACTTTACCCCTTGGCTTTCTCAGCCAATTAATTTAACTTCAGAAAAGTAACAGCAGAAATAAAGTCCTGATCTCTGTGGTTTGTTTGGCTATCATTAAAATGACTGTGTGCAAATAGGCTCACTGTCATCAATGCATTCATGACTGTGAAGCACAGATAAGTGTATCATTATCACTGCAAAAAAGCACTGAATAATAATGATCATAAAATTAAAATGAACAAAGCAGCAGTATTTACAGTTATACACAAGCTGTAAGCCGTGCACCAACAGGACAGATTTGTTCACTGCAAAGTCATTCTACAATGATCTTCTGATGCCATCCTCAGGAGGGAAACAAAAACAGAAGAACTGACTGAGCTCAGTCAAAGAGCACAGACACAGCCTGTGTTTATGGAAAGGGGGATGGAAAAACACCTCACTGTTCACACAATGAATGAAGGATAAATAAAAGCTTCAGTGGCACTCAAACAATTGCACAGTGTGTAAGTTTATCTTTGAAATTTTCTTGAGGGTGTGCTTTGGCTTTCACTAAAGTCTCTCTGTTTTACTCTGTTTCTCTGTTTTCTCTCCTCCTGCAGCTGATGCAATAGGACAGCTGACATAGAGGAGGGTAGTTTGAGGACACCAGAGTGAGTTGTTGAGTCTTTTTAGGGTGTTGAAGGCCCAATCTCATGAAATATCTGTGAAGGGGGGTGCTCTTTAAGGACAAACCGATACACCGGCTGGCTGATATCGTCATTGACTGATATGGGAGTGAGTTCACCAATGTGTTTTACCCCGGCATGATTCACTGACAGACATCTGGGAGCAGCTCTTCGTTGCCAGGGGACACTACAGTGCAGACCATGCCTTGCTCCTCCCCTGCTTTCAGACTGCAGAGTGGAGCAATTGAAGTGGAAGTTTATAACATATTCTACCTCTCTTTTCTATCATGTTTCAGTATCAAATATGGTACAATGAATTTTCCTTATTTTAAAATTGAGACACATAACATTTTTAATCATTGTGTCATTTTAACGATTTGAGTTGAAAGAACAAAAGCTGTATAGGTCCCAAATATTGGCCCAAGAAAATCAGCAGCTTGTATTGGTTGCTGGCTAAAGGCCCATTTATGCTCAACATGAAATATGTATCCGGATATGGACAAAGCCCTTGATCCGTGCTCAGTGTTCAATTCATCTGTAATTTTGGTATCTGCATTTGGCCCTAAAAAATCCATATCGGTCGATCCCTGGTGCTGATTTCATAACATAATTTAGAAGGCACTTCAATAATATTTCCAGTAGAGCTGGAAGTAGGTACAGACATGCCAGGCCAAGAAGGATTTCAAAATCCTTTACTAGAAAAGCTTTTTACATTCATTGTGTCAAAGTTGTATAAAAGGCAGAAATCAAAGAGCATCTTTTAATACAAATGTTCATGAATTCTGTTTTGACTAAATTTCATTGCACAAAAAAGAAATCCAGTATTGAATGACCAGCTCATCTGAAATGCAAGGCAGGTTATCATTTGAAACATTGTGCAGATCTATTCCCTATACAATGACTGAAAGCTGATTCAACAGTCATCAGGACAAGTCTCGAAGCTTTTAAACATCAAGACTCTGTTGTGTCTCTCCCTCTCTTCATCCCCTTGCTTTTCTCCATGCATCTCTACAGGGCGGGTCTTCTCTGATATAAAAATCTCCCTGATAAAAGTGTTATTTCCCACAATCAGTGAAGGTAAGAATCAGTCAGAAACCAAATGCTGTTTCATGGAAAAAGTCAAAATGTTTCACTTTTGTATGCCACGTGCAGTGTATGAAATAACACGTCCATCAGTGATATCTTATGAGAGAACGAGGGAAAACATCACCTCTTCTCTATGGAGTCGATGTTGGAGTGAAGCAGCCACAGCTCCTCCGTGTTGTCCTGTCTGGAGGAGAGGATGAGGTGGTGACCGGTCAGACACAGAGTCCCCTCCACAGTGGGCAGAAAAGGCCGATGTAAGACCACCCCGTCCACCCGGGGGGTCTTTATCAGCTCTGCGAACTCCATGATTCACTGAAGGAACAGACAACACACAGGGCGAGGTGAAGTGTTTGTGTGTGTAAACCTTCACAGAGGCGTTGAGTAAAGGTTGTCCTGCTAAGACAGACAAACTGAAGCTTTCTTTTGTTTATTGAAATGAAGATAAAACTAGAATGTATTTCTTTAATACCAACTAACTCAGAATGAATCTGTCTGCTAGTTTCAGTTAGCTTGTTTCAGGAAATGAATCGCCGAACGATTCTAAAATTCGCCTCTCGCAAAAAACTACAAATCGTGTCCGTCGCGTTGAAGTTACCGTGAAAACACCGAAACGAAACACACCAGACAAGATAATGTCACTGTTACGTTTTTGTTATATTCTAAGATATTTCTATGTTACCTGATTTATTCAACGCAGCAGCTGATAGCGGACGAGCGTGGTCCGTGTACAAAAACAATCCGACCAAAATCAAAGGAGTTCAGAACGTTTGTTCCGGGCCGTTACGGAAAATCATTTCCAACAGGTAACAACAACAACAATAATAATAATAATAATAATAATAATAATAATAATAATAATAATAATAATAATAAAAAAAAAAAATAATAATAATAATCTTTATTTATTTATTTGTTTGTACATTCAATCACTCATCATTTACTTCATTCATTCCCTCTGGTTTTCCAAAAGTGGTTGCTAGTCTTCCTGTGGCAACAACAACAACAACAAATAAGAATCATAAAAAACATTTTAAAAAAAGAAAAAAAACAAAGAGTGAAACAACCACATTAAACCACTTAGTATCCACAAGAACAAATAGGCAGAAGAAGCCAAGTATATACAGTGAAAAATGAAAAGAAAACAAAGTAGTTATGCAAACACAATTTCTTTCTAACACATGGCACTAAAAATTAATAATCTGAAAGTTTAAAACAACGATTAAATACTAGGATGAGCTTAGATACAATACAAACCTCTGTTTCATAGGTTATTTCTAACTAGTATTCTGTGCAGGTTGGGTCAGTTTTTACATTTCCTGGAGACAGCTGTTGTGTTTTGCTGTCAAGAGATTTAGCCCCAGTCTTATCAATAATATTAAGCATAACCAAGAAAAACATGGTAGTCGCTGGCATCAGACAACTTACATTACTGCCAGCTGCTGCTGTCACTTCACTGATACATTTTTACAGCTTGTGCAATATTTTCCCAACATATCTCGTGCCTCAGTAGAGGAGGTTGAGCTTTATTGTGCTTGACACCTTACTCTCAAGTCAGCCTCAGAAATTCTAACCTTTCACTCCTTTTCATACTTCAACTTTGATTTTCTGATTCCGGCTGCTGTAATGAAGTCTGTCTTGTTTTTTTGTGAAGTGGGATGACTTGTTAAATGTTTTTTTTTTTTTTTTTTAGTCTCTTAAACAGTTTTCCGTAAAATGATACCAAAAGACCAATTTATCAGCCTATTTCTAATATGTAGATTCCATGTCAAATTTAAAAAAAAATCCAACATGATTAATAAATCTGTTTTTGATAGTGTTGTAATTTTCCTATAGGTGTCTAGGGAAAATCGAAAAATGAAAACTTAGCTTACCTCGTATTTATCTACCTCTTTGTTGTGATAATGTAAAATCAATGAATTTCTTTCATGTTAGCTATGTATGAAGATGACTGCTCATACATTCATATTATCATCATCTATCAGCATCCAGCTGTGATAAATATTTAACAGTACCAGAAATGGACACCAGGTGGTAATACTGAACAATTTTTTGGGAGCATTGTAGCATTAATAGTGAATTAAAGGAACCCATAAATCAATGACAACTTGATATAAGAGGCCTGAAAGGTAAATTTTGCCAAAACCTGAGAGACAGATGATTATAAAGGTTTTGAATAGAATTAATTTTTTGGACATTTGTATCTGTGCATAGCTATGGTAAGTAAATGTGAATAAGAGGCAACAAAAGAGGGTATTTACAGTTTTATAAATGCACAAGGAAAATTTTATAACTATAAACTCTGAGAACTAAAAGAAGAGGGCTGGGAACGTCCTACAAAAGGGGCATAAATTGGCATCTATAGTGTCTCTATATGGGATGACTAACAAGCAATTACTGACCAACACAAGGGAGGGAAGGATGAGGAGCTCTCAGGGGAGGGATTTAAAAAAGGGATCCATCCTTCATTGGATGGCTGGGGATTGAAATAGGAGCCATATGGAAAAATAGCAATTAGAGCTAAGTGAAGAGAAATGTTTGAAAAACTACAGCCTGGGGATTTTTTAAAAAAAATATCTCTTATGCAATGAAGGAGAAGGAGAAAAAGAAAAGGCCTGTTTGCTTTTCACATATCTTTGTCAGGGAAGTGTGTTTATGTATGTAATGTGTTACAAATCAGAGCTGTGTTTGCTGCTCTTGCAGCCTGTGTCTGGGCTTCACAATGGGTGATTTGCTCTGGCCAGCATCACACAGTGGAAGAAGTGTGCAGCTGCCAGGGCTGGATTGAATGTGAAACCCAGCATTGCTTTACAAACCAAATATCTGCTCTTCCTTTAAGGGAAAGTTGCCATGCTGTGGCCTTTTGCATGAAGTTGATAGAGATTTCTTTCAAAGCATACTCTGGTCACAGCCTCACAACAGAGATACCTGAGTGTTGTGTTTTATCTAAGATGCTCAGAGAATGTGTACATGAAGAGGAGATGATTAACCTAAGCATAAAAAGTTTATTTGTACTGCTGGAGGTGATTTGGAGAAACATTTATAATTCATACAATATTCAATTTCCTGGATGAGTTTCCTCTGAGGGTCTCCTGACTCAGATTTTGACATTTCTTGACGAGTTCGCAGCATTTCTGGAAAACTCTGCTGCTAATTTTAGGGCCTGACAGTTTGTACTCACACCTACACCATTACTCAGCCTTCATTTACTGTCTGATAGAGACAATATCTCATGCACCCTTCTGTTCTGTGGGCTAGTTCGACATTTGTTCTGCTGTTCGGTTATTTTGGGCCTGTCCAGTGAATCAGAGCAGTCTGTCATGGCAGATAATTGTGACTTGATGGTGGGTGCAGAGCCTAATAACAGCTGTTTTCCAAGAAGCTCTGTGATAAACTTCTTCTTTGCTTTATCTTAATGAATATTGGCATTTATTTGGTCCAGCTTGTGCAAGCCTCGGGGGTTAAATTGTGAAACATATTGAATGATTCATCTTTCATCATATTCTCTGCATTATCATCTGCAGCACACATTACAGATGTACTGCTGTGTAAACTATCTAATCCAGAGCAATGCTGAGTACATCCCTGCTTGCTTCCATCAAACTTTCCGTTTGTTCCGTTACATAACCTTACAATACTTTTCTCCTGAGTACATTGCATTGTGATACGTTACGCCATGTTGCATTCTGTGACTTAAGATTTCTTTGCTGAAAAATAATGATGTATTAAGTTGAATCGTATCATCTCATTTCATGTTTCATTGTGCTGCTACAACATGTGACATTATATTACATTATAATGTTAGATAAATAAATAATGGTTTTCTGTATCTACACATTAGCTCTGTGACAGTCTGAAGACCTGCTCTCTCTAATAAGAGTTGGAAATTGAGCACATAAAACCATTTCATTAACAATAGTGTTGAGGATGTCATGTAAAATGTGTCAAATGTTTGTATTGTTGCATGGTTTTAACAGGCCTCAGCAGCAGAAAATCACACACAAGCTGACCTGTCATTGGCTTCTACTTGCATTGATTTACATCACTGAAGGACAGAGAGAATTTAAAATAACCGATGAAAAAAGGGACATTTCCCACAATGCATCATTGATTTGCTCCATCTGCACATTGCTTAAAGGATGCAGGATTTATATTTGGAGGACATCTGACTGCAAAGCATCATTTCAGCTTCCTCCTGCAGGTGGTGTGTGTGATTATTTTAGGTGGAAAAAACACAAAATACATTTGATTTGTTTAGCCTATTCCTACTAAACCTGATGTCCTCTGATTTTCCTTATACTTGTGGTTTATTTCAGTTTGTTGAGTCTGCTTCAGTATCCTCCTACTCTGTCTGTTTCTTGCAGACACATTTCATTAAATGTGAAGTGACTAGTATGAATAAGATCTGATTAAAGATAAAAAAAACTGGTGCCTTGTTATTTGATTACTTTTAAGGCTGCATTAACTGACTCTTATCTCCTGTGACCATCAGAGATCAGTGTGGCACACAGTGAGCAGCTCAGGAGGAAAATCTATGACCTTACAGCCCTGAGCAAGAGGAGAAGATGAGGACCTTTCAGATGAAACAGGTCTCATGATGTGCACACAATCGTACCCCCTCGAGAACAAGGTAAAGAACCATCTTCTCAGTAATCCCTGCTCCCAGAGACTATTTTCTGGGGCTTTTTGTGCAGCATCACTTTGACTTCTCCCGAATTTTCAAAGCAAAAGACCCCTCTCTCTCTCTGTGCACCATCCTGGATGGATTAAAAAAAATCCTCAATGACATGCATTGGTATTAATGGAAAACAAACAAATTGTGCATGATGTTTTGTAAGCATGGGGGGACATATGGTCATTTTGCGGTGCCTTCCAATCAAATTAAACCCGTCCTGATAGAATCTTTAGTTGACCTAGTTTTGAAGTAACTCCACTCACATGAAATATATGCAAAATATGTTTCCATGTAACATATGTTATGGTGTGAACTAGAGAAGACTGCTCTGGGCTCCATCCCTCGAGTCTGATGGTATCTCTGAGTTTGAGGAAATTCCTAAATCTCTTCCTGAAGGTTGAGAAACATTGTTCTTAAACTGTTGGACTATATTTTTGAATGCAGTTGTTCACAAAGTGATGAACCTCGCCCCATCTTGTCTTCTGGGGACGCTCCTTTTACACCATATCATGACACTCACCTGTTTCCAATGAACCTGTTCACCTGTGGAATGATCCAAACAGCTGTTTTGTGAGCATTCATCAACTCTCCCAGTCTTTTGTTGCCCCTGTCCCAGCTTTTTCAAAACGTGTTGCAGGCATTAATTTCAAAATGAACAAATATTTGCTCAAAAACAGTACATTTTTATCACTTTGAACATTGAATATCTTTTCTTTGTGGTGAATTCAACTGAATATAGGTTAAAGAGGTT
This sequence comes from Thalassoma bifasciatum, assembly GCA_008086565.1. NCBI lineage: Eukaryota > Metazoa > Chordata > Actinopteri > Labriformes > Labridae > Thalassoma > Thalassoma bifasciatum. The sequence goes on along the minus strand of RPOG01000159.1, from coordinate 216,206 downwards.
TGCAAATCATTTTATTATGTTTTCATTCACATTAAAGACAACGCCCCAACTTCAATGGAATGGGGGTTGTAGAAAACTTTCACTCCAAACAGAAGATGAGTGTTTTAAATAAATGTATGGGTTATGAAGCTCCTCTGTCGTCTTTGAGCATCTCTGGGTATTTCTGTGGGATCTCCAAGAGGCCAGGTAGAGGCTCCTCTTTTTGGGTTTTCTAGAATATGGTCACCCTATTTAAAACCCAGGGTAACTTGTAGCTGTTTACGCGTCATTTCAGCACTGGACAGCTCCCATCAAATTGCGTGTCTCGGGTTGGCGCAGCAGGCAGCGGGGCTGATCCAATCAGCGTCACACTGGATGTGACCCCGAGAGGCAGCTCAGCGGGCTCGGTCTAATCACTGGGCTGTGGAGCTTAGAGCGGAATCACCAGCTCTGTGCTCGAGCATGCGACCACAGGGAGAAAACGTCACTTTTCAGGAAAATGCTTAACCCGTTCGCTGCTGGTGGGGATAATGGTGCAGAAAGGCGGGAAAAACCATACATGTCACTATAGCAACTGCTGTGGAGATCTATAGATCCACCTATAGATAAATTCATGTCTCTCTCTGGAGGTAATGGGCTGTTTTCTGACGGAAAGCAACAAAAAAATAAAACAAAAATATCACAACTGAATGAGATTTATGCAAGTTGCAGAGAGGTTATAAGGAGTTTTGTCACTCTAAAGTCTTTCCTAAAATGATGCAGGTGTTGTTTTTCCTGCAGTGAGACACCTCGTTCTTTCTAAAAGCATGATTCTGCTCAGATGAAATCATCTGAAACAGTTGGTTTGTTGGTGGAGAGGCATGTTGCATTACATCATGCACTCCTGTATATTTGGGGGCTTCAAACAAGACACTAGATGGCAGAGACGGTGAGTGTGTGAGAGAAAGGGAGAGAGAGAAAGGGAAAGGGAAAGGGAGGGGGAGGGGGGTGAATTACGTCGGCGTGGGACAGTGGAGGGACGGTCTGCTCCTGGCTCTGAGCTTGCAGCTGGAGGGAAGAGCTGCAGAGAGGGGGAACAACAGAACAGCGGGGGAGGAGATTAAAGCGCAGGTAGAAATTGGACGAGTACAGCTGGATGGATGAGGTGTGAATTAAACTGCGTGAACTTGTAGATTAGATAATTGAAACCAGGTGGGATTGCATGTGAAGAGGAGGGGAAAGGAAAGAAGGAAAGATGTGTTGCGTCCGCGGTGCTTCTCGTGCGCAACCTGGGGACACAGTGAGCGACGGCCACGCGCAGACACCCCGCTTTTAGATGGCTCCAACATTTGGGGTGCAAAACAGGTGTCAGGGAAGTGTCGTCACGAACCCCGGAAGCCGGAGGAGGTGGGAACATCAGAGGGAAAGATGGCAGCGAAATCCGATGGTCGCGGGGTCGTCACCGGTTTCGCCCAGCTGCACAACCTGGACGAGGTGGTGGGGACTGGAGAGGACGACACGCGGAATGGCAGCTCATTCCACATCTGCCATTGCTGCAACACCTCATCGTGCTACTGGGGCTGCCGGAGCGCGTGTCTGCATTACCTCCGGGCGAAGGGGAAGGGGAAGGGGAGAGATGCGGCGCGGCCACCGCAGGAGCAGCGCCTCTGGCTGGACTGCCTGTGGATCATCCTGGCGCTGCTGGTGTTTTTCTGGGACGTGGGGACCGATCTGTGGCTGGCTGTCGACTATTACCACAAGCAGGACTTCCTGTGGTCGGGCCTGACCCTGTTCTTCGTGCTGGTGCCCTCGGTGCTGGTCCAGATCCTGAGCTTCAGGTGGTTTGTGCAGGATTACACTGGGGGCGGACTGGGCTCCGTGGAGGGGCTGAGTAGTCGGAGAGCTACAGCCAGTCTGCAGAGGGACAGGTGCTGCCGCCTCTCTGTCTGGGTTTGGCAAACCCTTATTCACATCTTTCAGATGGGACAAGTGTGGCGGTAAGAAAAAGTCAAAGTTTTCTTTTTAAAGCTTCAGTTTATTCCCTAAAGCGCTGCGCTCCCAGCTCCATTCACTCTCTCTCACCTCTCTCTGACTGTCACCTGGTATAACCCGGTGTGTACATGACTGGGGTGAGAATCAGCGCCGTGGTGATGCCATTACGCACTCGCGCGCTCTCCCTTCAATAAATCTGCTTACATTTAAACCTCCTGCAACACATTTCTACATCTTAAACAAGCATGTTCACAAAAACTCCTCCAGTTGCGCGCAGACTGCACCGCTGTGATTATTTCCTCACAGTGCGCCATTGCGCTTTTGTGCGGAGGGACACTATTTGTTCAAAGACGGACAGGTAGTAACAAAAAGCTTGTGTGTGTGAGTGTGTGTGTGTGTGTGTGTGTGTGTGTGTGTGTGTATGACGCGCCGTTCACACCACAGTGAGTGCATCACACCGTCGCCTCAGTTCACCCCACTCTCCCTCCCCGCATCAAAAGCTCCAACTCTGCAACCAGAGGCTATACGAGCATCTGTTTTCACGGCTCAAAAAACTACATCTTCCCCCCACAGACATGATGTCATCGATTCCTCTGCGACGCTCCACATCTCTGGTCCTTCAAATCCGCTTTGGCCATACAAACTGCTGTGTCTGGGGAAACACAGGGGAGCTCAAGGTGTACATCCCTCTGTGCGTAATCTGTGAGATGAAGCGACTTCAGCTGTAGTAAAATGTGACACTGGTGCGCGCACGTTTGGCCCATCGAGGCTTCTCAGGGTGAGCTTGGGAGCAGCGAGTTGTTTTTGGTGCAGACAGACGCAGTGGCTAGCATTTAATGGAAAAAAAGTAACGCATGACGGCTGCTGAGCTGTGAGAGGACTGCCAGAGGCTGGGAAAATGTAAAACATCACACTGAGACTAAGAGCACAGGGTCAAAGAATCAACATCCTGACTTTCAGCTTTTCTGTCCACACTGCGAGTGTTTTTATGCATCAGATGCACAACTTGAACACCCATTATGTCACACTGTCTGTGTTTGACAGCTGCCTCCCCTTCTCATCAGACGAATTAATTGTCTAAACCATAGCTGTGTTGTAGTCTCATGCACGAGAGCATTTGTGCTACAGGCTGAATTACTCACAGGCAGACTGAGGCTGAATCTGAGTTCTGACCTTTCAAAATCAGTGTTGCCACAAGCCTTAAATTTCCTTAATTTAGGCTGAAAATATGCAGGGTTTCTTTGTCTCAGGCTGAAAATAACATCTTCACTTCTTCTGAAGTCTAATTTAGTGAGCTCTGGCACTTCTCCTGTCAAAATGGGTTTTCCCAGAGAGACAGTCCACTCTGTATTCCTCATCAGACTCATTTTGAGCTGCACCTGAAGCCTCTCCTATTGATCAGCTGCAGATGTGCTGGCGTGAATTTATTTACTCCCCCTGTACGCCTCAATTGATTATTTGTCTCATACCTGTAGCAGAGGGAAGATCAGGAAACTCTAACAGCAAAACAATACTAATGGTTTGTCTTATGATGTTAAGTATTCTGCACTGTTAAGTGACTCAGAGCTCTGCAAGTGGAAGGAGGAATCACAAAGAGTTAAATGAGAAGATACAGTAAATCAAAGACAAGTAGACTTACTATTGGCATCATCTTTACAACAGAATTTATTCTCATAGTTTGCTTGATGTCTGCGTTTCTTGGGAAATTTTGAAGCAGTCCAGTTAGCCGGCACACCACCAAGACTAAGAGAAAATGGACTCACATTCGATTTGCATCAATTCTGTCTTCATTTCATTGAGTTTTGACTGCAAAAACCCGCTGCATGTGCAGCTTGGCACAAAGCAGGACCTCCAGACAGCTGGGGTCACAGACAGAGGAGTTCCCTCAATTCCCAGCTCAATAATGGTCTCACTGGGCTGTAAAACCCCAAAACTGTTGACTCCTGGCTCAGCTCATTGTGTCAGTTTGTTGTTGTAGTCAAGCTGAATACAACCTGGTTTCGACAAATTTGTTTTATTTTAAGAGTCACCAGATGTTTTAATGTGGTTCCAACTTCCTGCCCAACTTGTGAAGATTTAAAGCTTTGTTGCCCTAGCACCCAGCATCTATCAAAAATAGGAGGCTTGTGCATCTGACTTAGAGGGCTCTGACCCTTTGGAGCTCAGACGCAACCAGAGTGGATCCAGTGTGAGTTGAAGCATTGACTAGATTGGAAACTTATCTTGTGTGGTGCTGTGACAAAGCAGAGCCAGTTTGAGTTAAGACATTGACTTCAGTCAGATTTGGTCCTGTGGTGGGATCTGACCATGTGTCTAGCACAATCTTTGAAAGCTGATAATTGCATATGCGATACAAATATTTACGTATACACTTATTTCCTGTGCACAACTTTCCTGATCCGAGTAGTTTGTGAAGCTTTAGGTCTAAACTCATATCTTTGCATGGGCGAGTAATAACCTAGAATAAGTATATGACTGTTTGACTAAAGCTAAAGCCTTGTCAACTTTGAATATTATAAAGACTCTAGACCAAGCAGTGACCTGTCCTGAAAATATGAAGCTGATGTGGAAGAGCTAAACCTGCAGTTATTTAAGTGTTTTCTAGAGGCTGGCTGAAGAAAGACCTAAAAACTGTAAAGACTCACTCAGAAAAGCAAGAAGTGAACATGTTTAGGAGTTAGGAGTTAATTTATTTAGAACAGGGACAATACATATTAATGAACATATACATGACTGATTGACTGTCCATTTAGTTAAAAAAGCTAACAAGACTCAAAGACTGACAACAGAGAAAAACATCTTCCAACTTTCCAAGTTGGCTTACTGATGCTAGCATAAATCTAAAAAACATAGAGGGGTTTTTATGACACTTATGTTTGTGAGCTTTGATCGGCTTCTGATGTTAGTTGTTGATGTTTGGAAACAGATTCATACCAGTCATCTCATTCAGCTAATTTTCTGTCAAATAAAATGAAAATTTTCGTAAATATCTCACCAGAAGGTTTAAAAATATCAATAGCTGTTTTTTTCTTCTGATTTCTTATTGTCCTTTATGATGCATTTTGTCAAATATCGAGAGGTTGTCTTGAAAGAAACGACCAAATCAGATTTTTTTTCATCTTAATAACATGTTTTCACAGCTAACGTCAGTACAAAATGTCCTGAGAAACACCTAAAAAAACTGACACAGTTTTAATACAGAATTTCCAGTCAACATAATGTGTTGGTGTTTTGTTGTGACAGCACAAAGCTGGGGGCTCTGGATCTTTGTTGGGACACTGTCTCCCTTTGGACACAATCTGCCGGTTTCAGGGGCCAGGGGTCAAAAGCTGCTCTTGTCGGCTTAGTGAGAGTTCACGACCTCAGACCCACAGGACTAACACTTGGTATGGAGATGATTCTTCAACCTGGGGGACCAGACTGTTAACAGACAGCATATGCTGTTGATTGCAACTCTTGTGTCGCTCTGATGGATGGTAAAATCTGAAGAATATGTCTGAGTTGATAATATTCTGATGTTTTGACATCACGTTTTGAGTGAGTCATTTTCAGTGACTGATTTTCAAAGCACACTCTGAATGAGATGCTAAAGTATCAGTTTGTGAAATATTTTGCCTTCATTAATGTGAGAAAATGAGATGAAATGCTGACAAGAGTCAAAAACACTGCCTCATCATGTCTCATTACTCAATCCCATTTTCAGCTCTGCTTTCAATTAGCCGCTTTCCCTCCGAGCACCTGAGCACCAAGCTGATGACAGACACTCCAAGCTTGTTTTCTGCAGTTATCCACTTGTTAATTGTTGACTGAATGCAGGAGGATTCCTCACCCCTCAGCTCTGTCATGTCATCCTCCCTGTGAATCACCAGCAGCACCGCCGTCAGCGTGTCCCCTTAAGCTTCAAAGATTCAGCTCACATACACCCCAGCACACAGAGGATCTCTCAGACTCAGAGGTCTCCTGGCGGTGCGATGGACAGCTTAATCAGTGTAAGCCCAAATTAGCGTCCGACTGAGAAAGAGCCACATCCATCTCTGGCCTCCCTGAGGAAATCCATGGAGGGGGTTTTGGAAGCTTTGTAGCTGGGAAATCCCAGCAGAGTTGGGTGAAGTGGAGGTTTGTCTTTGAAACTCTTGTTGGTGATGAAAACATATGGTAACACACTTGTAATTGCCTCTCTCAAGATTTAAAAATCATTGGCCCATTGGCACATTTAAAACTTTTTTTATCAAGATTTAGATTTTTACAATGAAAAATAAAATCCTTGACCTGTGCAGTAGACCTCCTAAAACTCCCTGACCGAGAATGATCAACATTAGACATGAGAGTTTTGAAAGAAAGGGCATTAAGAAGGATGGTAGCTGTAGAAGTGTATTCTGGAATGTCAAGGTTTCATGTTTGTGCGAGTTTGAAGCCAAAGATGAGGCTCTTTTTGGACTGACTCCTTGAGTGTGTTTTCTGAGATTTCATTTAAACATCTTTGTATCCTTGATAAATGCTCTACAGAGCAGTGGCTCTCAACCTTTTAGGGTCACGACCCCCAATTTAACACGTGCTGGTATCCAGGACCCCCTGGATTTATTTATTTAATTTTCTTCTTAATTAAAGAAAACAACACTTCACACATACTAATTCAAACCCAAACAAAACAGTAGGTAGACAAACAGCCTACGTTTCATTTTGAATATTTATGTTGCCAAACCTGAAGAGGAACTTATCTCAACATTTTCATCTAAGGGTTTTTTGGAGTCTTTATGAATCTTATACTGTCAAGCCGCTCATCAGGCAGAAATGCAATATGTTCAGTTCACGTTCACCTGGATTGAGTTCATGAGCAAACATTCATTAACACACTGCTAATGTAGTTCATATGACAAATTTGGAAAAATAACGAGGCAGAAAACTAAAATTACAACCTGCCTGAAATTCTGTCAGTGATATTTTCCTAAAATTATTTGGGGATCCCCAGAAATAATCTCACCACCCTCATTGAGGTCAGGACCCCAGGGTTGAGAGTGGCTGCTATAAAGTATTATTCTGACAACAAGTTGTCCTTAAGCATATTCCTCGCTTAACAGTTTGAGCTTTACAGTTTATTTTGCCTTTTAATGAGCTTGAGGTTTATAAGTAGACCGATGCCTGCTGTAATAAGGCTTGTAAGGTTTTTTTTGTTCTGTAAATTTCATAATACAAATAATATGCGCTCTATGATGTGCTGGGAGCTATCCTTTCTGAGAATACTGACTACCTCTTGTGTTTTTTTAAGGGAGCTGTCCAGTGCTGAATTCAAGCACAGCTTCATGTCTAGTTGCAGTGTGAAGCTTAAACAGTGAGCGTTAACCGGGATTTAAATCTAATATTTTGTTAAAAACAGAAAAAAATAATCTGATTGGAGTCCCAATTTCAAGCGTGACATAGAAACACAAGGAGAACATACAAGGCAAGGATCACTAAGAATAACTAATGACACAAACAAAGAAGCCAATACATATTGTCACTTTGAAATATTTGCCTGTTAAAAATCCACCGTTTTGTCAGCGCCAAAATGTGTCATTCCTAGAGTCAAGATCTGTCTCTTTCCTCTGCCGAGATTATTAGGGAGTAATGATGGACATTAGATCTGGACTGTTAAAATGAAAAAGGGCATTGGAGCAGAAGAAAGCAAAACAGGAGAGTGATAGAGCGCTGGCCTCAACACAGGCTGAACTGCTCTCCTTTCTCACAGGAAGACTTAAGACCTCAGATTTGAATCACTCCCAGTGATGGTTTGAGTTTGTTTCTGTTAAATATGAGTTTAAGTCGGATTACAGAAAGATGCATGTTTAGACTGTTCTTTTCATTATATTGGATTGAGTGTGTGGGTGGTATCATGGCTTGTTTTACAGTGTTTAGACATAATATATTCCAGATCTGGGCAAAAAATGCAGCTCACTTCAGACTACTGATACCACATTTGTAGGAATAAAAACGAGACCACAATGAGAATGATAAATATGCTGATAGAGTAGAAAATTATACATTCATCTTCGCTCTCCAGGAACTCTCAGCTTCAGGAGCAGCAGCAGCTAAAGAATCGGGGACTCCCTCCACTTCCTTTTGCAACTGTTCAAAACGTTTAAACACAAATCTGATGCTTGGATTACACTTTAATCCCGGACAAGAGTGAAGAAATCGCCTTGTGGTTGACATCTGCCTCTGTTTCCCAGCCTGGTAAATATTAATACAGGCTGGGAAAGGAGTCGACAAAAGCCTCTCTTGGCTGGCTCGGCTGCTTGTAGATGCCAAAAAAGGTTTGTACATGCGGCGAGGCGAGACATTGAGATGATACAATACAGCCAGCTGCCCTGTCAAGAGAAAAAAAAAAGCTGAAGGGCTGGAAGAGGAGACAGAGATGAAGGCTTGGATAAATTGGTTACCATCCATATAATTATGTATTGAGAGTTTAAAATGGCGAAAGATTGGAACATCTTGTTCCAGGCACAGAGGAGTATTTTTGGACTGAAAGGACAGCCGTCTGTCAGTTTCTATCAATGAGTCTCATTTAAGGAAGGAAATGGTCTCTATTGTTGTGAAGGCATGAGGAAAATATTTGCCTTTGTTGGTTTTATTTTCAGGAAACTGTTTTGAAAAATGACACCAATCTCACTGCTCTGTTTGTTATTTACAGACAGCACATTAAACTTCCACTCCTGCACGGGAACATCTCCGTGTTACACTCCTCATTTTCTCATTAGCCCTGATAACAGAGGACAGAGCCTTTAAAACCAGTGCTCCAAGGAAAGCCTCCAA